>CM076574.1:998745262-999145844 GCA_034641835.2 Pinus albicaulis
GCTTAATTGTTGAAGTTTTTGTGGCGCCATAACATCTAATATTAATCATGGTGAAATGTAAGGGTAACATTTGTATGTGGATTTTAGATAGAAAGAGGCACGAAAAACCCTACCCACGCACGGCGGCACACGGCAGCCTAGCCGGCCCGATCACGGCGCCGCTCCTCAACGCTCAAAGCTTAGGCAGCAGGCGCCCGTAACCAAAAGCTCGGGGGGAGGAGCCGGAAAACCCACCGCAAATAATGATTCTTCATGCGCTAATCCTGACCTTACCAACACCAGCGCTGACAAGCAACAGAAAACGACAGAACCCCAGAAGACTTTTTCGCAGGCACAACAGGACAAGGCGACCCCCTCCTCTTCCACCTGCAAGCCCATTGCACTAGAAAGGCCCAAGATTGATTTTCCCAGCCATCGAATCAATGCCCGCATCCAATATATGAGAGATCATGCCCTCATCGGCAAATTTATCGGTTTCTGGCCCACAGAAAAGGCCCTACAAGGATGGATCGCTTCGAAATGGAAGCCTAAAGGACACGTTACTCTTCAGCTTGGACCGAAGGGGTTCTTCACGACGATCTTCATTTGTCTTGAGGATCGCAACAGAATCATGCATGAAGGGCCATATTTCTTCAACTCGGCTGGCCTATACCTCAGAAACTAGATCGAAAGATTCAACCTAGATAAGGAAAACTTCAACTGGGCTCCTGTCTGGATACGGTTATATTCACTGCCGCTTGAATATTGGGACGAAGACACGCTTCAGGAGATCGGCAAGGGTCTAGGGAAGTTTATCAAAATCGCTGAAGAGACCAAGCTTCGCCGCTACACTTCTTATGCGTGGATCTGCGTTTATATGCATCTAGACAAGGCCCTACCTGATGCTGTAAGTATATACCATGATGATTTTGAGTGGATCCAACCACTAGATTATTAGCATGTTCCTTTCAAGTGTCGTCGATGCCATGCCCATGGGCACCTCTTCAGAGACTGCCCCCTCAATACTGCATCCCAGAACAAAGAAGCTGATACCCAACCAGAAACAGATGGTTTCACTAAAGTACCTCCTCGCAGAAGGCACAACAAGAAAGCTTCATCGGCAGGTAAGAAACCCTCTCCTTCCTCTAGTGTTCCTACTACCAACAATAGTTTTGCCATCCTATCCAATACAAAGCAGATGCCCAACTCAAGCCAAGTGCCTCCACAGTCTAACCAGATCCCCAATACTTCCACCCCGCTTCATGTTCCTCTGCACCCCTCCCCTCCCCAGCCAGAGACAAGCGCCTCTGCAAACCCCACTTCCAAACCCCCCTCTGGCACAAAGCTCTTAACTTGGCATACAGAAACCATGGATCTGGATGATCCTAAATCAGGATCTGCTACTTCTGAAGGAGAAAAAGGCACACAAAGCGCTACAAATCCAATGGAAGAAGATTCGGAGAGTCTTGAGCTTGGGGATCTTGACATCATTGGCCTGGAGGATGCTTGCAAGCGCCAAGAATTTGACAAAATCAAGCCCCATCAAATAGATACCCTGGAAAAGGTTCTATCCAAAGCCCAGCAACAAGCAAAGCTTGGCATTCAGACAGGAAGTCATTGGGATAGCCTCAAAGTAATTAAAGAATCCAAAAAGAGGGGCAGAAAACCAGATTGGCAGCGTACAATTACCATTGGGGAAATACTAGTCAACTCTGGGCGCTACCCCAAGCTTACGCGGTTCTTCCCGCCCCTGCCAAATAGTTCCTCATGAAATTGATATCATGGAACATCAGAGGGCTCAATAGCCCAGGTAAGCACAAAATGATAAAAAGTATGTTACAAAAAGAAAAACCAAATATTCTCTTTCTCCAAGAGACTAAATGTAACAGTGAAGCTTTGGGTACTCTTCTGTCAAAAGTCTGGCCTAGTAGCAGTTCTGCAGAAATAGACGCTTCTGGCTCTTCTGGAGGGCTTGCTATAGCTTGGGACACTCAATCCATAGTCATATATGATCTGCATGCGGCTCATAATATCATTCAAGCCATTTTTCACCCCATTGGTACAAATACATATGGGCATCTCTCAAACGTCTATTTCCCGCAGGACCTTAACAGAAAGATCGGCCTCTTGAATACAATGGAAGCGCTCAATTCTCACAGAACTCATCCTCTCTGGATAGCAGCAGGGGACTTCAATATGGTAACCAGGATGGAAGAACGAACAGGAGGCAGAACCAGACCGGACCCTGAAAGCGTCCACTTCAAGAATTTCATTACCAACTGCTGGCTGATAGATCTCCCATTCATCAATGGAACGTTCACTTGGAACAACAAAAGATCAGGGGCCCATCATGTTGCTTCCAGGCTCGATCGATTCCTCATCTCTGACAATGCTATACATATGGGGGGCGACTTAGAGGCTTCAATTCTTCCTTTTGCAGGATCGGACCACTGGCCCATTGCATTACAATGGCACAATTTTGGCCCACAGCTCAGAAAGCCCTTCAAATTCGAAGCCTTCTGGCTTTCACATCCCTCATTCAAAGAAATGGTCACCTCGGCATGGCACAACTTTACTCCTCCACATGGCTGCAAGATGTACCAATTTCAGCAAAAGCTGAAATATCTCAAGGCGCTCATCAAGAATTGGAACACAACAGTCTTTGGCAACATTTTTCAGGAAATCAAAATCCTCGAAAGACAAATGGAGGAAGTACAACAGAAAATCATAGTAGAAGGCAGATCAGAGGATGCTAATACCCAAGAAATGCAGATCCAGAAGCAGCTTGAAGAAAGGCAAAGGCAAGAAGAAATTCTGTGGAGGCAAAAGTCCCGAATCAATTGGCTAAAGGAAGGGGAACGAAATACTCGATTCTTCCATCGCTCCATTATTCAGAGACGGATGCAAAATCGCATTCACCATATCACTAATCAGCACGGGGAGCAAGTCGAGCAACATGAAGAAATTGAGCAAGTTCTCTCGAACTATTTCCAAACCACTCTCCAAGAAGATAGCACCACAGACCGACAGCCAGCCATTGATGCAATTTCTCATCTCATTCCCAAACTCATCTCCGAAGAGCACAAAAAAATGCTTCTGCGGCCAGTCTCCCTACAAGAAGTTGAAATAGCAATGGCACAAACCAAATATGGGAAAGCGCCAGGGCCTGATGGATTCACTGCAAATTTCTTCCATCATTTCTGGGAGCTCATTAAAATAGAAGTATGGGAACTAGTGGAAGAATCAAGGGCCACCCACTGGCTCCTCCCCTCCTTAAACACCACCTTCATAGCTCTGGTGCCTAAAGAAGAACAACCAAGCACTCCGGAGAAGTATCGTCCCATTGCTCTCTGCAACGTGATCTATAAGATCATCTCCAAGGTCATTGCTAACAGATTAAAGCCTCTGCTGCCGCTCCTCATCTCGCCAGAACAAACAGGCTACGTGGAAGGCCGCCAAATCATGGATGGTATCATCATGACTCATGAAGTCATCCATTCCCTCAAGAGCACTAAAAAACCAGGTATGCTTCTTAAAATCGATCTCTCCAAAGCTTTTGACAAACTTTGCTGGCGTTACATTCAGAGCATGCTCAAAGCCTTTGGTTTTGACCAGATGTGGATTCGTTGGGTCATGAGTCTAATAACTTCCCCTCTCTTTTCCATCCTTGTTAACGGATCCCCTTCCAACCCTTTTGTTTCTTCCCGAGGCATTCGACAGGGTGACCCACTTTCTCCCTTCATTTTTGTCCTTATGTCAGAGGGTCTCAGCAGGCTCATTCATCAAGCTGTCCAAGACGGGAATTTACGCGGCATTTCATTGCATGGTTCTCCCGCTTCTACTCACCAGCAATTTTTTGACGATACCATGCTCTTTGGCTTCCCTTCAGCCCAAGAAGCTAGGTCTTTCAAACGCATTCTACACCTTTTCTCTCTCGCCTCTGGCATGACTGTCAATACTACCAAATCTCAACTCTTCTTTTTTAACACCCCACCTCTAATCCAATCTTGTGTAGCCCGTATTCTTGGTTTCGCGATTGTCCGTCTCCTCGCCAAATACCTTGGCACCCCTCTCATTGACTCTGCTCTCAAGCATTTAGCCTGGACCGTTCTCCTTAATAAACTCGAGGCTTGCCTCTCCTCATGGACTTTCAGAGCTCTCAACCTAGCCAGCAGACTAGTCTTGATCAAAGCGGTTCTGCAATCTATGCCGCTTTATCTCTTTTCCGTGCTTGCAGCTCCCAAATGGGTGCTCAATCAAATCAGAAATCTTCAGCGTCGCTTTCTTTGGGGCTCCTCAACTCACACTCGGAAATGGGCTTTGGTCAACTGGAATACAGTCTGCACTCCTAAAGAAGCCGGTGGGCTAGGTCTCAGGAATCCCCTTCAAAGCAATGAAGTCATGGGTGCACGACTTTGGTGGAAATGGCTTACGAGCCCTCACACTCCTTGGGCTAAGCTGTGGGCTGCCAAGTATGCCAACAATAGACCGCCGAATGACTTGATCAGACTCAAACCTGAGACAGCTGGATCTCTCATCTGGAACTCTGCCAAACAACATCATGCCCTCATCCACCAGCACAGCTTTTGGGAGGTTCGGAATGGCCAGAATGCCCGATTCTGGGTGGACTCCTGGCAACAAAGGCTGAAGCTCGTTGACACTCTAAATCTACCCAACGCGGAGAGATACAATGGGCCAGAAGAGTTGAAGGTAAGTCAATGCTGGATAACCAATTCTAGAAGCAACTATCAACATTGGAAACACCCGTCTCTCCTCCAACCTACTATTCCCAGCAACATGTGGGAAACACTCCAGGAGGAACTCCAACGCTGCAGAATTCGTTGCTCAAATGACCCAGATATCCTTATATGGGGTTATTCGCCCAAAGGCATATTTACCACCAAAGAGGCCTACAGCTTAATGTATTCTACTCCTCACCCGAAAGACAGACTCTGGCAATTTGTATGGGCTAAGGGGACCTGGCCTAAAGTCTCCACTTTTCTTTGGCTCCTCAGCCACAAAAGAATCCTTACCTGGGACAATTTGCTTAAACGTGGTTTCTGTGGCCCTTCACAATGTCCAAATTGCAAACAGAATACTGAAACCATTCAGCACCTCATGCTAACTTGTTAGCTAGCCAGCCAGCTCTGGAACAAAATCTGCTTTCGAAGTCAACGAAGCAAACCACAAGGGGACGTCACCAGCATACTGCGCCATTGGCCACAGCGCCCTTATAATAGCCCCATTCTCAACTTTCTCTGGCGAATCATTCCAGGTCTCCTTTTCTTGGCGCTATGGAAAGAAAGAAACAAAAGAGTCTTCAAGCATCAAACCACTCCCCTGGACATTCTATGGAAAAATTTCCACAGCAACCTACAGGAGTCTCTTTCTCTTCCAACTTGGCAGGAGGAGGATCTTCCCAATCATCCTCAAGAGATCAGCATATGGCGCAATTGGCAATTTACCATCTCATCCATGCCCAAAATCAACAAGCAGAATCCTTCAGATTCCCTCTCTTGGATTCCTCCTCCACCAGGAATATTCAAATTGAACTTTGACGGGGCTTCCAAAGGGAATCCAGGTCCGGCGGGATATGGAGGCATCTTCAGAAATTCCCAAGGCGAAATCCAGGCTATCTTCTACGGTTCCATTGGATGGGACACAAACAACTCAGCTGAGTTGGAAGGGCTATGGCAAGGACTCAATTTAGCTCACATCTACAACTTCTTGCCCCTAATCGTGGAAGGTGATTCTCAAATTCTGATCAGCATGGCAAATTAGTTGCTCCATGGAACCAGTTCAGCCAAGGTAGCCACCAGCTGGCGTTTAGCTTCTAGAATTGACGCTCTCAGCAATTGGGTAAAAGAAAATCAAGCTATCACTTTTACTCATACCAAGAGAGATGGCAACAGGGTCGCGGATCTCATGGCCAATTTAGGAGTTGATAGTCCGGACTTTCTCAAACACGGCTCTATCCAGATCATAAATTATAGAAACTCCACTCAGGAATGCATCAAGCTGGTGCGAATGGATCAGCCAATTCTGGATGCGGATGATATTTCGGGTTAAGAGGCCTCAAGGCCTGGTCCAGGCCCCAAGGCGGTTCACCTGGGGTGGCCACATGGCCCCCTATGGTGCCATTAATGCTAAGCTCATTAATCCTCGGCGTTGGACATTTACTCCTCCTCGCTGTCAATCGCTCTGTCCTGCTCGGCGCACCAGACTTCAAATGGAGCACCACTGCTCGCATTCTCCTGATTGCTTTGGCTCTGCTCACCGCCCTTTGTCGCCTCTGCGCTCTCACTGCCCGGGCGGCTGTGCAACAGGTGGGGAGCGCACCGCTACAGGACGCAGGTGCTCTCTGCAATGCTGTTTGGATACGATTCCCGGCTATCACTTCTCAAATAGTAACTTCTGCCCTGTTCTGTTCAATTCTCATACTTCTCCTGTTATTGTTGGTCAAATTAACTCTATTCCTGTAGCTCCTTCTGGTAACTGGTCAGATTCTTCTCAGAATTCCAGTATGCCGGCTCAGGCAAATAATGTCTTGCAGGAGAGGGGCCTCTCGAGGCATGTCCATGAGTGAGCGCCCCTCTAGTTCTAATGTCGACTCCTCCATGGAGCCTTCTGAAAGGCGTCCCGTTCCTCTTTATATTGATCCTGCTGGTCGTCTCCATGAGCGCGTTGCCCCGGCGCCTCCACAGCCCTTGCACCCGCCTCATGCTCTTGTTCTTCCTACTCTGTCTCCTCCCCCTCTTCAGGCTTCCGCCTCCCCTTCTCGCCCTGGCAGTCATTACCTCCGGCAATCAACGCAACACGCTGAGCTGCGTTTCGATTACGCCTTCAATCAGCCTTCCATCACTGCCCTTATCACGATTTCCCTTCGCGAAGAGACCACTCTCCCTCCTGTCCAGCAGCTTGACCCTGTGCAAACTCCCTCAATGCCTAACTTCGAGCCCCCCTCTGGTCCTGCACCCGGTCCGTATACGCACTCTCTCGGAGTTCCTTTAGCCTCTATCCCTGCTCATCCGGGACAGTCGCACTTGCAGATGGAAGCTGGTCTTTCAGGTGAAGATGCTGACAAGAATGCTGAAGCGGATTCGGAAGAACACTATGGCTGCAGAATTGTGGAAGAGCAACCTGACTCAGACTAAGTGCTCTCCCTTCTCCAAGACCAGTTCTCAGTATGATATATGCTCTAGAATTTTTGATAAATTTCTGTTTTTAATGATTACTCACAGCAGACACAGCTGCATGTATATTTTGTCTCTTTTTAGCTTCGTTAATCAGTATGTAAGTGACTCTGCGCCGGTTTCCCAGTTCCTGGGCGGTGTCAACACTGTTAAAAGAGCTGGTTTCCCGCTAATGGGCAGTTCTATAGCTAGACAGAAAGTGGATATTAAGCCCGGTCTCAGGCTTCCTCAGCTGAGTTGTGGCAGTTTTGTAATATTATGTTCATAATAGAAATAGCGTAATTTAGAAAAAAAAAAAATTTCATGGTGAAATGTACTTGATATTTTGTTCTTAAGAAGGACCAATGAACAAAGTCATTGTGTCTCAAAGGAAGAACATGATTTTCAGATGCTTTGAAACCTCATGATCCATATTGTATCATGATCTTAAACTTTCAATTTCTTATTAAGATATTTAAAAAAAATGGTTGAATCTTAATCTTCTTGTATGAGTTGACTTATTGCAATAAAAAGTTCTTGATTTATGGTTTAGAGTTGATATGAATAATCAAAAGTTGTCTAGGATAACATTTTATGATTTATCTATGTCCTTGCTCTACAAATCTCATTTAATATGAAGTCCATTCTCCACCAATGATTTTTCTTGCAAAGGAATTAACCCTAGTTTCCCTCTTTTCGTTGAGAAAGTTGTGGGCATGCTTGGAATGTCCATTTTCCATTTATTTTAAACTATATTATAGACCCATAATCATGGATTTAATAACTTTTTCAGATTCTACGAGTTTTCTTTTAAGCACCCGATACAAATTTATACTAGATTTCTTGGTTTTGGCTCTTGTCCAACTTCCATGGATACATATTCTTGTTTTTAATGCAAGTTGTTAGCATATGGTTTATAACAAAAATGTCTTTATTTCTATTTATAGGGTATTACTTGTCATAAAGAGTGAAGTTGTTTCACCTATAATTAATGTTGAAATCAGTGAAATAAAAGTGAATCAAGAAGGAAATGAGGTGAATTTGAAACCTAAAGTAAAAGTGAATGAAGATGGAATCGTTTCAAAGTCTGCTATCCAGATTGTGCATGGGAAACCTGGAAAGCATTTACACTATTGTGTTCTCTATATTTGTTGCATTTTCCTATTCTAGTCATTCCACTACCACTAAATTAAATATTCATAATTCCTTTATTTTTCTTCATAATTTAATGTGAGCAATGCTTCACGTAGTTTTCAAGAATTCCGAGAATGATTTATTTCACTTCATTCAAAACAAATATAATGCCTCTTTTTTCAATGAAAATTATTTTGTTTTAAAATTTTGGTATTCACATTATTATTAGGCTAATTGTTGACATATATCAATAAAAAAAATATCTCAAATCATTGTGGTGCCTTACCCTGATCAAGTCTCTCTCCTTAACAAAAATAAAATCATGAAAATCCAAAAAACACTAGTAGGTGGGACCCTACCTTAGGAAGGTGTCATAAGGGGATGCCAAAGTGTAATATCTCTGGGTTAAAAATCCATGTACTAAAGTTAATAAAGACAAAATAAGGCCATGACCAAGCTAAATGTTGGGAAAAAAATAGTGACAAGGATCACTTGCTTTTAATTAATGGCTACGGAAATTGGAAAATACAATGACAAAGGATTTGGAAAGGCACGAGGCATTTATTGACATTTTATTTATGAAAATAATGGAAAATAGTAGAAAAGGAAGGTGAAAGGCCATGGGTTTCATTTGAGGAGGAAATTGAAGGAAAATAATGGAAAATGAAGGAAATAGAGGCCTCATTAATAAAAAGGCTTTTGAGGATCAGTTCACATATTTTGTTGGTGTTAGATTTTGTTAATTCTGTCTTTGACACTGTCATTCTATTATCTCTCTCTCATACTCTTGCACACTTAGAGAAATATTGGAGCATTGTTGGAGCATGATTTTATCACTCTAGTTTCATTGGATTTGGAGAAATAAGGCAAAGGAAAATAAGGAGAGTGCAAGAGGACAACATGATCAAAACCTACAACATGCTTTGCTTGCAAGTACCAAGTTTCATGTATGATTTACTTGCTAGTTTTGGAATGCATGACATATGCATGTGGTTATTTGATTATGATATGTCATTACCATGGAGGATTTCCTGGATCGACATTGGTTTGTCTTAGCCTTTCCATTTCCTGGATAGCCATGGTGTTGTGTGTTTTACCATTTTTTTTTGGATTGGTGCTCATGTTACATATGGATGTGGGTTGAGTTACTAGTTCCTAGAGCCTTCATTGGACAAACACTCTGGAATCCTTGTAAAAAATTGGGTTGAGTTACTAGTCTTGGAATCCTTTGTTGGATAAACGCTCTGGAGCCCTTGGTGGGCTGAGTTAAGTCCTGCAAGCATTGGTTGCAAAAATATTTGGAGCCCTTGATGGGTTGAGTTACTAGTCCTAGAAGCCTTGGTTGGACAAACACTCTGCATGATGATAGTTGCAGGTTGAGTTACTAGTCTTGGAATTTAGGTTGGAGAAATTTTTTTTTAGCCCTGGACAACTTAAATGGAGACCGATCTATTGATGGTTAGTGATGTTAAACTATGAGGTGGAATCACTAGTTGAGAGTTGAAGTGGTTTGGCCTATGGAATCCATGGTTATTTTTTCTTGGTTTATTCCATGAGATCCAACATTCATGCTTGGAATATGGCATGAGAGTGATTGGATTAAAGAAAGATTTGGTTCAACTCAATCTATGGTTAGGTGATACATGGAAGTCCCTGACTTGGTTTCATTTTTCATATGTTATTAAGAGCTCTTTTCCTCTTGTATTTTATGGGTAAATGTACGTGTTATTATGTGGCTTTAATCACTGCTTTATCATTGATAGTTATCTAGTTATATGATGGTTATAAGCATGGTTTATGGCCAACTTGAGTTATGGCTCTCATCATGTTTTGGTTAGTAGATGAAATTTTAATAAATGGATGACCTAATAGATGATAATGCAGCTAATGTGAGAGGGTGTCATACCTCCTTGATGAATCTTATATAAGTATGGAGTTCCTATGTTTATATGTGTTTTATGACATGTACATTACATGCCCATGATATGTTTGAAAAACTCATGTTGTTACACCATTTTTTGGTCATCTAACTTGTTACTATTAGATGGACCTAAGTACACCATGTAAGACCAATTTTACCCTAAGTAAAATTTCTTTCACTATGAAAAATAACTTAGTAAAACACCTTTATTAAGTTGTTTATGGTCTAAACGGGAAACCCCATGAGGAAATATTAAATAAATCTACATTTGTTTGATTTTCCTCAAGGAATAATTAGTTAAACAACAATTTAATTAATATTCCTGGTTATATTTAACCCAAAATAGGGAAATTAATTAGATAAATCATTATTTACCTTATTGTTTTCTGAATAATTATTTAAACCTTATTTAAATAATATTCCTTGTTAAATTTGAATAAATCACTCATAAATAGTTAAATAAATCATTATTTATTTAATTATTACTCAACCACATCCTTAAAATGATAAATAAATCATTTATTTATTTATTACTTACAAATAAAGGGATTTGACCCAAGTCAAATTCCTTTTCCCTCCAACAAAAATAATAAAATATTCCATAAAAGTTGGATCTTGATTTGTTTAATAATATTTTAATTATGCACCAATATCTAGATTAACTCAGTATTTTTTTATAAATAGAAGAGTTTTTCCATTCATTCATCACCTTTTGTTGCCTAATATCACTCTGGATCTATACTTTTGGTCTGACTTTGATCCAACATCATTGTCATATTTTCTATCCTTTTGCTTGTGAGCTCCCTTTGTGTTCCTTTTTTGTCTAGGTATTCTACACCATCAAGAGAGAGGAATTTTAGCTCTGAAGTGCTAAGGACTTACAAGAACCCATCCCATTGAGAAGAACTGGTAACATCCTTCTATGTTTTCCTCCCAGGTGCCCTTAATATAAAATTGATTCAACATATTCCTGTCTTGTCTATTGGACGCATGGAGTAAATCTTGTTTTATTTACTGCTTAATGTCTTTTGATGCATAGATCTAGATTTTTGCAGCATTTATCTTGATCAACTAATTACCGATCTAAATATATTGGCAGCCATCTTTGATGTTAGGGTTGTTTGTTATGCACAACTAAAGTGGTATTTTTTCGTACACTTGCAATTAAGATTCATACTAACAAATGTCATGGTTAGGATGAGTTAGGTCAGGTACTTGTTTAATTTTTGCATTAGATGCCTTGTCTTCATGTTATTTATTATTTCTGATAATTTCATCAAGTTTTGGGCAGATACCTAAGTCCTAGCCATGAAAAATGGCTTATATTTCGGGGTTGTTGGACATAAATGCCTGAAAAATATTGCAGTGGCATGAATGCCTTGTTATAGGAGTGACCAGGGGGTTACAGTCACATGGAGGTATTTTGATGGGAGAAACTGGGGCTCTAGTTCAACTAAAAAGCAAGTTAACTCAAGGGTTGGGCACCTGGAGTGGTTGGTTAGCCCCTGGGGGTCTTGTAGCTCCCAAGGAAGGTCAGTTTGGTTTTGGTTTTTCGATTCCACTTCCTTAATTACAGTTGGGGAGTTGAGTCATATCATAGTGAATCTTCTTCACATAGTAACTCTTGAGTATTGATTATGTTTAGAAATAATAAGAAATATTTTCTTAGGAATGTGACTGATGAAAACACAAGTGGAAGTGAAGTATAATCATAATCTAAATTTTGAAAAATTTAACACTATAAATAATCATCTCTCCGAATTCATTAAGTGATAGAATTAAATGCTTGGGGGATAATTTTTTTTATAGAGATTATATTACATATGATACGTATACATTCCATCAATTATAGTATTAACACCATGGTTAAAACATCACGATGTGAAAGCATGATCAAAGAGTCAAATGCTTATTTATTACACAAATAATTATTAAAGAATGAGGAAAATATGTCACTTGACCCTTTAGAAAATCTTAAGGATATGAGATATAAATTTTTGGGTAGTTATACGTAATCAAGTGGGGCTAGGGACATCATTTTAGTGAGAACATAAGATTTACATGTCTTTTGAACTAGTTGAATTTCCCAATCGATGTTTGAGTCGTAACATTAGCAAAGGATGGTCATGTATTGTGCAGGGGTGAAGAATACAATTCAATATTATTACATATACCACATAAATATTATAATATTAGTTTTTTCATTAATTGGTGATGTTTTGATTTACAATGGATATATTTTGAATTTTTTCTACAATGTAGGTAACCTGTCACTTTCGACAATCGAGAACTCATGCTTAGACGATCTTCCAAATTTGCTTGGCAGCGTAGCAATTGTAATTTTTAATTACACATTAAAGGAGTTTTAATACATTGATATTACAAGGATTGTGATAGAGCTCATCACACGAGTTCCATTTATATGGCATCCTACGTAGCCTTTCCTTTGAATGGTCGACATGTAAGTCAATTCAGTAGCTCCTTTAACGTCATGATACAAAAAAAATTCCATGTCCAACTGGATCTCTAACCTAACCACTAATAGATCCATTTCAATACTTGATCTTTATGATATGTTTAATCATTGAATTTATGCAGAAATTGCTTCTAATACTTAGCGACACCACAAGAATTTCAAGGTGCTTCCATCTCTCACATTTCAATTAGATCTAATATTTGTAGATGTTTTCCCACTCGAGAGCTCCTGCGAATGGTTGAACATCATATTATCAAGGTTTAGAGCTAAGAACCAGGGAACTTCAACCATGTAACTAAAATCTTGCATTTTTTGAATCGATCACTAAGGTATGTCATTTCTTCGAGAAAATTTTGGCATGTAAGTGAGAAATATTTAACTTTGTTGCTCAATAAAATGTGTGTAGTGGTTGTTTAAAATTTGACGTCTATGTGTATCATTAGCACTGGTCGATACTCCTCCTTTTTCCTCTATTGACCTCGACCTCCCCATTTTCTTGGTTCTTTGAAACTCCCTGCATAAGAAACCACGATAATAGACATAACCCATGACTTGTATACATTCACTCTCAGCCCTTTGTTTATTTTTCCATGCCTACATACATGCTCAACATAAAAAATGACATTTCATAATGAGTTCTTGCTTATTGAAGGCACAATAACACACTTTTATACCTCTTTGTTTAATCATCATAAATAATTTGAATCAAACTCAGTTAATCCACTCTTAGTTGGTTGACTTAAACTTTGTATCACTCAGGCCCTTGAGACCACTAGGTCTCGAGCTAGAATGAGGTCCACATATATGAAGTATTACTCACCATTTATTAATCTCTCATGATCCCTAGGTTTATAGTCAATATATCATGACCAAAATAGGGCTTTCATTAAGATGACCTTGGAAATATTTTTTTATGGGATAATATCATCATTTTCACTCTAATTTTTTTTATTATAACACATGACAAAGGGTGCGTATGTATATTTGAAGTGGTGAAATATTTCAGTTCCAATCACAATTTTGGTAAGTTGCATAGGTCGTATTAACTACCCATTGTGCACAAAAAGAGTCTTAACACATTGTTTTGTGTTTCTTTAACTCCATGGAACATCTATAAAGTGGAAATTTGAGCTCAAAATCCCAGTTTTTTTAATGTGAATGGGTCAAACTCTATTCTCCACAATTAATCCATATTGTCTCACACCACTGTGTATGGAAACTTTTGGAATCATGGTTTATAAAATCATGGCATCACCCTATTGTCCTAGCAATCACAAGAACTCATCCAGAAATGACATGTATTATGCTCTAATGATTTTAAATAAAAATTGTCTTTTAATGCAGTTGTATACATTATACCTTGTTGTATCTATTGTTTAAGACAAAAGTTATTAAATGCCATGTTAATGCTATATTTCATAGATATACGTTTCAACCCAACCTATCACTTCTCTGACCATTATTTTGATTCTTGTCCTGGTGGTCTTATAAGTATTTTTCTAACTTAGCGGCCTAAGGTAATACCTTTTAAAGTGGCATGAGCATGTCTCCTCCATTTTCATTTACATAGTGAATTGATATCTTTACTCCATTTTTCCTTTAGTAAACTGATCCTCACACTTTATTTAACTAGTACCACTACAACTGTTTAAGTTTTTTGGAAAATTATAATATAAAAAATTAGTATATAAAGGTGATTTTCTCTACATTATGATGATTTCATTCATTTATTAGTTAATTTTTTGTTGGGTTATATATATACCATCGTCGTATTCTCTTAAAAAATGTGGGAGGGTTTGAATTAGAGTAAATTCAGCCTAAAAGTACCCATGGAATATTCATGTAATTTTGATGTCATAATATGTAAACAAATCAAAATATTTTAAATTTAAAAAGAGATACATGTAAACATTTTGGAGGGAAAATATGAAAACTACTTTTTTTAATTCTATTTTTGGATTATTTCCTTATAGGTTTACTCAAATTTCAAGTGTAGACACTCATTAGATGTGTAATTAAATTCAACATCCAATAAGTACCCATTATGGATACTTCTGAGAAGATCCAGATTGATAAAAATTGAAGATAAATAAGTTTTTTTTAATTTATCTTCAATTTTTATCAATGTGGGTCTTCTCAGAAGTATGCATAATTAGTACTTGTTAGATGTGGAAATTAGTTCTACATCTAATAAGTGTCTAAAATTGAAATTTGAGTAAACCTACAAGGTGATAAGCCAAAACTACAATTAAAAAAGGCATTTTTATTATTTTCTCTCCGAAATTCATAACTCTTACTTTATTATTTTTCTTTAGGAGGTCACTTTTAGGATGAAATTTCCTTTAATGCTCCAATTCATCACAACATCTTCGCCTTGTTATATACTAATCATTTCCCATAACCTGTTTTTCATCTAGTATCCCTTAATAATACCATCCTATTAATACACACACGAGTTCATATCCCTTCCGTGAAATGCATTTTCCCAATTTCTTTAATTTTATTTCTGCTCATGCGTTAGTAAAGAGAAATTTCAATTATTGTTTCTTCACTTAATAATATGAACATGATAAAATGATTTGGAAAACATGAGTTTTTTTAATTTTAAGAACAGTGGAAGGGGAAGCAATAATAGAGACAGAGGGTTGGGAATAAGAATAGATAGATGGACTAGAGTTTTAGTGCATTTTGATGGAAAATCAGAAGAGTTGAGACAATTGTTGCAAACTGGTGTCGTAATTTTAACTGGCCAACCTGTTACCTAGCGCCCATAGTCACTTATTCATTATAGACCCAATATTGGAATTCTAGTGGCTCCTCATGTTTCATCCCCAATTTTCATCCTTGCCAATAATTATTTGAAAATTATCATTAAAACACAACCTTTATGGTTAATCCTAGTATGGCGAACAATTTCCTTGCCTCCTTCTCCACCCCTTCCTGCAGTGCATGCATCAAAATAGTTGCAATATGCTTCTTGATGTACTATTCCCAATCCTCCAGAACCAACTCAACCTTCCCGGCTTGTTATCTAGCCTCCTCAACATACTGCTACTGAAGAAAAAAAAGGGACCAAGTCACAAAATCAGGCTCTTCTCATGACTTGTCTCATTCTGTTACCTCTCATTCCCATCACAGTTAGAAGGAGAAAGAAGCTAAAAGTGATTTTATATTTTATTTTTATTTTTGGACAAACTATGCTTTCATTTTGACCACGTTCCCAACATGATAGTATTTTAGTTTTTTCTTTGTACTTTCAACGTGTAGGTTTAACACTTAATATATTTTTTGTTACATGATATGATCATACTACAGGCATGGATGGGTGGACAATATTGATATCGTGATATATCATACTTATTTGAATTTTATGATGCACATGGCATATTTTTTTAGGATATTATTGCATGTATTTTTATGATTATTATGGATAATTCTTTATGTTAGGAGATACAAGGGAAATCATGGGAGGCATAAGGTGGTTTGAGATTAGCATATTTTATTTGATGGTCACAGTTTTACACATTTAGTCTCACTTCTTCATGGATATTTGTCATTATATGTAGATGGTGTTATTTTTTCAGCATATTTTATTTTTTCATATTCTACTTTGGGACATATATATGTGTGTGTGTGTGTGTGTGGTTAATGATTATTGAAAACTATTTATTTTGAGAAAATTAATTTACTCGGGAAGTGAAATCTTAATTATTTTATTTAAAGGATAGGAGGGTCCCACCTACTAGGAAATTAAAACATAATAATTAAAAATTTAATTTAATTTAACGTTTTCCTTTAGAAATCTTATCCTCACATTCTAATCAGCCTTTGATTAGAAATTAAACCACAATGAACTTACAATGTGGTTCAACTTCCCAAACTACATTAAAGAATTATAAAAGAGGATGGGGCCTACGAAGGAGAAGGAGATAACACTGCAAGGAGAGGTATTCATTAAATAATTTGTAGTTGTCATTCCTTCCTCTTGATTTCATCTTTTTTTGAGTTACAAGAAGTTGAACGAAATATAGCAGAAAATTATTTTTGAAGCCTAAGATATAGTCTGAAAGGAAAATCCACTCAACCTTTGAGCATGCATTTTTAAGTAACTTGAATTTTTTGTTATTTATTTGCTGCTAACCAATACTAAGAACCATTAATCCTGTAGAGGAAAAAAGTTGTATATAATTGTATTAGATCACTCGAAGGTGTTTGAAGGTCATCTCATAATTTATCTCTTTCTAGGGTGTCTATATATCACCTATTTTTCATTGTAGATAATCAGAATCAGGTTTGGAAAAATATTCTTCGCAAGAATATTCCATTGTATTATGTTGTAGTCACAAACATTTATTTAATAAATAAACCTTTTTCTCTATCTCTTATTGTGTATATTTCTTGCAAAATTCTTTAATTTTGTATGTAGCTTATTCTCTTAAATTTTATAAAATTAATTGGAGATGAGGCTCTACCGTTTTTGGGTTTGTAAGGCTCCAAAATACTAATTAGTTTATTGTTATTTTAGGTATAATTTTTAATTTTTTTCGCTGATATTTCTATGTACAACCTTTATTTCTATAACTTCTATGATATTTCAGCTGTATTTTTGTATATATTAACCTCAAATTTATCTATTTTTATATATTTTTTGTAAATAAGCTTCTTTTTATTATAAAAACTTGTAAACTAAATTTTAATCAGTCATAACACTTTGGTGTAAAACAATAAGAAAACTTGTCCTATTATCTCACCCGCCTTGTGATATTTGAGGAGTTGATTGAGAGAAGTATAAAAAATTCTCCTCAATCAACAATATTTTGGCGACCATACTGGGGAGCGATTAATTCCCTAGTCGTCTTGAATCTATCTTGAATTCGTGATTATTCAATGATTTGAACAACCTAATCTTGAATTTCATCTACATGATAAAAAAAAAACATTGCTCATTCCTTGTTTGATTTTATCCTTCGAAATGTTGTCTCAAACAAAGAGCATAAAATTGGTCTATAATTTTACAAGATATTCAATTGCAAGAACGCCAGGAAGCCTTTGAAAGGAAAATCTAGAAACGTAAGAACTTCTCTCGTATATAATTGGTTCATCAATATCCTTCACCGCACCCTAGTATTTTAAATTTCAATTTAATTAATGTGTTGGAAATATTGTCATTGATGGAAAATGATATGGAAAAGGATGTGGTAAAGGAATTGGCAAAGCCTTGGGCTGAAGGAGAAACAAGTACAACGTAGCAGAATCAGAGTTTTGAGTGCATAACACTCTATATTGAAGAAGCTTGGAGAAATCTGTATGAAAGAGAATTAACAGGTGATGGGCGTAGCCGTTGTGCAGGAGGAATGAAGATTTCCCGTAGATCTGAACTACGGAGGAGCAGATTTTTAAAGACAGTCATCTCGGGCTTTTAAATCCCTCAACAACCAGAATGGGAAATTTATTTAATCAGGCGGAAGTCCTTTTATTTCTGAATTGGCAGGACAAGTTATTTTGGTTCAGTGTCTTGTTGATATGAAGATTTTCGATGCGATCCAATCGCAATCGCCAATCGCAATAATCAAATTTCTTGTTGATGTGTAGAGTTCCGCAATGGAACGGCTGTATATAAAACATACCACCAAACCTTATATAAATCGCCCCCACCACAGTAGCAAAGGCCCGTGGGTCCACTTGACCATGTGGCAATGTTTTAATGAAATCGCAAGTCTCAAATCGCAAGGTTCAATTGGCGGAGTTTTTTTATGTGCTCCGATCAAAGGCTGGACCCGATCGAGTTATATGCCACAGCTTATTACTAATCGCATCCGAGTTCCTAATCGCAATCAGAAGATCTTAAGTGTTGGGCCCGATTGCATCTTGAAATTGGCGGACCCGATGGCGTTATACGATGGAGTTAAAAGGTTCAATCGCATCCGAGATCTTAATCGCAATGGAAACTTTCCGATTGATCGCACGCCTTTTGTAATACGCTGCGATTGAAGTGGCGGAACCGATCCTGTTATATGCCAGAGTTAATATGTGCCAATCGCATCCGTGTCCTAATCGTAATCGGAAATTTTCTATTGTGTGCCTCGATTGCATTTGTTCAAAGTTCGGACCCGATTGCACTATGAGCCATGTTTTATGTGGTCATCGCATCCGGTTGATCAATCGCAATCGAAAGTTCTATTTGACACTGCCGATCCACCGACTGCGATGTGGGCCCGGGGTCAAAGAATGAAATTTGGTTCAAATTTTTATTAAGATATTAAACTATTAGCAAGCATTGAATATTTTTATTCCGAAGGGTTATACATAAGGGGTTAAATCGCTGTAAATGCATTTGTTTATCACTTGATAAATAAATTAATAAGAAATAAAAACCCCGAGGGAAAATCTATTGGAAAATTTGTAAAAGGAATACCATTAGCGGTTCGTGGTTTTGACTCATGGTTTTAATATAGGTGAGATCTATATAAAGTGATGAGAATGATGAAGAAGTGTGTGTGGGAGGTTGATAAAAAAAAAAAAAATGAGTCTCCTTTGGAGAGATCTGTATGAATAAACCCTGACATATCTGAATCGACGGTGTGCCTGTAAATATGATGATCAGATCGACTAACGCAATTATGAAGAACATGTGCATGCATAAGGGTAATGAATGAATGAAGCTCTCGAAGGAATGTCTGGATGAGCGAACTCTGTTCTTAACTGAAAAATCTGAATGAACCTCTGGTCTTGAACGACGGATGAAGAAACGATGAAGAGCGAATGCATGACTGCTGAAGAAAACATATGAATCTGGTGAGTCTGAGGGTTGGAGCCTTCATTTTGGAAGTAGAAGTTTTCTGCCAGTAGAAACTAGTGTTATGTTCAGGGGGTAGAAGCTCCCTTCCAGGAAAGGCTGGTAAATGAGAGAAGGTTGTAGCCTTCTGCAAGTGGGTGCTTGTGTGCTGGTATGAGTCTGCACCAGCATATATTATAAAAGGTTTTCTCTATAATAAAATATTGAAGACTAAGATTACAGTAGCGGTGGTTTTCTCCCGAATTGGGTTTCCACCTTAAATCCTGGTGTCCATATGTGTTGGTTAATGGTTTGTTCTGTTATTTCTGTTCATGCTTAATGCTTATCTGATGCAATTCTCTAAGTAAAGACATAATAAGATATCTGGACATACATGTTGAATGCAGTACTGAAACATATGTTTTTGAGAAAAGAAAGAAATATTGTTCAGCCTTAAATACTGATTCACCCCCCCTCTCAGTATTTTTCCCAACAATTGGAGTCGGAGCCGGGTCCTTCTGAAAAGGCTTAGCCGCTAGAAGGAAGATCATTCAAGATGAGCAATCAAGAAGGAACAACATCTATCAGGCCTCCACTCTTCAACGGAAACAACTTAACATTTTGGAAAACAAGGATGAGATCCTATCTTCAGTCTCTGGGAGCAGATGTATGGGCCATTGTTGAAGGAGGATATCAATATCGAGCCTCAATACCAACAGATCCAACGGAAAGAAAGAATTATGAAACAAATGCAAAGGCAGTCAATGCTCTATTGGGAAGTCTAACTGAATCAGAATTTTTCAAAGTCATGCAGCTGAATACAGCGAAGGCAATATGGGACAAAATCATTCTAAGCTATGAAGGTGATGCAAAGGTAAAAAGTGCTAAACTTAAAACTCTCAGAATCCAATATGAGAATCTAAAAATTCTTAATGAAGAAAGCATTGCATATTTCTTTCTACGTCTTGATGATATTGTAAATCACATGAGAAATTTGGGAGAAACAATTAGCGAATCCACTTTGGTTGAGAAAATTTTAAGATCTCTAACAGCAAAATTTGAGTCAAAAGTTTCAGCTCTTGAAGAAAAGCAGGATCTTCAAAATCTTACTATGGTACAACTTCATGGCATACTCACTGCATATGAAATGAGAAGAGGAGGACCATCTGAAGTCAAAGAAGCAGTCTTTAGAACTTCTACAAAAGGAAAGGAAGTACAAATAACAGAAGGATCAGGATATATCTCAGAAGAAGATGAGATAAAATTCGTAAAGAAACTTCAACTTGGCACAGGATGATTCAGAGGTAAGCTTCCTTTCAAATGTTTTGATTGTGGAAGAGTTGGTCATTATGTTGCTAAATGTTCGTATAAAGAAACACATAAAAATGGGAAGGAAGTAGCAAGAAGGAATAAGAATCATATTAGCTCGAAAAGGAGTTACTATACTCATGAAGATAGTGATGGGTTATCTGATAGTGAGGAAGAATGTGAACAAGATCTGAGACTTCTCATGGCATTTGAAAAAGAATCTAGAGAAGAAGAGGATACTTTTGTGGACGCTCTAGAAGATATTGATTTTCTCAATGAAAACAATAAACTCAAAATCTGCTTAAAAGAGAGAAAAATAATCATAGAAACTCTGAAAAATCAGCTTGAAGTTAAAGAGAAACACAATGAGAAATTAGAATGTGAAGTAGTAGATCTAAGAAAAGAACTTGGGAAAGTAAAGACTCTGAATCTTAGATTTGCTAAAGGGTCTGAAACCTTAGATGAGATTATCAAGGTACAACGTTCTCCTCTTATAAAGATAGGTCTTGGATATATTGGAGAATCTTCTCAGGCATCAACACCAAATTATCAAAAGCAGTTACAGCTGGTTTACAACATGCTGCCACTCAGCAAGGGAATAAAGAATCTTTATAGGTAAAGCATGATCATTTCAATTCAAGAAACACTAACAGGAATGTCTTTTAAAGAAACAAAAATCAACAGATAAATTCATATAGAAGATCTTATGATCGCAGAAATTTCTTCTTCAATGGACAATGTTTCTCATGTCACAATTTTGGTCATAAATCTATTCAGTGTGTAGCATATAAAAATATTATGACAAGACAAGCAAGAAAGAAAAGGGTTGATATTGGAACAAATAAGAATACATATAACAACTTCTCTCCTCTTAAAAATGAAGTTGAATGTGCTTATTGCAATAACTTTGGCCATGAAGAATCTGAATGCAGGAGCAAAGTCCAGCCAAAAGAGCATTTTCCTTCAAGCTCCAAAGTATGGAAAAAGAAGGAATTACAGGTTGAAAATTGTGGCATAGATTTATTTGCAGAAGGAGAAGAAAATAAATGGTACATTGATAGTGGATGCTCAAAACACATGACAGGTGACAAAAACAAACTTCTTGCATATAGTGCTCTAGAAAAAGAAAAGAATGTTACTTTTGGAAATGATACACCTGCTGTTATTAAAGGAAAAGGGTCTGTTTTCCTAAAAGAAAAGGTGAAAGCCAATAATTTCATGTATGTGGATGGATTAAAGCATAACTTGTTAAGTGTAAGTCAAATGTGTGACCAAGGAACTGAAGTTGTCTTTAGTTCAAAAGAATGTGTGGTACGTGATCTTGATACAGGTAAAACAATTATAAAAGGAAACAGAACTCCAAGCAACCTGTATGTATTGAAGAACTACAAAGAACAATGTTACTTGAGTAAATCTTCAGAAAACTAGCTATGGCATAGAAGGTTGGGGCATATGAGCTTCTCTCAAATCAACAAATCAAGCAGACTTAAAGCTGTTCGTGATCTTCCCAATATTGCTCTACCTGAAAGTATCATATGCAAATCTTGCCAATTCGGTAAGCAAACCAGAGTGCAATTTAATGCCAAGGAAGGATCATCAAGTAAGCCTCTTGAACTCATTCATACTGACATATGTGGACCTGTGAGGAAAAAGTCACCATGTGGTGAACAATACTATATCTTATTTATTGATGATTTCTCTAGAATGTGTTGGATTGGGCTGCTTAAACACAAAGATGAAGCATTTGAGAAATTTCGGATCTTCAAAGCACTAGTTGAGAATGAATTAGATCTAAAAATCAAGTGTCTCAGATCTGATCGAGGAGGAGAATATACATCAGATGAATTTCTTGAATTTTGTGAACAACATGGCATAAAAGACAGTTTTCTGTAGCTGGCACTCCACAACAAAATGGTGTTGCAGAAAGAATGAATAGAACAGTTCAACAAATGGCTAGAGCTATGCTAGATGATTCCGGAACACCTGACACATTTTGGGGAGAAGCAACACATACAGCAGTAAACATTCTCAACAAGGCACATGTTCGTGTAAATAGTGATAAAACTCCATATGAACTCTGGTATGGTAATCCTCCCACTGTAAAGCATTTTAGAATATTTGGAAGCAAATGCTTTATCAAAAATAATGATGAAAAAATTGGCAAGTTTGAACCCAGAGCAGATGAAGGAATACTTCTTGGTTACTCCTCTAGGAGTAGAGCATATAAATGTTACAATAAAAGACTTTGGAAGATTGTTGAATGTATTGATGTTGTTATTGATGAGTCTCCTACAGCTCCAAAAGAAGAAAAAAAAACAACAAATGAAGACGATGGTGACATATATCCTTCTACATCAAATAGAAATGATATAGACAGTGAACCCAATGAAGAACCTGAAGATGATTTATTTGAAAAAGCTCCATCCAGATATGTTCAAAAGAATCATCCAGAATCTCAAATTTTGGGAGATAAGGGATCAGGTGTACAAACAAGAAGGACTCTTGTGGGATCTTCTAGCTATCTGGCATTTCTATCCACTATTGAACCACATAATGTCAATCAAGCTAGCAAAGATGAATTTTGGATTCAAGCCATGAATGAAGAGCTTGATCAAATTGAAAAAAATCACACTTGGGAATTAGTACCAAGACCTCATGACAAAAATGTCATTGGAACTAAATGGATATTCAAAAACAAGTTAAATGAGAATGGGGATGTTATAAGAAATAAAGCTAGACTTGTTTGCAAGGGGTATGCTCAACAAGAAGGTATAGACTTTGAAGAAATTTTTTCTCCTGTAGCCAAACTTGAAGCCATAAGAATGTTTCTTGCTTTTTCAAGCTTCCAACAAATCAAAGTTTATCAAATGGATGTTAAATCTACTTTTCTCAATGGTGATCTAGAAGAAGAAGTTTATATAGAACAACCAGAAGGATTCATTTTGGGAAATGATGAAAATCTTGTTTGTAGACTTAAAAAGGCTCTATATGGTCTCAAACAAGCTCAAAGGGCATGGTATTATCGTCTTGACAAATATCTTCATCAACAAGGATTTTCAAAGGGGTATGCTGATAGAAACTTATACACAAAAACTGAGAATGATAAACTTTTGATTGTGATTGTATATGTTGATGATATCATTTTTGGGAGTAATGAAGAATCCTTGAGTCAAAAATTTTCTTCTGTTATGCAGCAAGAATTTGAGATGTCTTTACTTGGGGAACTAACATTATTTCTTGGCTTGCAAGTGCATCAAACTACAGATGGTATATTCCTATCACAAGCAAAATATCTTAAGAAAATTTTGAAGAAGTATGGCATGGAAGAATGCAAACCTGTAAGTACACCAATGATAACCGAATGCAATCTCAGTTCTCATGATGATTCTCCCACGGTGAATCAACCAGAATACAGATCAATGATAGGAAGTCTAATTTATCTCACTGGGACTAGACCAGACATTATGCATGCAGTTGGGATTGTTGGACGATTCCAAGCTAATCCAAAAGAGTCTCACCTTCAGGCTGTCAAAAGAATATTCAAATATCTACAAGGAACTCAAGAATTTGGACTATGGTATCCAAAGAATGTTGATCTTACTCTTCATGCTTACACTGATGCAGATTGGGCTGGAAATGTTGATGATCGGAAAAGCACTAGTGGTGGTGCATTCTATATGGGGCCCTGGTTAGTATCTTGGTTCAGCAAGAAGCAAAGCTCTATTGCCTTATCTACAGCAGAAGTAGAATATGTGGCTGCCACATCATGTTGCACTCAACTTCTTTGGATGATGCAAACCTTACAAGACATTCAAATCAAATGTTCACTTCCTATTTCCATTATGTGTGATAATAAAAGTGCCATCAGTATCTCAAAGAATCCTGTTATGCATTCCAAGACCAAGCACATTCCCATCAAGTATCACTTCTTACGTGAACAAGTGCTTGAACAAAAGGTGAAGTTGGAGTATGTTCCCTCCAAAGAACAAGTTGCTGATATATTTACCAAACCTTTACCCAGGGAAGCATTCGAATACCTCAAACAGAAGCTAGGAGTAGTCTCTGCCATGCAGAAGATCATATCTACTTGAAAACAGAATATTAAATTGGATACGCAGATTTCCTGAAGGACAGTCGCGTATATACGCGTGTTTATACACAGAAAACCGCGTATGGGTGTTTGCTGAATTTTTTTTCTGGGTCGACATTCTTTAGCACAACTGTGGTGCTGATTGGTATCTCTGGTGATGTTTCAGCTCTCATATTTCTATTTCATTCTCTGATGTTTGATGAAGATTCCTTGATAATTTTCTGTTCAAAGTGTTCAGGATGCACAAGCTAAGGGGGAGCATTGGTCATGTGGAAAGGATGCATTGTTGGCATTCGAATTATTTGTTGTGGTTTGATCTCATGCTTGAGATTCTTTGGTCTTGATTGTATAAGTTATTTCTATAATTTGATGAAAAGGTCATGTAGAGACATTGATAGTGGATGCTCAAAACACATGACAGGTGACAAAAACAAACTTCTTTCATATAGTGCTCTTGAAAAAGAAAAGAATGTTACATTTGGAAATGATACTCCTGCTGTCATTAAGGGAAAAGGGTCTGTTTTTCTAAAAGAAAAGGTGAAAGCTAATAATTTCATGTATGTGGATGGATTAAAGCATAACCTATTAAGTGTAAGTCAAATGTGTGATCAAGGAACTGAAGTTGTCTTTAGTTCAAAAGAATGTGTGGTACGTGATCTTGATAGAGGTAAAACAATTATAAAAGGAAAAAGAACTCCAAGCAACCTGTATGTATTGAAGAACTGCAAAGAACAATGTTACTTGAGTAAATATTCAGAAAAATGGCTATGGCATAGAAGGTTGGGGCATCTGAGCTTCTCTCAAATCAACAAATCAAGCAGACTTAAAGCTGTTCGTGATCTTCCCAATATTACTCTACCTGAAAGTATCATATGCAAATCTTTCCAATTCGGTAAGCAAACTAGAGTGCAATTTAATGCCAAGGAAGGATCATCAAGTAAGCCTCTTGAACTCATTCATACTGACATATGTGGACCTATGAGGAAAAATTCACCACGTGGTGAAGAATACTATATCTTATTTATTTATGATTTCTCTAGAATGTGTTGGATTGGGTTGATTAAACACAAAGATGAAGCATTTGAGAAATTTCAGATCTTCAAAGCACTGGTTGAAAATGAATTAGATCTAAAAATCAAGTGTCTTAGATCTGATCGGGGAGGAGAATATACATCAGATGAATTCCTTGAATTTTGTGAACAACATGGCATAAAAAGACAGTTTACTGTAGCGGGCACTCCACAACAAAATGGTGTAGCAGAAAGAATGAATAGAACAGTTCAACAAATGGCTAGAGCTATGCTTGATGATTCCGGAACACCTGACACATTTTGGGGAGAAGCAGCACATACAACGGTAAATATTCTTAACAAGGCACATGTTTGTGTAAATAGTGATAAAACTCCATATGAACTCTGGTATGGTAATCCTCCCACTGTGAAGCATTTTAGAGTTTTTGGGAGCAAATGTTTTATCAAAAATAATGATGAAAAACTTGGCAAGTTTTAACCCAGAGCAGATGAAGGAATACTTCTTGGTTACTCCTCTAGGAGTAGAGCATATAAATGTTACAATAAAAGACTTCGGAAGATTGTTGAATGTATTGATGTTGTTATTGATCAGTCTCCTGCAGCTCCAAAAGAAGAAAAACAAACAACATATGAAGATGATGATGACATATATCCTTCTACATCAAATAGGAATGATATAGACAGTGAACCCAATGAAGAACCCGAAGATGATTTATAGGAAAAAGCTCCATCGAGATATGTTCAAAAGAATCATCCAGAATCTCAAATTTTGGGAGAAAAGGGATCAGGTGTACAAACAAGAAGGACTCTTGTGGGATCTTCTAGCTATCTGGCATTTCTATCCACTATTGAACCACACAATTTCAATCAAGCTAGAAAAGATGAATGTTGGATTCAAGCCATGAATGAAGAGCTTGATCAAATTGAAAAGAATCACACTTGGGAATTAGTACCAAGAACTCATGACATTAATGTCATTGGAACTAAATGGATATTCAAAAACAAGTTAAATGAGAATGGGGATGTTATAAGAAATAAAGCTAGACTTGTTTGCAAGGGGTATGCTCAACAAGAAGGTATAGACTTTGAAGAAACTTTTGCTCCTGTAGTTAGACTTGAAGCCATAGAATGTTTCTTGCTTTTTCAAGCTTCCAACAAATCAAAGTTTATCAAATGGATGTTAAATCTGCTTTTCTCAATGGTGATCTAGAAGAAGAAGTTTATATAGAACAACCAGAAGGATTCATTTTGGGAAATGATGAAAAACTTGTTTATAGACTTAAAAAGGCTCTATATGGTCTCAAACAAGCTCCAAGGGCATGGTACTATCGTCTTGACAAATATCTTCATCAACAAGGATTTTCAAAGGGGTCTGCTGATAGAAACTTATACACAAAAACTGAAAATGATAAACTATTGATTGCGGTTGTATATGTTGATGATATCATTTTTGGAAGTAATGATGATCGGATTTATGCAGGAACGCAACAGAATAAACATATAAACATAAAGACAGAGATGCAGCGGAAATAACACTTCATTTCATTAATATCAAAGAACTGAAATTTGCTTACAGACATAATGGAAATAAAACTAGCTAGGGCGCTGGTAGCTATCTCTGAGAAGAGATGTGGCGGCTACAGGCCTCTGAACTGTGTTACAATGAGGCTCGAGGGCCTATTTATCATTTAGAAACAATGGGAAATCCTAAACAGCCAAAACCCTAACCCTAGGAGATGAAGCGCCAAAACTATGGGCCCAGTTTGGGTAAATTGGTGTTTCAACTTCCCAGGGGCGTAACTTTGGCATACGATCTCCGTTTGACGCGTACCATACCTCGTTAGAAAGATCTATCCGAGGACTACAAATTTGGAATGGGAAACATTAGTCCATGGACCCATGTTGCCCTCCGTTTTCCCAAAAAACGTCGTTTAGGGCCTCAAAACGGCTCCGGAAGTTTAGGACCCGAAAAACTGCTAAAAATAGTAAACTGTGCCGAAACTGAAAAGCTGAAATAGACAATGGTGGAGCCCCAAGTGGAATAGGCGGGTGACCACCAATATCCACCTGGATCATTCCTCCCCCCTTAGGAAGCAATGGTCCCCATTGCGTTAAGTTCCTCCATGAGATGAGGAAATTTCTGCTGAACTTGGTCCCTGGTGAACCACTTTCCTTGGTGCAGGAGTTGGCCGGCTTTGACAACCCGATATAGTTGGATCTTCTGCTGGCGAGTGTTCTTGATTTGCATGTCCATGATGCAATCTGTGGTGGCCTGTTCCATGCAGTCTGGATTTAACTCGGTTGGTGTGAGTTGTTCTACAATGTCCGAGGTGTCCAGTAGAGGTGGGAAGTAAGGACGAAGGCGATCCACATTGAAGACTGGGTGCAGACCAAGGAATGGTGGAATACTGAGCTCGAATGCATTGTTCCCTCCAGCCTTGGTGATGGTGTACGGCCCGTATCGGAGCGGGCGAAGCTTGCGGTGGGGTCCAGTGAGGCGCTCCTTCTGCAAATGTGGCCATACTTTGTCACCCACCTGGAAGTTGTGTGGCACCCGGTGTTGATCATGGCGTTGCTTGTACTTGGCATTGGCTCTGTCCAATATATCATGAACCTGTTGGCGGATTTGTTGAATGCGCTCGATGAAGCTACTGGCTTTGTCAACTTCAGACTGGACATGAGCTGAATTGGCCTGAGCAGCTGCAAATGGCATGGCTACGTCAATGGGGCATACTGGCTGGAATCCCAAGCCCACCTGAAAGGGGCTATGGCCGATTGAACTATGGAGAGCTCGATTATAACTATGTTGTACATAAGGGAGGCTCTCATCCCATGTGCGAGGATGCTTTGAATTGTACATGCGCAGAATGTGTACAATCATTCTGTTGACAACCTCTGTCTGGCCATCTGTTTGGGGATGGAAAGCTGTGGACTTGGTGAGCTTGGTATCCAACATCGACCAGAGGCTGGACCAAAATGTGCTGAGGAACGTGCTATCCCGATCTGATATGATAGACTGTGGGATCCCAAAGTGCACCCACACTCGTTCAAAGAAGAGTTTAGCGGTGGCTTCTGCTGTGATATTCTTCTTGCAGGCCGCCATAATGGCCATCTTCAAGAATCTGTCGACGACCACAAAAACACAGTCATTTCCCTGCTTAGTAGAAGGCAGGCCCGACATGTAATCCATGGAGATGGATTCCCAAGGTCGACTAGGGGTAGGTAGAGGAGTATATAGGCCTTGCTTCTTGATGGTCGATTTGGAAATGGCACAAGCAGTGCAGGATCTGATGTGCTTCTCGACATCCTTTCGAAGGTTCGGCCAATAGAAATACTTCTGCAGGATTGCTACTATTTTCTTGACCCCGAAATGCCCAGCGACTCGACTGTAGTGTGCTTCCCATATCATCTTAGCACGCTCGCTTGAAGGAACACAAAGGTGTCCCATGTGACATAAAATTGCATCTTGGAGGTGAAATTTGGAACTTGCGTACCCCCCAAGAGTGCCTTGTAAGTTTGGCCGAATTCTGGGTCACTCTCATAGAGAAGCGGCCAATCAGAAGTCTCGTGCCCATAAGAGTTGAGCACAGTGGTGAGCGCCACGATCGGTGGTCGGCTGAGGCAGTCTGCAACATGATTGGTGCTACCCTTCTTATACTTTATGTTCAAATGAAACTGTTGCAGATATGTAGACCACTTCTGATGGGGATCATTCTGCAACTTCCCTTGTGTCTGTATGAACTGAAGGGGCCTGTGGTCTGTGTGGATGATTGTTTCCTTCCCCAAAATGAAATGCTTCCATTGTCGACAAGCTTGCACAATGGAGTACATTTATTTGTCATATGTGGGGTACTTGCGAACTGTGTCAGACAATGTCTCACTGTGAAATGCCACTGTATGTCCCTGTTGAGTAAGAACTGCCCCAATAGCATAGTCAGAGGCATCTATCTCGATCTCGAATGGCTGTTGCAAGTCTGGTAAAGTGAGCACTGGGGCAGAACAGAGGCGATTTTTCAATTCTGTGAACGCCTTCTGTTGAGGTTCCGACCAAAAAAATTTTACTCTCGCTCCTCCCTTGGTGACTTGACTCAAGGGCCAAGAGATATGAGAGAATCCCAACACGAACCTCCGATAGAAATTAGCAAGACCCAGAAAGCTGCGAAGCTCTGTTATAGTGGTTGGGGCTGGCCAATCCCGAATGACTTGGATCTTGGCTGGATCCACATGCACCCCCCTTCATCAATAATGTATCCCAGATATTGAACCTGGGTCATGCCAAAAGTGCACTTCTCCAAATTGGCACACAACTTGTGTTGCCGCAGTTTTTGGAGGACTTGTCGGATGTGGTGAAGGTGCTCTTCCCAAGTCTGGCTGAAGATCAGAATGTCATCCAAGTACACCACTACAAATGAGTTGGTGAATGGCCGCAAGATGTCATCCATCATCCTCATGAAGGTGGCGGGAGCATTCGTCGACCCGAAAGGCATGACCAGCCATTCGAAAAGGCCTTCCTTGGCTTTGAAGGCAGTCTTCCACACATCGGAGGGTTCAATTGGTACCTGGTGATACCCAGACTTCAGGTCGATCTTGCTGAAATATTTTGCACCTTTGAGTTGGTCCAGAAGGTCATCAATGCGTGGGATTGGGTACCTATTCCGGACAGTGATCTTGTTCAGCGCCCGATAGTCAATACAGAGTCTCCACGTCCCATCCTTCTTCTGTACCAACACGATCGGGCTCCCACAGGGCGATGAACTTGGTCTGATGTGACCTTTCTGCAACAGCTCCTGAATCTGCCTCTTGATTTCATCATTTTCCAGAATAGAGCGCCGATAGATCGGTCCATTAGGTAGCGGCGCACCGGGGGTCAGATCAATCGGGTGCTTGACCTGACAGTGCAGAGGAACCCCTGTGGGTGAGGTGAATATGTCCCCGTACTCCTCCACAACCTTATCCATTTGTTGTTGTTGTGCGGAGGAGCCCTGTCTGGAGGTCGTGGCCACAGTCTTCTTCTTGCCCTGGGGGCGGATCATCAGGAAAACGAATTTCCTGGTTTGGGAAATGAGCTTACTACATTGTTTTGCGGTAACCAAAGAGATAGTCGTAGGAGGTGGTACCTCTGGTATCCTGTACAACTTATTTCCCAAAGTAATAATAACAGCACGAGGTCGAGACTCATACACAGCATGACGCTTCCACAAGTATGGTTGTCCTAATAATACATCAGAAACATCAATAGGAGCAACATCACATAATACCTCATCAGTGAAGGGCTTGATGCTATAGGGAAGGCGGCACTGCTGGTTGACGCGGAGATCTCGTCCTTGGTGAAGCCACCCGATGGTGTATGGATGTGGGTGAGCTGTGGTCGGCAAGCCCAACCGCTTCACGGCGTCTGCTGAAATGAGGTTCTTTTGGCTCCCATTGTCGACAATGAACTGTACCGGGGAGCCCTTTACCCACATCTGGGAGTGGAAGAGGCGTTCCTCCTCCTCTGGATCTTCCGGTTCCTCCTTCTGGATCTTTGTAGTGGCAACAGTGGCGTTGGGCTCCGCATCAATAATCTGTTTCCCTTTTTCATTCCCCTTTTCAGGTTCTGATTCGGAGTCGGAGCATGTATCTGACTCAGAAGCCCTCATCTCGGCCACTAGCGACTACTTGGCCCGACACTCACTTGTGTTGTGAGTGGAGCTCTTATGGAACTCACACCACTTTCCGTGTCCTTCTTTGGCTTTGCGGTGCTGTTCTTTTCTTGTGGCTTTGACGGGTTGTCTTTAGCCACCATGCCTTGGCTCTGTCCTTTGTTCAGCAGTTTGGAAGCACCTTTCCCTTGCTTTTGATTTGCAGATCCAAAGTCTCGCTTCTTCTGTTCGAATTTCTGCTCAATCTTGGCAGCATACCGGATATGCCGTACCAAGTGAGGAGATGTCGAGGAACTCCATTTCCTCCTGAATGTATCTGTGCAGACAGCTGCGATACTTTAGCACCAAATGTTTCTCTGAATCTTTGATACCCAACTTTGTGCGTAGGGTATGGAACAGATTCGTCAGCTCGTGCACATCTTGATCCCTCTGTTGTCGCAGCGTGGTCCATTGTATGTACTTGTCCTCATAGCTCCCCACGGGATAGTACTGTTCCTTGACGGTGTCTCGGAAAGAATTCCAAGTTGGTACGACCGAGAACAGAGAGGGTTCTGTCTGGTCCTTGTTCTCACAGTGGGTTTCCCACCAGTCCTTAACATGCGGGGTAGCTTTGAGGAGTGCAAAAATAATCTTTTCCCGGTCTGAAAAGTCATGAACCAAGAAATATCCTTCTAACAGATTCAACCATATATCTACGGCATCTGCGTCTTGAGAACAGAGAGGGTTCTGTCTGGTCCTTGTTCTCACAGTAGGTTTCCCACCAATCCTTAACATGGGGGGTAGCTTTGAGGAGTGCAAAAATAATCTTCTCCCGATCTGAAAAGTCATGAACCGAGAAATATCCTTCTAACAGATTCAACCATCTATCTACGGCATCTGCGTCTATTTGACCCTCAAATATGGGAATGTCAAAATTTACTTGTACCTTAAAAGGAGTCGCGCCTCTAGAGTGGCTGCTGGATGCAGATGCGCCGCCAGTGGGTAGCCGTTGAAGGATCTGAGCAAAGTTATCCATCATCACGTTCCTTTGTCTTTCGAGGGCCTCCTCGAGCAATATTTTGATAGGATCTCCTGCTCCCTCATCTTTCTTTTCGTCCCCCATGGGCGTCCGTCGAGGTTTGCGAGGCTGATCTTGCAAAGGTTCCACGAGATCGAGCCCTAGCTCCTTATACCCCGACCTCGTTGGGGACATGCAAAGAAGGATCGAGAAAAAGCAGACCGCTCTGATACCACTGATCCGGATTTATGCAGGAACGCAACAGAATAAACATATAACCATAAATACAGAGATGCGGCGGAAATAACACTTCATTTCATTAATATCAAAGAACTGAAATTTGCTTACAGACAGAATGGAAATAAAACTAGCTAGGGCGCTGGTAGCTATCTCTGAGAAGAGATGTGGCAGCTACAGGCCTCTGAACTGAGTTACAATGAGGCTCGAGGGCCTATTTATTATTTAGAAACAATGGAAATCCTAAACAGCCAAAACCCTAACCCTAGGAGATGAAGCGCCAAAACTATGGGCCCCGTTTGGGTAAATTGGTGTTTCAACTTCCCAGGGGCGTAACTTTGGCATACGATCTCCGTTTGACGCGTACCATACCTCGTTATAAAGATCTATCCGAGGACTACAAATTTGGAATGGGAAACATCGATCCATAGACCCATGTTGCCCTCCGTTTTCCCAAAAAACGTCGTTTAGGGCCTCAAAACGGCTCTAGAAGTTTAGGACCTGAAAAAATGCTAAAAATAGTAAACTGTGCCGAAACTGAAAAACTGAAATAGACAATTGTGGAGCCCCAAGTGGAATAGGCAGGTGACCACCAATATCCACCTGGATCAACCATTGACACCACATTTTTTCTTCATGATTCCATCTTATGAGATGATTGTGGTAGCAAACAAGTGGTTGGAAGGGCACTTGTTATTATTTTTTTTGAGGCAGGCAAGGGATGCACTATGCTAATTCCATGTGTGGAACTATCATCCACTCTTCGGTTGTCAAAAGGAAACTTATTCTCATTGGTTTTTGCTTCTATATATTGTTGATATTCTTATGTTCATGGGGAGGTTTGTTTGGAGAGTAGGAAAACGGTTGGAAGAGACCATTGGGAGTATGATTCTCCCTACTTTACATGTTGTATGTTTCAGGAGAAACAATGGTCAAACCATGATTGCCATATTACATCTATTTTCTTCATGTGGGAGGAGCCATTTGGAGAACTTGAGTTCTTGGAGGAGGCACTTCATGGCTGATTTTTTTGGAGGGGTAACTTGGGCCATTATTTGAGGCCATGTAATTTCAGCCCAAGAACAACATCAACCCCATACTTACCATAAATGGAAAGAGAAACAACGTTGGTGGAAAAATATAATCTCTCCATGCAGCCCCAATACATTGCATAAAACCGGGGTTGAGGATCTATTTGATGAGCTACCTAGAATGGCTCATTTCATTTGGATGATAGCATGGGCATGAGAGTCTCTCATTGGGGTTGATATCTCTTATGATTGACATCAGTCATACCTTGAGGAGGCCATTGGATAGCAAGAAGGTTTCCACTTACACCTTCCACTTTTTCATGATGCGAGGCATTTTTGTTTTTCTTACTTGGAAGGAGCCATTGGAGGGTAGATTTTTTGTAGATTATCTTAAGTAGTGGTGAGGAATATTGATGAGGGGGCCACAAGGGGAAGAAGGGAGGAATTTTGCTCCACCTTTACAATTTCTTGAGGACAAGCAACATTTTGGAGGGTAGGTCTGTAATATTCCAAAATTTAGCCTTCATCTAAATGGAATATTATAGTTTGTTTTATCACTAAGTAGGTAAATAAGTGGGTGGGGAGGCCCATAAACCTCTTTATATGGAATAATAACACTCCTAATGTGAAATTAGGAAGACTAAGTAGCAGGATTAAGCACCTTCAGGTGTGAACATGGATTGTATCATGTTGATTCAGTCAACTTTGACCAAGTCAACAGCGTTGTCATGGAGGAGTGGCCTTTATGATGAGATAGTGCAGTTTTAGTGAAGGACATCTTACATGATCTTGGTGGAAATTATGGATGGGACCCAATGTGAGGTGGTTCACTTGCTATTTATGGAGAGGATGGTAGCTTTTGTTATTCATGTTTTATATTATCATTTGATATTGTTATGCTTAGACTTTTCTTCATCTTGTTGTTTAACAGGGTTGCAGTGCTGTTTAGCACAAGTGTGTTCCTAATCTGGAATCCCTACCTCATACTCAGGGAAGGAGAGGTTCTTTGATCTACATTTCCTCATTCCGGCATTCTGGCCAAGCTACCTCCTTTAGCTATAGCACAATTTCTGTTTAGAGTTAGGTTGTGTTGCAGGGTGTAGCAAAGGAGGATCACATAGAGCTGCCTCTAGGCTTGTTTTTCAGTGGAGAGGTAGCCTATCCATTGGAGGATCAACAAGGAAGGCTCTTGGGCATATTTTCACATCTTTGGAATCAGGAACACCATCTACCATCCCTCACACCATAGTCACATTTCTGAACTGTGTTATTTCTGGAGGCAATTGCTGGGAGGGTTCATTGAGCTCATCAGGAGGGTCTATTTCTGAGTAGAGGGATCAGCCTTCTATCTAGAAATAATATTGGAGGAGTACATCATCATTTCAGATCTGTCATAGGATCATTCTTTTTAGATCCAGTTTGTAGTGACATCTCAACCCCAGGGTTATTTCTCACATTGTATATTCATGGTATTTCTAGCAATCGTTTCCGGATTGGCTAGAAATCATGTATTAGAGCCCACATTTTATCTTCTGGGAATTTGTTTTGTTTCTATTAGCCATATTCCATTTATGTATGTTTATAACCGCAAATACACTGATATAGATAGTGTTATCACTTCTCTCCAGCATTCTATACAGTTGAAACAACACATGTGCTGATTGTTCTGATCATTGGAGGATTGTTCTTATTGCTTGAATGGCTTGTCCCTCAAGACATTTTTGTATATTGTTGCTGATATATTAATAAAATGATGGCTGCATATTTATCCCTCTCATGTCATGATTATATTTTCTGTGTTTTACATTAGTATGTCTTGTATTGCTGCTATTTCCAATTTGGAATATTACAAACTGTCTCACTATCTTTTCCTTTGATTTTTCTTTATCTCTCTTTATTCATTAATCCTTTTGATTAACCTTTTCAACCTTCCGTTTCCACCTCTAATATTTTAATATTTTCTGTTTATCTTCATCATCTTTAATATCTAGTTTATTGGCTAATCCTTCATGATTTGTTCCTTTAAAATGTGGTTAGCCTCTTAATCTTCTGATGTTTATTGTCACTGCCTTTTTATCTTCTTGCTCTATCTCTGTCTATGTTTTTCACGTAGGGATTCATTCTTCATTGCTAGAGGGTTTAATAACTATCAATAATCATTTTTTATCGATAATTATACTTTGAATTTTCACCTCCAGTTCATCTTAACGGAATAAATCCTCTGGATCGTCACCTAGAGCACTTATCCAATCAATTTTGGACCTTTGGAATGCATTTCTTCACATTTCACCATTAAAACTGCACATAAAACAAACATCTAGCTTGAAAACCTAGGTGGGGAAGGTTTTACTGCATTTATAGGGGTTTTTGGGCTTTTCCAGGGTGAAGAATGGTGTTCCACGCTTGGTTACATAGGTGAAACCCATGTGAAGTTTGAACGGATGACGAAGTTTTTTAAATATTGGTGCAGAGGGAAATGCAGTTTTAAAAAACCGGGAGGTGGTTTTCACGTGATTAGGGAGGCGGTAACAATTTTTGAGGCGGGTGCGTGATTCCATTCAGCGACTGCCGCGTGGCCGGGGAATACCGCCCGTTTCACGCAATCTGAGATTGTTTAACGTGGGCACAATTAAATTTGAGATACGTAAGATCAACCATTGGATTCCAAGGAATGAGATCAACTGTGGTCGCAAACCTTGTGAGCGATGAGTAAGTTCGAAAGGGCAGGCCCGGGTGCAAGAGGCAGAGTTTTATTGGAGCATGAGTTTTGGTGGAAAGTGGGGCACAGGGGTCTTTATAAACCAAGTGAATGTGCCTTTTAATAGGTAAAAGGAAAATTTTATGAAGGGCTTTGAATAAGGTGCGAAGGGGGCTTAAAAACGTCAAAGTGGGGTTTAAGTAATATGCTTGGTTTGGGTCACATAGGCCTAGGGCTAATTTAAAAGGAACTCGGGTTAATAAGAAAAAGTGGGGTTTATATATTAAAAAAAGAGCTTTTTAATATAAAACAAGAATGACCTAAAATGTTTAATTTTAGGCTTAAAACAACGTAAAAGGAAGTGTTTACATTGCTTTAATGTATATAAGGTGAAAGTGATGAAGGGAGGGTTTCGAAAGTGGGAAATGGATTTTTAGAGGGGAAAATGAGTGAATGAGAGTATGGATAGGGAGAGAGGGTGAAAATGAGATAAACAAGTCCAAAAGTGAGTTTTTAAGAGCAACAAGGTAAACTGAGAAGACGGAGATGAAATTTAGTGAAATAGGTTTATTTAGAATAATGAAAGCAATGAGATTTCTAAAGATAGTTGATAGGCCAATAATGCTATCTTTAGATTCTTGTAGAAAATCAATATTTACCTAGTGAACTCTGTAGAATACAGGAGGATAACAACTTCTTCAACAAGTTGTAGGACACTATGATCTTCGACTTGATTACTCCCCCTTGCACCAAATTCTACTTCTAGGATATTTCATGCTTCCTTGGAAGTTGTAGCTTCTGCTAATTTGCACAAAATCATCTCATCCAATCTCTGTTTGATAAAATATAATGCTAAAGCATCACATACTTCATCATATGGGCTATTACAATAACACTCAATTAAACCTTTACCTCGAAGGAAAGTTAACATTATGATAACCCAAAGATACAAACTTTTACCATTAAACATAGGTGGTGGTAGCAGATCAAAGCTACACCATTCACCATCCATCTCTTCTTCATCTTCTCCTAGAATTCTCAGTTCCTCGGCTCCGGCTTGAACCGCAACGATCTTTTCCATTTATCTTCGATTCATTTGCTTAATCTTCTTCAGTGTCACCTGGTGACCCATGACTGCAGTATTTCCTTTTTCTTATTGTTCTTAGCCGATCACATGTGGGTATCTTCCATATCGCCGCTGAAAAAAAATGTGATTTTAAATATGGACCTCCGTAAGACACAATCTTCACCCAACACATGGTTATTCTTAACGTATCACCAAAAAAAATTTGCATACAACCAAATTTTTGCAAATGCTCAATATCTCTTTTCAATAAAAATCCCATTCACCTTTTATAAGGAAAATGAAGCTTCACTTTAAGAAATTCTTGCAAATATGTATCAGATCAAAAAATTTCTTTTGCAAAAGAATTTTAAGAAAATTAAAACTTCAATAAAATCCTTTATTTAGGGTGGCCGGATATTGTTGAAGCCTCACCATATGTTAACTTTGAAAAATAAAACTTTTTCAACAAACTTTCAAAACACACCATGTCCATGCACTTCCCAAAAAAAAAAAACCTTTAGACGACCTTTTCAAACTTTGACTTTTTTCTTAAAACTTGCTCCATGATATGGAAAAGAACAATTAAGAGAACAAACTTCACCTCATTTCCAAACTTCAATGCCAAAATAAAACTTTTTCAACAAACTTTCAAATCACACTATGTCCATGCATTTCCAAAAACACCTTTAGTGCGACCTTTTCAAACTTTGAATTTTCATTTAAAACTTGCTCCATCATATGAAAAAAAACAATTAAGAGAACAAACTTTACCTCATTTCCAAGATTCAATGCCAAACCTCACTGGCACTCTTGGACCTTCTGCACTGCAACAGAAAACACTACGGAGGACTCCTTTGCACAAGGCGGCTCCTCCCAACAGAATTTGATCGCAATCTAAACTCACTGGTCAATAAAGTTGATAGGCACTTATTATATTTCCAAAGGTACCTCAAGGCCATCACATGTGAGAGATGCGTATTAAATAAAATACAGTGGTGCTTTAACATGGTGGCCACAAATGCATACCTTTCAACATTGGTTTACGCAATCCCCGCACCTACGTCACATCACAATTTGAAGTATGACACTCGTTCTCATGGAAACTACTTAATCCACAATGATTACCCTACAGAGAATAGCACAAACAAATTATTTTGGCTGCGGCAACAAGGGCTCTTATCCCTCTTTCCCAGCGAAAAAGGGAATTACCTTCACTACATCTATGTAGAGGTGGATGTGGTCCCAATGGAAAATGACAACTTTGTTCGATCTCAATACATTGATTCAGTCTATCTCTTTCTCTTTTTGATGTATGAAAATATGAATCTAACTTTATGGTTTTCATATACTCGGTTCAACGGATGCCTGATAAGATGGCAAAGAAGCTCATGACAACACTTAACTCCACTCTCAATTCTGCGTAGCAAAGTTGCTTCACAGAAAATACTTTACGACCTTCAGAGAAAGTCAACAGGTAACTGCTTCCTCAACTGCTACTCAACGCTGGTCGAATCTGGCATATACTCTCGATTCCACTCCAGCTATAGGCTCCAACACTGCACCTCTCTTAATAATAAGGAGGTGTCCCTTGGAATGGCGGCTTCAGTTTCAAACTGTCTACCTCTTACAGATACGCGAGCAACTTTGTTTCATGTCCAAACAGTGCGATACAAAGCAAAACTAGTTAACAATAGCTTCACTTCACTGGCTCTGATACCAATTGAAAGAATTACACAGAGAAAACAAAGGATTAGAAAATAACAATAAGCATTGATGCATAAGAGAAAAACTGCAAACTCATGTTCATAACCATATAATAGCAAAGCAGCTAGAGCTACGTTACACTCGGATTGTGCATCTGGAATGTGCTTCTTCCTTCTATACCTGATCTACATTTATACACAAAACGATGTTATTTTTCCCTTCGACAATCAGTAGTTTAAGGCAACGACCATTCAAATTTGTGGAGGTCACGATGGTGAGGCAGTGATGGAAGGGTGGTGACGGCAGGACAGTGAGGTGGTTTGTCAGAGTAATTACTTCCAACAGAGCTTAGCTAGTGGGACGTGCAACTATCAGAGACAATGGCCAACTTTTCCTTTTGCCACAAAACGTTTTCAGTCACCGTAGCTACAGATACAGGAAAACATATGGAAGATATGTTTTCTAAGAATTCAATATCAACATATCTCTGTGGGAATTTTCATACAAAGTTTGGGATAAAATTACACAGGCACCATATTCAGTTAACCCCAAGTTCTATGTCTTTGAACAATATTTTCAGCTTAATTGTCATGATCTAGCCATAAGCAATAATCGAAAACTTTTTTTAGCTCGGATAACTCATCTATTAAAGAGTTTTGGGAGTGGAAAATGTGTGATTCGAGGAAAAGCAGGATAATGTAAATCATTTTCATCTATGAGGGGCATGCACCATTTGCTGATGTTGACTAAAGAATGATGAGATGGCTACTTGATCATACATTTTTAGCCATACCAACTTTCAGTGTTCCAACGTTTCCTTTGGACTGATGCATGATGTAAATAATGTCTTCCTTTGTTGGACAAGAGTGCAGATTTAATAATCTATCTCTTTATGGATCAATACGATCATTGGTGTTTTCGGTAAATTAATTCATTTATGTCGAAGCTAAACTCTATGAATCCATACCTGGAGAGCTTGATTTGTCTATGGACATGAAAATGATGAAACATTCTGATTCAATAGAGAGAGGTGGTTTATACATAAGAAAGTGGGACTGGAGAATGTTTATGGATCCATCTCCTAACCAATATTGGTTGGAAATTGAGGCAGTTGAGGATTGTGGAAAACATGGATATAGCCAAATAAGGCCATTCTCTGTAAATTTAAAAGCATCTCCATTGAAATGGAGATGGCAAGAATTTTGGGTGATGGGATGTCACTTTGGTTCACTATATCAACCATTTCTCTGGTTTATTTTTCTTTTTCTTCTAGCTTTGTTTCTTGTTCCAAAATTATTCATTTTTTATATATGAAATGAGAATCTGTTCAACATATGGGCTTCGAATATCTTGAATTGCGAAGGTTTTCATAATTTATGTTTAAAATCTGATCACGGATCATGTTATAAGCATCTACAAATTGACCTATATGTTGGAGTTAGCTGCTACATTTATTTTACTTGATCTTCTTTCCTTGGTTATAGGGACTGGTTTTGGTGAAGGATTTTATAAATAGCTACATGTCCCATAAGGGTTGGACAGTTATTCCTCCATATTTTATGATTCATGATCATCGTGACAAAGGATAGTCCATCCCTTAGAAACCCATAGAAGGTACCTATAAAATTCCATGCCTCGTGATTTTGGAAATGCCATCATTTAAAATTCATTCTCTAAAAATAATAATAACTTTCCATTTATAATCAACCTTCATATTCTAGGATATGACTACTCATTCTTTGTTCTTTTGATTCACCTAGTAATGTAATTTTTAAGGAAGTGTTAAATATGGCATCATGACTATCAACATTGAAAGCTTATACTTCAAAAATGGTTTGGAAATTAACTCGACACCATACTTGTGACGGGTCATGGAATAGTACAAGATTCAGTGTTAGTAATTGAACCATGAAACGTATTTTGAACAACCTCATTTTCAATTTTATTGTAAATCTTCATTTCTTACAATAAACTTCCTTTAAATGTCTAGCCATGTAAGGAGTTTACTTTAGAACTTAAAGATCAAGAACCCCTCGTAAGGAGAAACATATGAAATTGTGATGGATGGTCAAACATCAAGGTTTTTATCAAAGTAAACTTGAGGAGATGATCAAACTACTCCAAACTAAAGAAAAACCAAATAAGGAGAAAAAAGATAAAGGTTTCCAAAATTTAGGTAACAAGTTATCCAACTTGGGAAGACGCCTCCTTGTGTGTTTTGCACATTGTAGATCCTGAAGAATTCCGTCTAATGGTTTATTTAGTCAAAATGAAAAGACTACCGGAAAACTAAACATAGGAATACAAATGGAGTAAAAACCTAGAAAGAACTGAAATGAAAAGTTCCCACCTTAATTATACATCTTATCTCTTAGATTTCAGGTGAAATTGAACTTCCCATAGAGCCATTCCAGTAGTAGCCCTGAAAATTTGTGCCCTTTAGAGTTTGCATTTCCTTTATTCCACTACACGTCACATTGCATCTTCTTAGGATACATATTATTCGATTTTCTCGAAAACCCAGTTTCAAGAACTTTTGAAGGAAAAATATAGATCATTGAGCACACTTGGGTACTAATAAAATGAACTTTGATTGAATTAGTTAAATGGTCTCTACCTAAAATATGAAAAGAACCAAAGAAGACAAATATTTTGAAGTCTTTTAATACACCCTACCAATCAACCTTCATTATCAAAGCAGTCACCATTCCTTAGGATCCCCCCACCATAGAGGTAAATATGAATTTTGATGAGGCATCGAGAAACAAACACAGGGTATTAAGGGTTGGATATCTATTAAATGATTATAACGATATTTTCTTGCCAGCCAAATTGGTTTCTTAGGACAATGTTCCAAAAACTCATCCAAGGTAAATGGTCTAATATAAGGAATTTTATTGGCTCTTCAAGGATGTTATAATAGAGTTAGCTTCTAAGGAGACTATAAACAGATAGACCTTTTTAATAAAGGGAGTGCTAACTTTCAGGTCTAGGAGTGGAATAAGGCTCTCTATATCATGAATCTTAACTAGGATTTTTTAGGCCCCTAGGCTCGAAGAAAAATAGTTTCAATCCCTCCTATCTCCATGATAGTACCTAAAGATGATTCCAGATTTGCATCATTTCCAATACTCTGGAACTTGCAGAGATCATGATTCCAAAATTCTGAAGTAGAAAAGAGGAAACCTGACTTAAGAACACACATTTATCTTTGGTTTTGTCACCTTGAGAAAAAATGATGATTAATTTAAATACAGCTGGAACAATTTCATATTTATTGTATGAGACTATATCTAATATTTTGCATCCATGTCTATATATTTGTATTAAATTCTTATAGTGATAAATTAAGGCAAGAAAAACTAGGGTATTCATAATTTAATATATGAGAATGCATCGAGTATTTTTGATTAATCTATGTGTATTATGAAAATCCAATATTTCTATCCTTAGTCATATAATGTGATTCCTCGAATAGCATTTGTATAAGGATATCACAAACAAGAACCTTAGGCAACATGAAAATAATCTATCCCCTTATAGCCATGAAGTAATGATAGAATAGAAACAAAGTAATTTGTCTCATACACTGAGCCCATAAAGACGTTACAAGCTCAACGTTGAATCCAAAATGGGATGCACGTAATTCTTGGAGAAACACTCTTTAATAATGGCTCTCCTTCCGAGAAACTTGCATTGAAATATTCTTCTCATAAAAATAGATAAACTCTGTAAGATGTTTCAAGGTCAACGTTGAATCCAAAATGGGATGCATGTAATTCTTGGAGAAATGCTCTTTAATAATGGCACTCTTTCCCAGAAAGTTTCATTCAAATATTCTTTGCATAAAAACAGATAGACTCTGAAATATAAATAATACAAAAATCCAACACTCTAGAAGAACTGAAGTAGACAAGAAGAAAACTAGCTAATTTTGCTTATAGCCTCTGCACCCTGCACCCTGCTTCATGAGTTGTCATGATGGAAATTGTTTCTCCTCACATTAAATCTCGATTAGTAACTTGTCTAGAATAGTTTCTGAGACAATACAAATAACCTTGATTTCAAGTGCTAAATAGGTAATATATTTCTATTTTACAAATGTTAACTTGTATTAATCCTTGCAGGAACAATGCACAGTTTCATGTTCTATGATATGAAAATTATTAATAAAATAGACATCAAAAGACCATATATGGGCTTTAGTTATTTGTAAATATGTAGGGTTCACAAACGTTTTATCGATATTTATACATAGGGAAGTCAAGAATGGAATAACCTGAGTGTGGTCCCTAAGAAGAAGACTCTCAATTTCATGTATTATGCCTTGTATGGTTGTGATAGAGTATTCCAAAAGACTAATGTGATCCTCAATGTTTTAATATTTATTGTTCATGTAAGGATGTACTAGGAAACTTAAAATAAGAAACACATAAACTTAACAAATATGTAGATGAAACTGATGGAAGTGTTGATTACTTATCCAATAAAAAATTCCACTCATCTTAATATGTAGAAAGGAAAAGTGATGTAATGCAGAAAACTAACAGGAAAGTGAGTTTTTTTTTTCAAATTTATCATGCAATTTTTAGGGAATGATGTTGATTGAGGACAACCGTGAGATATATTGGAAGGTTCCAATTAGACCTTAAACCCACCACAAGACTTTTATGCTGCATCTAAAGGTAATCCAGGAAAGATAGGGATGAAGGGTGAGTGGCTAGAGAGATAATGTAAACTTCTAAGTTATGAGATCTCTTCACAAGAACATAGGAAGTGGTACAAACAACTATACCAAGATATCATGATTCCAAAAGAATTTAATTGTTGATAAAGGCTATGGAAATTTATATTCCCATTAAGGATAATCTCAACAGAAATCCAAGTATGGGTGTTGGGCCGTTAATATGCCATTATTATTATCACTTGTGAATGCTTATTCCACCTATTTCTACCATTCTTCATCACGTCATTTATTATAATTTATTATTTAAATCCATTTTATGATGATTTATGCTTCTAAGTGATTGAATGTTATTTATTCTCCTTTATTTCTAATATATTGATGATTGGTGAATTCTTTATAACAATGATGGTTTTAATAAGTTGGTTATAACATTATTCACCATTTTTAGCCTCCAAGATAATTTCCAGAATGAAGATTTGACTTATTAAAAGTGCCAAATCGTAAATGCGCCGGAATAAGGAGTGATAGTTTTGCGGCTTCGAGATCTCCGAGCAAAATGAAGACGAATCCGAAAAATTCGGAACATGGGTTTTGTTCGTAACGGACCCAATTAACTCTATTAAGGAACGGGGTTTGCCCAAATTCGAGCTTGTACGGAGAGAAAAGTGTGGTTCGAGCACGATTTTCTGTGATCCGTGGTCATGCCGGCTCCCTCCAAATCTCAGCTACAAAGCCAAATTCGACTTGCTGTTGTTGAAAGATGGATGTAAATCTATTTTATTGTTGATCAATTGGTTGGAATAAATTCAATATTATTATTAGAGATCCTATTTGCTATTTAATTTCTCCTTCTTCTGATTATAAAAGGAGAAGCATGTATTGTGTATGAGGAGGAGGGAGAGACTTTTCTTATTGTAATTTGCAGAATTGTGCATCGGCTCTTGTTAAGAGAGTGTGAGCTGTTTGTAAACATTATTAATGCCTGATTAATAAAGGAGTTCATTGTTGTTCCATTTCTCAAGCGCTGGAGTAAAGCACAGCAACGCTTCACCGGTGGTTGAGGGCCCGGCCCTGGTGGAGCGATCTGCTGTTGGTATTTCTATTAGTTGATTTCTGTTGTGTGAAGTTCATTTATTACAATTAAAGAATTGAGTTATTGCTAATTGGATCAAATACAGAGTCATTGTTATTCCATTCTTTACAAGAAGCATGATTCATGATTTAATTGTTATAAAATGTTGTTGTTCTGTATCTAATTCCAGTTGTTGTTCCTTTTGTTTATGAATTACGATAGTTGATTGTTGCGTGGCTGTCGACAGGATTAAAGAGTAGAAATCTAGTTTGCTTGGTTATGAATTGAATTCACTGTTTATTTTACGCTGCTATTCAATTCCCGTTCATTGCTTTTAGATTGATGTTCCTTTCCAGTTTGCGTTTTAGATTTCATTTCCTTTGAGTTGTTTTCACTTGCTTTGAGATCTCTAAACTGTAGAGGGCAGAGCTAATCATTCCAGGTCCCCAGATTTGGTCATCTCACATCGACTTCTAGGGGAAAGAGTTATTACTACTGCATCCCTAATCGATGTCTAGCAAGGTTGCCGTAGTGTAGTCTTTACATTTCTGTCATTTGTAATTAGATTTCTTTTCAAGCATTTATTATTTCTGCATTTGTATTTCTATACTACATCTTCACAAACATTACTCTTGAGTAAATAGCCGCCTCAGACTGAGTACACTCTTGAAACAAAAAGTCGTCCTTGGGTTGATAATTAATGTGAAGGTAATTAGGAGTTAAAAAGACACCTTTTTATCGCTCCACATTTTGGCGCCGTTGCCAGGGAGAGTGTAGCCATTTCTAAAGAGTAGTGTGAATCTGATGAGTGCCTGCTAGGGAAGAGTTGGATCTTAAAAACGGAAGGTAAGAACCTACGTGCGGAGCATGTAAAAGCCCTGCTCCACTGTCCGCTTTCCTAACAGATTTGTTGTTGCTTTGTTGAGTAGAAATAGATGTTTGAATTTTTGTGTGAATGATTAGGAAAAAGATAGAAATTTTTAAAAAATGGATCACATGATCTCATGCAAGTGGTGATGTAAGCACCACCCATTTCACTAACCGATTGATAGGAACATTTGAAGAAGGAGCCTCGAAGAAACACATGAAAAACATCTTATATTATGGTAAGAAATGGCTCACGTTTCTACTTTTGAATTTCCTATCAAAGATCTAGGAGGAGTGACACAAATGCACATAATTCCCCCATCTTTACCAAATTCTCATGGTTTAGCAAATGAAGATCCAGATACATTCTTATTTGAGTTCGAAATACTTTGTAGAGGATATGATTATTGTACTAATGATCAAAGATTGAAAGTGTTTCCTCTTACTCTAAAAAGAGCAGCTCTCCGATTGTTCATGAGCCTAGGTGGGAATTGCATCCAATCATGGGAGGACATGAAGAACATATTCTTGAAAAAGTACCAAGACTATTGCAAATCCAATGAAGATATTTTCGGTATGATACAAGGGGAAGATGAAAGTTTGGAGGACTATGTAGATCGATTTCATTATAACCTTCAAAAATCAAAACATAAGCATTTGGAAAAAGAGATCTTAAAAACACTCCTTCTTAAAGGAATCAAAGATGAATTTTTAGAACTCTTAAATCTGATAGGAAAAGGTGATGTCTTTCAGTTATCATATGATGATGTTTGTGAGTTGTGCATAAGGTATTCAAGAGGAATCTCCAAGGCTGGTAAGAATTCTAGAGATGTTTGTTCTTTCTTTTCCAAATCTGCTACAAGAATAGGAGACATAAGAGATGAAATCAATGATTTATTTGAAAATTTTAAAGTTGATTTTATTAGCTCTCTAAGCTCAAAATTGGACATTTTGCAGGTTCATAAAAATGAAGAATTTGATGAAGTGTTTTTCCCTCATGACCGAAAGGAGCAGCCCATAGATACTCACTCTTCCTTATCTAGGATGGAAGTAGCATATCAAAGAGATAAGGAAGCTACAACAAGGTCAACAGGTATGGTTCAAAATACTTTTTCTCCATTCTCTTACTTGCATAATCCATTATGGAATACTCATGTTCTAGGGCAGCCATGTCAATTTCAATATAACCACCAATCTTATCTACAAGTTTGGCATGGTTCACCTTATGATTGCATGACTACTCTCCCTCATCTTGTAGCTCAAGCACATTCTCCATATTCTCCACCAGCTCTTTCACAACATCATGCTTGCATATCAAATTTATCGACTCAACCCAACCAAACACATCATCACAATGCTCCATTCCATACACAATTTCCTGCTCAACTAATTCCACACCCTCACCACAATAAACCAGTACAACATGCTTACAATGTTGAACTGCCAAATTTACCCACCCTTCCCAGCCATTCTATCTCACATGCGCCATTAGAGACAACTTACAATGAGATTCAGAATGTTTCAAATTCAAAAATTGTAGAAGCTATGGAAACAAATGAGGTTTCTTCTAGGTTGCACCAACAAACCATTTTAAAAGCTCAAGAACTTCATGGTATGATGGGAAATCAAGCAAGTAACAGATATATTGAAGATTGGTTTCACTCCATCACGTGTTTGCATCCTCACTCTATGCTTCAACAATTTTGATACCATTTTTTCAAGGGAAGTTGGCTTCTCATACCCTAATTTTCATTAATATGCATTTTTCAAATTTGGGTATGTGTATACATGAAGCCTTATTTCGAAAATGGCTCCACTGGAAGTACTCCTATACGTAGTCATATTCATTTTTCAAATCAAAATAGGTTAGTATAGAACATAAAATAAATAAGGGAATAAATAAATGCATTTTGTTTTTTATGTAAAACTAGTTGTTTTTTGTTGCAACATGTTATGCAAATCAATATTGATGATAATTTTTTAATTCATTTGTGTATGTAGATGACTTATAATGGAAATAATAGCTCTACAAACACTCATATTCATTTTTTATCACCAATTTGAAAAAATGCTTGAATATCATTTTTTTGGCTTGCGGGCTTGATGAACTTTCTGGAAAAACAGTCGGGACAGTCATGTTTTGAGGCACCAAAAATGAATATTTTTAAAACCTGTTTCTACCCTAGGTAGCCCTTGATGTCTACTTTCTAACCCAATTTGAATCAGTCAATTTTGATTTGAAACGAAAAAGTTAGAACCAAAACATTGACCGGATGTCTAGTGGGCAGCTCAGGAACAGAGTTGGGACAGTCAGTTTTTGGAGGCCTAAATGACCATATTTTTAAAACCTGTTTCTACCCTAGATAGCCCTTAACGTCTACTTTCTAACCCAATTTGAATCAGTCAATTTGGATTTGAAACGAAAAATTTAGAACCAAAACATTGACCGGATGTCTAGCGGGCAGCTCAGGAACAGAGTTGGGACAGTCAGTTTTTGGAGGCCTAAATGACCATATTTTTAAAACCTGTTTCTACACTAGATAGCCCTTGATGTCTAATTTCTAACCCAATTTGAATCAGTCAATTTGGATTTGAAACGAAAAAGTTAGAACCAAAACATTGACCGGATGTCTAGCGGGCAGCTCAGGAACAGAGTCGGGACAGTCAGTTTTTGGAGGCCTAAATGACCATATTTTTAAAACCTGTTTCTATGGTAGATTCCCCTATGAATCTAGTTTCCAATGCAATTGGAATCACTCATTTTTGATATCGTATGGGGAAGTTATGATCAAAATACTGACTGTCTATCGTAAATCAGCACCCTTAAAACTCTGTTTTTCCGGATGTTCCTTACAGTATTTCACCTATCAATTATTCTTTCTTCAAAACCTGTTTCTATTGAAGATAAATAAATGAATCTAATTTCATTTCCAATTTGAATCATTCGAATCCGACATCAAACGAAGAATCTATGCTTAAAACATTCACTGTTGTTCTAAGTGGGGTAAGCGAAAATGACTCTGTTATGCAGGTTGTTCTAAGTAAAATTGACATATCATATCATTGAATTTTTAAAACCTGTTGCTATTGGAGATTAACCTTTGAATTAGCTCTCATTTGGCTTTGGAATCACTCAATTTGGACGAAAAACAAAGAACTTGTGACTAAAACACTGCAGGTTAGCATGATTGGCCACTGCTCTCCCGCAGGTAACAAATAAATTTTACTTTGTTATTTTCTCCATGGATTTGTTTTACAGAGTAACTACTTGTTAGTTTTTTGCATAATTCTTGGATTAGGGGAGCCCGCGCACCTCTCTTTCTCCATGATTTAATGTTTTCTTGCAGGTAGACACTCGTTTTTTGCAGGTCTTGGGAAAATAAATAAGGTCAATTTATGGACGAGTGATTTTTGAAAGAAATTTTATGAAACAAAGGAATTTCATCTAACTCATTACCCAACGGATTCGTAATAGAAGAAATGAAGAATTGATTTCCATTTGAAGATTCATGTCATGTCTTTGCTGCCAAAACATTTTTCGAATAAATCATTTTTTTGACATAACATCATAGCTGTTGTAACTTAATTTATTTATTTACATACTGTTTTTGTTGTTTTTTTCTAATTTCTCTTATATTTTGTGTTTCAGGTGTTGCTTCATTCAAAGTGTAACTCATCCTCAGCATCAATACCGTGAACAACTAATTTGTTTTTTTGCATGTTTGCATTGTATGACTGTCCATTTTGCTGTTCATTTTCCAAAGGAACGGCACTTGCGTTTTTGCTGTTCCTTTTCTAAAGGAACGACACTTTTAGTTTTTGCTGTTCCTTTTTCCAAAGGAACGACATTTGCATTTTCACACTTTTTTTGTGTGTATTTTTTCTTTTTGGTGTGCATTTCCTTTGTTGTTCCCTACAATGAACAACACTTTTTTTGAGTGTTTTTGCTGTTCCTTCAAAGAAGCAACACTTTGGGAGCAACCCTTCCTTCCTTTTGTGGGATTATTCCTAGTTCATCTCAACCACATTTTACTGATTCCCTTTCATGGCATGAAGTACACTACTTTTATGAGGACAAGAATTATGGATTCTATTGAAGCAAGTTAATATCATTCATGTTATGATCTTTAACAGGACAACTCCTTGATGATAGATTATTTTCAAAAAGGGACACAATAATTTATATACTACTTTACTGCATTGTTTTCTGTTGAACATGATATTGATTGATCATCTTAATACCATGCTGGTTCCACCCTTCCTGGTTATAATCTTCTCTGTCTGTAATAAATGAGATTATGGGTATATTTTTTTCTATTGACATGTTCAAATTCTTCCACCATCCCTGCTCTTAAGGAGTGCTGAGCCTCCCTCTTTTTATCATAAAAATGTGTAATAATAACAAAATTTTGTTCGCAGATGGAGGATAGGGGGTCTCATTACGAGCCAGCCTACCATGTTCATAAGGCTGTAACAAAGTGACATTCCCATTATGGCCACCACACCAGGGTTATGATCCATTTGATAGCCCAATTATCCTTGGAACAGGAGGTCTCATCACGAGCCGGCCTGATCACTTTTGCTACATCCCAGTGAATGGCAGTGTGGTTATCTGGTTACCACGCCAGCACATTGATCTCTTCTGTAGAACAACAATGTAACTCTCTAGTTATAAATTGAGGATTCTCGCTCATATGGGTTAAAAAGCAACCCTGCCGAGGCTATGGACGCCTGCTGGCAGCAGCGGCTCTGCTTATGGTATTGAAGTTATATCTTATCGTCAATTATTATTATAATACCCTTTTCTTATTTTTTTTCTTTTTATCAGAGAAGTTATTTCCTTAACTTTTTCCCTGTTTTGAACCTTTATGCATGAGAAATTGTTTTATGATCAATCACATCATTTTCGGCTAGCATACTATCAGTAAAGCATATTTTTGGCATATTGTTGTTCTTTTTCTCTTTTTCGTAACTTATCATCAATCCAAAGCGTCCTATCTCTTATTCATAACTATCTTTACACACTCTGCTCTCATTATAATCATAACCCTCGTTGTCCTATCATTGATATGTGTACTCTGCTTCATTCACTGATATATTGTTCATTCCCTTGCCTTGCCATCAGCACAACACCTCTCATATGCTTTATGGTCATGGAATTCCTTTTCCAATTGGAGGGGGGAATGTATGCATTATGGGATTGCATGCGATATGATTACTGCACTCTGCCATCACTTGTTGATTTGCCAAAATATTAGTATTGCATGTACACAAGTTTTTCTGATTGAAATTTTTGCATGCATCTTATCTATTGCTTACACTATGGATTCAAGAACATTGTATGCCAAATAGTGCTTGGTTTGCAGGAAAACAACAAGTATGGGCAGAATTCTATTCATAGCATGACCACACTATTGCACTTAACAGAAGAGACTCGCGAACGTGAACAATTCTTCAGACATGATGTGCTCACCTGGATTCCACCTTTTGCATCACTTTCAGCACCAACTCTGCTTGAACAAATGCCAGTCCATAAATGTCATTCCACATCTTTGAAGGTAAAAATTGAAGTAAAATCGCATAATTTTCTGATTTATTATGAATTTAGGAGAATTTCATAAAAATCCATTTTGAGCATTATTTATCATCCTTCATTCCACATCTTTACCACTTTCCCTTTTTCAGCAGCATATCATTTTCGAGTATGGGGGAGTGTTGCTTTCTTTCATTTCTTTCTTATGACCATGTTATTCATCTTCTTTATCATCCATTGCTATTCTTATTCATTCTCAACACCTCCCTTATTCCATGTTGTTTTACACCAAGCATAGAATTCAACAGCTGGTAGCAACCACCTCAATTTTTTTCTAGCATCGCATGAGGGCATGCTAATTTTTCAGAGAGGGGGAGGAATCGCTACGCATGATGGATGTTTTCAATTTTCTTTCTCATTTAAGGCATACAATTTCATTGTTACACAATGCAGAAATTGATTTCCATAATATTTTTAAAAAACCATGAACTCAATTCTTGTGATTTCTAGAAAACACAGACGTATCATTAATACAAACCCAGATAATTTCAAGATAAATTGGTTCATAAAATTTCAGAAATCATGCACTCTCACCTACAGCCATTTTGTTTATATCTCATGATCCGTGCATCAAAACGATCTGATTTTTGGATCATAAAGGCATTCATATATTATAAATTTACTTGCCAAATTTCAACAAAAGCTGGTTTGTAGTTTTTGAGAAATGGTTAATGAAGTTTGCTGTTACTTATATCATATTTTGCTGCAACTTCATACATATAGTTGAATGTCAATATAAAAATTGTTATGCCTTCATCAAGATTACTAAAAGTGAATATTCATTAATTAAGGAAGAATTCATTTGTTCTATCCATTTCATGAGCTAAGATGAACATATTTTTTATTGCTTGGTTAACACATGGGTTTTTGTCTTTGGGTTGCATGAGGACATGCAATATATTCAGGTTTTCGTTGCATGAGGACATGCAACATATTGAGTGGGGGGGTATGTTGGGCCGTTAATATGCCATTATTATTATCACTTGTGAACGCTTATTCCACCCATTTCTACCATTCTTCATCACGTCATTTATTATAATTTATTATTTAAATCCATTTTATGATGATTTATGCTTCTATGAATGAATGTTATTTATTCTCTTTTATTTCTAATAAATTGATGATTATGAATTATTTTATCAATGATAGTTTTAATAAGTTGGTTATAACATTATTCACCATTTTTAGCCTCCAAGATAATTTTCAGATTGAAGATTTGATCATTAAAAGTGCCAACTCAGAAATGCGCTGGAATAAGGAGTGACAGTTTTGCGGTTGAGATTCTGAGCAAATGAAGACGAATCTGAAAAATCCGGAACATGGGTTTTGTTCAGAACGGACCCAATTAACTTTATTAAGGAACGGTTTGCCCAAATTCGGCTTGTACGGAGAGAAAAGCAGGGTTCTTTGAGCACGATTTTCTCAGATCTGTGGTTGCGGCCGTCCTCCAAATCTCAGCTACAAAGCCAAATTCGACTTGCTGTTGTTGAAAGAGGGATGTAAATATATTTTATTGTTGATCAATTGGTTGGAAGAAATTCAATATTATTATTAGAGATCCTATTTTCTATTTAATTTCTCCACCTTCTGATTATAAAAGGAGAAGCATGTATTGTGTATGGGAGGATGGAGAGACTTTTCTTATTGTAATTGGCAGAATTGTGCATCGGCTCTTGTTAAGAGAGTGTGAGCTGTTTGTAAACATTATTAATGCCTGATTAATAAAAGAGTTCACTGTTGTTCCATTTCTCAAGCGCTGGAGTAAAGCACAACAACGCTTCACCGGTGGTTGAGGGCCCGGCCCTGGTGGAGCGATCTGCTGTTTGTATTTCTATTAGTTTATTTCTGTTGTGTGAAGTTCGTTTATTACAATTAAAGAATTGAGTTATTGTTAATTGGATCAAATACAGAGTCATTGTTATTCCATTCTTTACAAGAAGCATGATTCATGATTCAATTGTTATAAAATGTTGTTTTTCTGTATCTAATTCCAGTTGTTGTTCCTTTTGTTTATGAATTATGATAGTTGATTGTTGCGTGGCTGTCGACAGGATTAAAGAGTAGAAATCTAGTTTGCTTGGTTATGAATTGAATTCACTGTTTATTTTACGCTGCTATTCAATTCCTGTTCATTGCTTTTAGATTGTTGTTCCTTTCCAGTTTGCGTTTTAGATTTCATTTCCTTTGAGTTGTTTTCACTTGCTTTGAGATCTCTAAACTGTAGAGGGCAGAGTTAATCATTCCAGGTCCCCAGATTTGGTCATCTCACATTGATTTCTAGGGGAAAGAGTTATTACTACTGCATCCCTAATCGATGTCTAGCAATGTTGCTGCAGTGTAGTCTTTACATTTCTATCATTTGTAATTAGATTTCTTTTCAAGCAGATTTCTTTTCAAGCATTTATTATTTCTGCATTTGTATTTCTATACCACATCTTCACAAACATTACTCTTGAGTAAATAGCCGCCTCAGACTGAGTACACTCTTGAAACAAAAAGTCGTCCTTGGGTTGATAATTAATGTGAAGGTAATTAGGAGTTAAAAATACACCTTTTTATCGCTCCACATTTTGGCGCCGTTGCCGGGGAGAGTGTAGCCATTTCTAAAGAGTAGTGTGAATCTGATGAGTGCCTGCTAGGGAAGAGTTGGATCTTAAAAACGGAAGGTAAGAACCTGCGTGCGGAGCATGTAAAAGCCCTACTCCATTGTCCGCTTTCCTAACAGATTTGCTGTTGCTTTGTTAGGTAGAAATAGATGTTTGAATTTTTGTGTGAATGACTAGGAAAAAAATAGAAATTTTGGAAAATGAATCACAAGGTTTCACTCAAGTGGTGATGTAAGCACCACCCATTTCACTAACTAATTGACAGGAACATTTGAAGAAGGAGCCTCGAAGAAACACATGAAAAACATCTTATATTATGGTAAGAAATGGCTCACGTTTCTACTTTTGAATTTCCTATCAAAGATCTAGGAGGAGTGATACAAATGCACATAATTCCCCCATCTTTACCAAATTTTCATGGTTTAGCAAATGAAGATTCAGATACATTCTTATTTGAGTTCAAAATACTTTGTAGAGAATATGATTATTGTACTAATGATCAAAGATTGAAAGTGTTTCCTCTTACTCTAAAAGGAGCAGCTCTCCGATGGTTCATGAGCCTAGGTGGGAATTGCATCCAATCATGGGATGACATGAAGAACATATTCTTGAAGAAGTACCAAGACTATTGCAAATCCAATGAATATATTTTCAGTATGATACAAGGGGAAGATGAAAGTTTGGAGGACTATGTAGATCGATTTCATTATAACCTTCAAAAATCAAAGCATAAGCATTTGGAAAAAGAGATCTTAAAAACATTCATTCTTAAAGGAATCAAAGATGAATTTTTAGAACTCTTAAATCTGATAGGAAAAGGTGATGTTTTTCAGTTATCATATGATGATGTTTGTGAGTTGTGCATAAGGTATTCAAGAGGAATCTCCAAGGCCGGTAAGAATTCTAGAGATGTTTGTTCTTTCTTTTCCAAATCTGCTACAAGAATAGGAGACATAAGAGCTGAAATCAATGATTTATTTGAAAATTTTAAAGTTGATTTTATTAGCTCTCTAAGCTCAAAATTGGACGTTTTGCAGGTTCATAAAAATGAAGAATTTGATGAAGTGCTTTTCCCTCATGACCGAAAGGAGCAACCCATAGATACTCACTCTTCCTTATCTAGGATGGAAGTAGCATATCAAAGAGATAAGGAAGCTACAACAAGGTCAACAGGTATGGTTCAAAACACTTCTTCTCCATTCTCTTACTTGCATAATCCATTATGGAATACTCATGTTCTAGGGCATCCATGTCAATTTCAATATAACCACCAATCTTATCTACAAGTTTGGCATGGTTCACCTTATGATTGCATGACTACTCTCCCTCATCTTGTAGCACAAGCACATTCTCCATATTCTCCACCAGCTCTTTCACAACATCCTGCTTGCATATCAAATTTATCCACTCAACCCAACCAAACACATCATCACAATGCTCCATTCCATACACAATTTCCTGCTCTACTAATTCCACACCCTCACCACAATAAACCAGTACAACATGCTTACAATGTTGAACTGCCAAATTTACCCACCCTTCCCACCCATTCTATCTCACATGCGCCATTAGAGACAACTTACAATGAGATTCAGAATGTTTCAAATTCAAAAATTGTAGAAGCTATGGAAACAAATGAGGTTTCTTCTAGGTTGCACCAACAAACCATTTTAAAAGCTCAAGAACTTCATGCTATGATGGGAAATCAAGAAAGTAACGGATATATTGAAGATTGGTTTCACTCCATCACGTGTTTGCATCCTCACTCTATGCTTCAACAATTTTTGATACCATTTTTTCAAGGGAAGTTGGCTTCTCATACCCTAATTTTCATTAATATGCATTTTTCAAATTTGGGTATGTGTATACATGAAGCCTTATTTCGAAAATGACTCCACTGGAAGTACTCATATACGTAGTCATATTCATTTTTCAAATCAAAATAGGTTAGTATAGAACATAAAATAAATAAGGGAATAAATAAATGCATTTTGTTTTTTATGTAAAACTAGTTGTTTTTTGTTGCAACATGCTATGCAAATCAATATTGGTGATAATTTTTTAATTCATTTGTGTATTTAGATGACTTATAATGGAAATAATAGCTCTACAAACACTCATATTCATTTTTTATCACCAATTTGAAAAAATGCTTGAATATCATTTTTTTGGCTTGCGGGCTTGATGAACTTTCTGGAAAAACAGTCGGGACAGTCATGTTTTGAGGGACCAAAAATGAATATTTTTAAAACCTATTTCTACCCTAGGTAGCCCTTGATGTCTACTTTCTAACCCAATTTGAATCAGTCAATTTGGATTTGAAACGAAAAAGTTAGAACCAAAACATTGACCGGATGTCTAGCGGGCAGCTCAGGAACAGAGTTGGGACAGTCAGTTTTTGGAGGCCTAAATGACAATATTTTTAAAACCTGTTTCTACCATAGATAGCCCTTGATGTCTACTTTCTAACCCAATTTGAATCAGTCAATTTGGATTTGAAACGAAAAAGTTAGAACCAAAACATTGACCGGATGTCTAGCGGGCAGCTCAGGAACAGAGTTGGGACAGTCAGTTTTTGGAGGCCTAACTGACCATATTTTTAAAACCTGTTTCTACCCTAGATAGCCCTTGATGTCTAATTTCTAACCCAATTTGAATCAGTCAATTTGGATTTGAAACGAAAAAGTTAGAACCAAAACATTGACCGGATGTCTAGCGGGCAGCTCAGGAACAGAGTTGGGACAGTCCGTTTTTGGAGGCCTAAATGACTATATTTTTAAAACCTGTTTCTATGGTAGATTCCCCTATGAATCTAGTTTCAAATGCAATTTGAATCACTCATTTTCGATATCGTATGGGGAAGTTATGATCAAAATACTGACTGTCTATCGTAAATCAGCACCCTTAAAACTCTGTTTTTTCGGATGTTCCTTACAGTATTTCACCTATCAATTCTTCTTTTCTTCAAAACCTGTTTCTATTGGAGATAAATAAATGAATCTACTTTCATTTCCAATTTGAATCATTCGAATCCGACATCAAACGAAGAATCTATGCTTAAAACATTCACTATTGTTCTAAGTGGGGTAAGCAAAAATGACTCTGTTATGCAGGTTGTTCTAAGTAAAATTGACATATCATATCATTGAAATTTTAAAACATGTTGCTATTGGAGATTAACCTTTGAATTAGCTCTCATTTGGCTTTGGAATCACTCAATTTGGACGAAAAACAAAGAAGTTGTGACTAAAACACTGCAGGTTAGCATGATTGGCCACTGCTCTCCCGCAGGTAACAAATATATTTTACTTTGTTATTTTCTCCGTGGATTTGTTCTACAGAGTAACTACTTGTTACTTTTTTTGCATAATTCTTGGATTAGGGGAGCCCGCGCACCTCTCTTTCTCCATGATTTAATGTTTTCTTGCAGGTAGACACTCGTTTTTTGCAGGTCTTGGGAAAATAAAGAAGGTCAATTTATGGACGAGTGATTTTTTGAAAGATATTTTATGAAACAAAGGAATTTCATCTAACTCATTACCCAACGGATTCATAATAGAAGAAATGAAGAATTGATTTCCATTTGAAGATTCATGTCATGTCTTTGCTGCCAAAACATTTTTCGAATAAATCATTTTTTTGACATAACATCATAGTTGTTGTAACTTAATTTATTTATTTACATACTGTTTTTGTTGTTTTTTTTCTAATTTCTCTTATATTTTGTGTTTCAGGTATTGCTTCATTCAAAGTGTAACTCATCCTCAGCATCAATACCGTGAACAGCTAATTTGTTTTTTGCATGTTTGCATTGTATGACTGTCCATTTTGCTGTTCCTTTTCCAAAGGAACGGCACTTGCGTTTTTGCTGTTCCTTTTCTAAAGGAACGGCACTTTTAGTTTTTGCTGTTCCTTTTTCCAAAGGAACGACATTTGCATTTTCACACTTTTTTTGTGTGTATTTTTGTTTTTTTTTTGTGCATTTCCTTTGTTGTTCCCTACAAGGAACAACACTTTTTTTGAGTGTTTTTGCTGTTCCTTCAAAGAAGCAACACTTTGGGAGCAACCCTTCCTTCCTCTTGTGGGATTATTCCTAGTTCATCTCAACCACATTTTACTGATTCCCTTTTATGGCATGAAGTACACTACTTTTATGAGGACAAGAATTATGGATTATATTGAAGCAAGTTAATATCATTCATGTTATGATCTTTAACAGGACAGCTCCTTGATGATAGATTATTTTCAAAAGGGACACAATTATTTATATACTACTTTACTTCATTGTTTTCTGTTGAACATGATATTGATTGATCATCTTAATACCATGCTGGTTCCACCCTTCCTGGTTATAATCTTCTCTGTCTGTAATAAATGAGATTATGGGTATATTTTTTTCTATTGACATGTTCAACTTCTTCCACCATCCCTGCTCTTAAGGAGTACTGAGCCTCCCTCTTTTTATCATAAAAATGTGTAATAATAACAAAATTTTGTTCGCAAATGGAGGATAGGGGGTCTCATTACGAGCCAGCCTACCATGTTCATAAGGCTGTAACAAAGTGACATTCCCATTATGGCCACCACACCAGGGTTATGATCCATTGGATAGCCCAATTATCCTTGGAACAGGAGGTCTCATCACGAGCCGGCCTGATCACTTTTGCTACATCCTAGTGAATGGCAGTGTGGTTATCTGGTTACCACGCCAGCACATTGATCTTTTCTGTAGAACAACAATGTAACCCTCTAGTTATAAATTGAGGATTCTGGCTCATATGGGTTAAAAAGCAACCCTGCCGAGGCTATGGACGCCTGCTGGCAGCAGCGGCTCTGCTTATGGTATTGAAGTTATATCTTATCGTCAATTATTATTATAATACCCTTTTTTTATTTTTTCTTTTTATCAGAGAAGTTATTTCCTTAACTTTTTCCCTGTTTTGAACCTTTATGCATGAGAAATTGTTTTATGATCAATCGCATCATTTTCAGCTAGCATACTATCAGTAAAGCATCTTTTTGGCATATTGTTGTTCTTTTTCTCTTTTTTCGTAACTTATCATCAATCCAAAGCGTCCTATCTCTTATTCATAACTATCTTTACACACTCTGCTCTCATTATAATCATAACTCTCATTGTCCTATCATTGATATGTGTACTCTGTTTCGTTTACTGATATATTGTTCATTCCCGTGCCTTGCCGTCAGCATAACACCTCTCATATGCTTTATGGTCATGGAATTCCTTTTCCAATTGGAGGGGGGAATGTATGCATTATGGGATTTCATGCGATATGATTACTGCACTCTGCCATCACTTGTTGATTTGCCAAAATATTAGTATTGCATGTATACATAAGTTTTTCTGATTGAAATTTTTGCATGCATCTTATCTATTGCTGACACTATGGATTCAAGAACATTGTATGCCAAATAGTGCTTTGTTTACAGGAAAACAACAAGTATGGGCAGAATTCTATTCACAGCATGACTACAGTATTGCAACTAACAGAAGAGGCTTGAGCAACTCGCGAACGTGAACAATTCTTCAGACATGATGTGCTTACCTGGATTCCACCTTTTGCATCACTTTCAGCACCAACTCTGCCTACATCAGCTTCAACATCTGCCAGTACATATATGTCATTCCACATTTTTGGAGGTAAAACTTGAGGTAAAATAGCATAATTTTCTGATTTATTACGAATTTAGGAGAATTTCATAAAAATCCATTTTGAGCATTATTTATCATCCTTCATTCCACATCTTTACCACTTTCCCTTTTTCAGCAGCATATCATTTTCGAGTATGGGGGAGTGTTGCTTTCTTTCATTTCTTTCTTATGACCATGTTATTCATCTTCTTTATCATCCATTGCTATTCTTATTCATTCTCAACACCTCCCTTATTCCATGTTGTTTTACACCAAGCATAGAATTCAACAGCTGGTAGCAACCACCTCAATTTTTTTCTAGCATCGCATGAGGGCATGCTAATTTTTCAGAGAGGGGGAGGAATTGCTACGCATGATGGATGTTTTCTATTTTCTTTCTCATTTAAGGCACACAATTTCAGTGTAGAAATTGATTTCCATAATATTTTTAAAACTATGAACTCAATTCTTGTGATTTCTGGAAAACACAGACGTATCATTAATACAAACCCAGATAATTTCAAGATAAATTGGTTCATAAAATTTCGGAAATCATGCACTCTCACCTACAACCATTTTGTTTATATCTCATGATCCGTGCATCAAAACGATCTAATTTTTGGATCATAAAGACATTCATATATTATAAATTTACTTGCCAAATTTCAACAAAAGCTGGTTTGTAGTTTTTGAGAAAATGGTTAATGAAGTTTGCTGTTACTTATATCATATTTTGTTGCAACTTCATATATACATATAGTTGAATGTCAATGTAAAAATTGTTATGCCTTCATCAAGATTACTAAAAGTGAATATTCATTAATTAAGGAAGAATTCATTTGTTCTATCCATTTCATGAGCTGAGATGAACATATTTTTTTTATTGCTTGGTTAACACATGGGTTTTTGTCTTTGGGTTGCATGAGGACATGCAATATATTCAGTTTTCGTTGCATGAGGACATGCAACATATTGAGTGTGGGGGTATGTTGGGCCGTTAATATGCCATTATTATTATCACTTGTGAACGCTTATTCCACCTATTTCTACTATTCTTCATCACGTCATTTATTATAATTTATTATTTAAATCCATTTTATGATGATTTATGCTTCTATGAATGAATGTTATTTATTCTCCTTTATTTCTAATAAATTGATGATTATGAATTATTTTATCAATGATGGTTTTAATAAGTTGGTTATAACATTATTCACCATTTTTAGCCTCCAAGATAATTTCCAAATTGAAGATTTGATCATTAAAAGTGCCAACTCAGAAATGCGCTGGAATAAGGAGTGACAGTTTTGCGGTTGAGATTCTGAGCAAATGAAGACGAATCTGAAAAATCCGGAACATGGGTTTTGTTCAGAACGGACCCAATTAACTTTACCGAAGAACGGTTTGCCCAGATTCGGCTTGTACAGAGAGAAACGCAGGGTTCTTTGAGCCTAATTTTCTCAGATCTGTGGTTGCGGCCGTCCTCCAAATCTCAGCTACAAAGCCAAATTCGACTTGCTGTTGTTGAAAGAGGGATGTAAATCTATTTTATTGTTGATCAATTGGTTGGAAGAAATTCAATATTATTATTAGAGATCCTATTTGCTATTTAATTTCTCCACCTTCTAATTATAAAAGGAGAAGCATGTATTGTGTATGGGAGGATGGAGAGACTTTTCTTATTGTAATTTGCAGAATTGTGCATCGGCTCTTGTTAAGAGAGTGTGAGCTGTTTGTAAACATTATTAATGCCTGATTAATAAAAGAGTTCATTGTTGTTCCATTTCTCAAGCGCTGGAGTAAAGCACAGCAACGTGGTTGAGGGCCCGGCCCTGGTGGAGCGATCTGCTGTTTGTATTTCTATTAGTTTATTTCTGTTGTGTGAAGTTCGTTTATTACAATTAAAGAATTGAGTTATTGCTAATTGGATCAAATACAGAGTCATTGTTATTCCATTCTTTACAAGAAACATGATTCATGATTCAATTTTTATGAAATGTTGTTTTTCTGTATCTAATTCCAGTTGTTGTTCCTTTTGTTTATGAATTACGATAGTTGATTGTTGCGTGGCTGTCGACAGGATTAAAGAGTAGAAATCTAGTTTGCTTGGTTATGAATTGAATTCACTGTTTATTTTACGCTGCTATTCAATTCCCGTTCATTGCTTTTAGATTGTTGTTCATTTCCAGTTTGCGTTTTAGATTTCATTTCCTTTGAGTTGTTTTCACTTGCTTTGAGATCTCTAAACTGTAGAGGGCAGAGCTAATCATTCCAGGTCCCCAAATTTGGTCATCTCACATTGATTTCTAGGGGAAAGAGTTATTACTACTGCATCCCTAATCGATGTCTAGCAAGGTTGCTGTAGTGTAGTCTTTACATTTCTGTCATTTGTAATTAGATTTCTTTTCAAGCAGATTTCTTTTCAAGCATTTATTATTTCTGCATTTGTATTTCTGTACTACATCTTCACAAACATTACTCTTGAGTAAATAGCCGCCTCAGACTGAGTACACTCTTGAAATAAAAAGTCGTCCCTGGGTTGACAATTAATGTGAGGTAATTAAGAGTTACAAAGACACCTTTTTATCGCTCCACAATGGGCACAAAGAGTTGCTCACTACTTCATAACTATGAGATGCACAAAATAAAATAACACAAAGAGTGCATCATAAAATGTGTACCAATATTATTATCAGAAACCTGTGTGAATGATTTAAAACCTTTCCATTCTCAAGATGACCGTAAACCATACCAACATGCTAGTTTGGGACAAAACATTCTGAGTTAATGAGTTCAAGTTGGTTTCAATCCAAACTAGTCCCCATCCCATAGGAACCATTTATATAGTAGTTTAGTGGGAAAAATGTGCCCCCCTCACAAACCCTTAGTTATCACTATATAATGATGCGTCCACCATATTTTTACAAAAAATCACATTGATCATTTGTGAGCATGTGGAAATTCTAGAGCTAAAGTGAAGAGAGTTGATTTGAAGTGAAAATAGCACTCTTTATGAGTTTTTGGTGGATTTGTAATCTACATTAGAGTTATACATATCACTAGAAGCTTGGAGGAGACTTGGGACATGATTGTTGTGCCCAATAAAAGGTATGTCAAGAATATACCAAACCGTCATTGTTTTTTCAATTGAAATTGCTGATTTTTGTTTCCATGAATAAACAAAGATGGGTTTTTCATATTCTTATTTGTTTTTAGTTTGTGATCTTATCATGGCCTTTGTGAATGTGAAATAACTTAAGGAACCATTGTGAATAAATTGATGGAAACAAATATTACAAATATTTTAAGAAGTAAATCAGGGAAGAAGGGATTTGTGAAGTGAAAGAACACTTAGATAGTGTTCAATGGAAAGATACACCCTGCCTTGATGTTTCTGAGATATCAAACATGAAATAATAGATTTTGTTGAAGAATATATAGCATAAAAGGCCAGTGAATAAGAGATTGAAGCTGAGATGGGGAGAAGGAAAGAGATTTCATTTGCAGAAAACCCAAGTGTTAAAGGAAAACTCTAGTTGATTAGTCATAGACCTCATCCATGCCCATTTGTGATCATTGAGATTCATAAAGATTTGAGCAGTAGCAAGCTGATCGACATGAATGTGGGCACAATTTCAATTTATTTATTCACCCATTAGCCCATGTATAGCACAATGAGCAAGCATGGTACGGTAAAAATTATCTATAACACTTGTTAGCACAAACCTCGCCATATAAGTTGGGTCAATATATCTCATTGTAAATAGCTCACTAGGATGATTTTTCTTCCACCATTGTTTTAGATCACTGCAAGCTTACACTAGTTCTCCAAACAATACCATTTTGATGGCTCTTAAGATGAATCGATATATTTGGGAATGTCCAAATTCTTGTAGAGAAAGTTTGTTGAGGTTTACATGGCACATATTATACACGCTCTCTTTGGTGTTTCTTCTTTGATGCATCGTACAAAGAGAGGCAACATCATTTAGGACTTGCAATTGAACTGAAATCTGAGAAACAATTTGGATTTTTTTGAGGTAACATGGCTTGCCGACCATATAAGGAAATTTGTGACGATGATTTGTTGTTGAACTCCATAAATATAACTTTCCAATGAGATGCAACATTTTTTCACCTTTTTAATAGTAATAACACAATTTCTTGTCAACTTTGAAGGGTTATGGAAAATAAATGGCATACTCTATTCACATTGCAATTAAAAATCACTCTAAGAGCTAATTTGTATTTTTCTGAGGTAATATGGATCGCTAGAAATTAAAGGAAAAAATTATTCATTCAGATAAGAAGAAGATTTGCTGACAAAAGATGACCTATTTGCTGCATGTTTTGGTAGTGGCTTAATGATAGTAATGCCATCACTTCAGGAATGTGGCATTTCATAAGCATGCAGGATGTGAGACTTTGACATAAGATGTTGATCATATTCCTTGACACGGATTTTCCACAAAGTGAGTAGGTATACAACATCTGGTTTCGTTTCAACCTCATCTCTTCATCAACCAATGGATGTTGTTTGGCTTGAAATAAGGCATTTGTCACTCAAAGAACACCAACAACCTAATTATCCATACATTAGAAATAAATATTGTTACCACTGAAATCTTCACAGTTAAACTTTTTCCATTTAATATCCATATAATCATATGCATGTCAGTTAAGTTTGTGCATTCCTAATTAAGGTAACATGTGCCATTGACAAGTATCAAATATTAGCTACATACTCTAGAAATTTAGTGTTAACTTGGACCAAAAGTTGCACATTATTATAGTAAACCATACAGGAATTACAGATGCAATTAACAATTCTACTCTATCAAAAAACAATTAATAGAATTAAGGAGTCAAATAAATGAAACAAACCATTAATAGAATGACAGAGAAGAACACTAGAAACACACTATTTTTGAATTCAAAGCCTAGAATATGAAAATTCTCACCACCTAGAAAGCACTTGGAGAAGGGAATAAATATTTTGGACTTGGATTCTCCACCAGATTATCAATACAAATATCCTCATATCACATATTTTATTTTGGACCTATTTCAAACATAACTATGAAAGCAGAAGGTAGGCACAAACATCCTCCCATTTTCATCACATGATTCAGCAAGAAAACTACTAGGATACAACTCCCATAACCAATGTCATTTAAATTTCACTATCTCCATCTCAAACACCTATGAAAATCATACTCTTGAATATATCACTATAATATTCATATGTATTAATCTCACCCATGGTGGTTAAGAGATGTTAATTTATTCTCAAAACCATAACGTATTTTTGGTGCAAAAAAATATCCACATTTAAAATAAAAATATAGGAAAACACTTCATTAGATTACATAGAAAATTATCAACTACCTTTTGAATGCAAGCTATCCAATCTCACCTCAAAAAGAGTCAAAACACAGAGAAATGTAGAAGGTGATATCACCAAAATAGATCCATATTAGCCCCATATTTATTTAACGCCAAGTGATTTTAAAAAGAAACCAGGGTGCAAACCTATCAGTGTTTAAAATATTTGTGGTTGAAGATAGATATATGATAGTATTCACCATTATTATATATATTTTTTACATTCATCGTCATCAACATCATCATATAAAACATAGTGGATTAGCTCAATTGTTTTGAACATACATTTTCAATTTGGAGTTAATAGTGGGATCTCTGGATCTAATCAAACTAAGGTTCAAGTCTAGATGATTGCCACTGGGTCACCAACGACCACTATTGTGATTTTTGGTTGAGCCACCATCCATCTGAATATTCCATTGAAGATGGGGGAATCCCATAACATTTATCTTGGGAAATACACACGCACATTGTTGTTTTATTTATTTTTATTTTTATGTTATAATTTATTTCATTTTAATTTTTAAATGTTATTTTCATTCGAACATAAAACACTTGTTTAATGTAGGTAAGAAACACATTTAAAATGATGTATGAATTGAAGCAATAATATTGGGTTTCATGAGTTTGAACCAGTGGATTGAGGTTATCATAACCTGATTCTCATACACCTTGAGGTTCACCTAACTCGATTCTCATACCTCGATAATGCTTTCATACACATTGACTAAGGTTCTCATACCTGAGAAATGCTTCGACCTATAAACCTTCTACTTCACACACCTGATACATACTAGTCTATAGAGTGCACATCCCTTCTCTTAATGTAGTAAAATTTGTTGTAAAATGGAAATAAACAGCAGAGAGATGTGTTTCCCCGTTTCAACATAGGGAATCCAAATATGTGAAAAATAAATTTCACACATAGACAGAGAGCAAGAACACAATAGAGGAACTGAATTCTTTTTTTCATTCATCTCTATAAGAAAATGAAATTACATTATTTTTAATACGAAGTGGCTGGAGACTGAAACTTGAATGAAATTCAATGCAGAAACGAATGGGTAACAACCAAATCGTCCTTCCGCTATGTTCTGATGTTTTCTACATGAAATAGCGTACAAAGCACAAAAATACGGACTTGAAATTTTATAGGTTTTGCCTTCGAAACCACATCAAATCCGCGCCCTTAATCGCAAATCGCATTTCAACAATTTTAACATTTAACTGGCTCAATACGGGAAACCTTAAGTTCTTTCAATTGTGATGTGTGATGGCATGACCACATCACATCTTAAATATTTTAACCTGTAGGTGCTAAAATCCCGAGCTTGTGACGTGAAATTGTGATCGCATCACAACATAAAAGAGGTAACTTGTGGGTGCTTAAAGGTAAGTCTTAAAATATGCGAAGTGCGAAACTAATGGTGGCAAAAAGGTAAAACATAAAACATGCAAAGTGTGAAATGCAGGCGTGATAAAAGGTAAACGGTAAATTTTGCGAAATGCAGTATTTAATATTTTCTATGTGCAATGACGATGTAAAATCGCAACATCATAAATTTTCATGTGCGCCTTAAATGGTAAATGTTAAATCATGCGAAGTGCGGTGCGGTATGTGATGCGCTAAATGGGGAGAGTGTGAAATGGAAAAGGGTAAGGAATAAGCGAAAAACAAAGGTTTATGCACATTTTGGTAATGGCGTAAGGTATTGGGGTCCCACCAGATATTGCATCGACAAAAACTTAATTTTAGACTAAGCATTAAGGGGTAAACCTTAAAAATTGCGGGCTGTGAAATGCGGGCAAAAGAGGTAGGTGAATATGGAGAAAAGGAAATAACATAGAGTAATGGTTCTGGTACTCTGTTTATTGATTTTGCATGAAAATTCCTTTAGATTTGAAACCTACATTTTGTCCTTCCCTTCAACAAAACTAATTTCAAGTGTGGGTTGCTGCCAGTTTAATTCATGCCAATGTTTGGAAGTATTTCGAACACTCCCCCTTAGTCACAATTAGTGCCATCAACCATTCCCAGACACTTTATGAGATAAAAAAAATTGTTTTGTCCCAATGGCTTTGTGAGGATATATACAAATTACTCCTCTGACCTGCATTGTTGCAACACAATTTCACCATTGTTAACTAATTCCCTTATGAAATGGTATATGGAATCAATATGTTTTGTTCTCTTGTGGAAAACATAATTCTTTGATAATGGAATTGTTGAACTATTATCATAGAAAATTGTGGTTCATTTGTCTTGTTTGTGACATAAATCCCTCAACATCCTTCTTATCCAAACCGCTTGACATGTTTCTATTGTTGCTACTACATATTCAGCTTTTACTATTGATAATGGAATTATTGGATGCTTCTTGGAAGCCCATAAAATGGCTCCTAATCACAAATGAAAAACATACCCTAATGTGCTCTTTCTGTCATGAACAGTTCTAGTCCAATCACTATCAATGTAACCAATCAGATTAAAATCATCAGTTTTAGAGTATAGAGCACCATAATCCTTGGTTCCATTTACATACCTCAATATTATCTTGGTTTCTTTCCAATTTGTCTCAATAGGTGTCTCCATGAATCTCGATATCAAACTTATGGCATACATTATATCAAGCATAGTTCCAGTCAAATACATTAGATTGCCAACCATGCTTTCGTGCAACGTTAGATTGACATTCTTCCTGCAATCTTCCTCGCTGAATTTCAACCCCATGATAGTTGGAGTTGACGATGGCTTTCTATTTTTCATATTGAACCTTTTTAAAATCTTTGCAACATACTTTGCTTGGGAGATAAAAATTCCCTTTTCTATTTGATTTACTTCTATGCCCAAAAAATATCTTAACAAACCCCAAGTCAGTCATTTCAATCTCACTTTTCATGGTTTCTTTGAAGTCAGCAATGAGAGAAACATCTTTGCATTAAAAAATAAAATCATCTACATACAAAACAAAAATAAGAATTTTACCGTCATTTTCATTGATGTAGAGTGTGGGTTGACCATCACACTTGTCGAAACCATTTCCCATCATATAAACATTAAACATGTTGTACCATTCTCATGGTGCTTGCTTCAACCCATAGAGAGATTTCTGAAGCTTACACACTTTGTGTTCTTGGACTTCTATTTCATAGCCAGGAGGTTGTTCAACATACACCTCCTCTTTTAGCACCCCATTCAAGAATGCTGACTTCACATCCATTTGATAAACTTTCCATTCTTTTGTATTGTTATAGACAACACTGTCTGCACTATCTCCATCCTTTCAAATGGTGCAAAGGTTTCCTCATAGTCTCTTCATTGCTATTGCTTGTAGCCTTTCACACTAGCATTTCTTTGTGCCTTTCTATCTTGCCTTTAATGTTTATTTGTTCTTATAGACCCATTTCACTCCAATAACTTCTTTTCCTTGTGGGAGGTCCACTAATTCCGATGTGTCATTCCTTTCTATTGCTCATATCTCTTAATTTATTGGCTCAACCCATTTCTCTTCTTTGAATCCATATTCAAAATGGATTGGGTCATAAACATGACAAAATAATGCAAATAAAGAATTCAGACCAACACTATTATCAACTTTTTGCTCATAAATTTCACTTAAATTTTTGAATCTTGGTCTTCTTGTATTTGATGAAGATGTTCTTGGAGTTGCACTTGAACTCGAGAGAGTTACTGATCCTTGTGGTGTTCTTGGAGAAGCACTTCATTGGTTTCTGAATGTCATTCTATTGCTTGCTTGTGGTGTGCTTTGTTGAGCTTGTGTAGGTGGAGGAGGAGCCACTGTTGAGGAGTTGCTTGTTGCAGTCCATTCCTCTTTCTATTCATGAGACATACATGTCTTCACATTTATTGTCTTATCTAAACTTCCATCCAATTATTCTTATTCTATGAATTGAACATCTCTGATGATTATTAATTTCTTGGTTGATGGATTATAAAGCTTGTAAGCCTTGGATTCATCACTGTACCCAAGAAATATACATTTCTCCCCCTTGTTGTCCAGCTTCTTCCTTAACTGATCCAGGACATGTGCATATGCCACACATCCAAACACTCCCACGTGAGTGAAAAATTTCTTTGTTCCAATCCATGTTTCTTTTCGAACTCTACTTATAACACTTTTGGTTGGAAATCTATTTATGATATATGTTGCACAAGAGACAACTTCTTCCCAATACTCATTTGGAAAATGCTTTGCCTTCAACATAATTATTGTCATGTCCATGATGGTCCTATTCTTTATTTCTCTTACACCATTTTGCTGAGGTGTATACCTTGTATTAAATTTCTTGTGTATTCCATGCTCCCTCTAGAAATGTAGGAAGTCTTTGGAGATATATTCTCCGCCTCTATGAGTTCTCAACACTTTTCTGTAGTGTCCACTTTGCTTCTCAAAAAAATCTTTTAGTGGTAGAACTGTTCAAACACTTCACTTTTCCGTTTTAGAAAATATACCCATGTCTTCCTTGTGTAATCATCTATAAATGTCAAAATATAGTGATTACCAACTAATGGTGGCATTGGTAATGGTCCACATACATCTGAGTGGAAAATATCCAAAGGTGCCTTTTCCTTTATAATCCTTCCTGCTGGAAATGATTCTCTATGTTGTTTTCCTAAGATGGAGCCTTCAGATAGGCTATCTAGTTTCTCTATGACTGAAAATCCCTTTACCATGCCTTTTCTATGCAACAAATCCAAACCTTCGAAATTGAGATGACCAAATCTCAAATGCCATAACCAGTTCTAATATTTCACTTCTTCTTGAAATATTTCTTGTGTGATAACTGCTACACCACCTCATTCCTTCAAGTTTGATCTCATCTTTAGAGGAAACATTCTATTGCTTGTCATATGAACTTTTGAAATGAGTTGTCTACTTGGAGGTTTATCCATGATTATGCACACATAATTTTTAAAATGCACATTGTAACCCTTTTGCATGAATTTTCCAGTGATTAGAAGGTTACATTTCAAACCAAGGACATAATAGACATTTGGCATGAACTTCTTCTCTCCCTTCTTTGTCAGAACATTTAATCTCCCTTTTTTTGGGTGTGGAGCCTGATTATCTTGCCTATTTTGTATCAAAGTGTTGGACCCCTGTACCTTAATGCGGCGGCAACGCCGCCTGTAATTAAATGTTTCCTGAGGGGTCCAAGGGGGCAGCTGCTTCATTAGGTGGATGATCTGACGGTAGAAGTTATGTTTAGTTTAGGGTTTTTATCCCTAGAAGGCAACCCGTTACTTTATATGAGGATATTGTATTATGGTTGTGTATTTTATGTCTACCCTCATAGCAAGAAACAAATAAGGGAGGGTGTGAGGGAGAACACAAGATATTACAACGGATCTGCTATAGGTCGCGTCTCTTCATTTTGCTGGATAATAGAAAGGAAGGACTAGCTGTTCGAGGTGGATGTAACCCAAACTAGGTGAGCCATGTATATCTGTGTCTCCCTGATTTTATGTGTCTTTTGTTCTTGTGTTTTCCGCATATTTTATGTGTTTCATTTCTCTATAATATATATAATTTTCTAATTCATTTTCCCATGAGAGAGACTGCGCTATCAGTCCTTATTTTTACATTAGATATTACACTTTCATCTAGATTGGAAAACATTGCTATGCTTCCATTCGTGTGGTTGTTACACCCTAAATCTAACAACCATATATCTTATTTATTTTATTGTGCTACATTACAAGCTAAAAGCATGCTACCATGGTTCTAATTTTCTTTTGTGAAATTTACACTAGGATTGCTACCCATGTGACTTTTCTTCTTTCAACATTAATTTTCCTAATGACCATAATTTTTTCAATAATGACATTGGACATGAGATTTATCATAAATTTTTCCTTGTGCTTGATTTTGGCCTGAGCATTAGCTTTGATTCTGATTGTTGTCCCTTCCACTTGTGCTTGCAGGGCTGCTTCTTCCACCTTTATGTGGGTTTCTTCGTCTTCCTTGGTAGTTTGATCTTCCTCGACCTCTACCTTGACCAAAATACATTTATGTATTAAATGAATTCTCCAATTAGGAGGTTTTTTGCTACGTTCAGCCTATGCTCATCAGACATTAGAGATGCATGAAGCTCATCCACTGAAAACTGTGAGAGAACCTTTATCTCTTCTATGGCCACAACCATGGCATCAAACCTTAATGGTAGCCTTCTTAAGACTTATCAACTATTCTCCTTTCTTAAAGTGTCTCTCCATGAGACTTGATTTGGGTAACGAACCAAATCACATGTGTAAATAATGAGTCTATATTATGATACTATTTCATAGAAAGAGTTTCAAAATCTCTTCTCAGAATTTGAATTTTTTCTATCATCACCTTTTCCATGCCTTGATAGACTATCTGGAGGGTATCCCATGCCTCCTTGGACTTTTTTTCTATTGCAATCCTTGGGAAAAATACTCTCATGTAATTCTTGGAAAGTACAGAAGAGGGATTTGGATTCCTTATTATTATTTTCCCTCAACAAATCTCTTTCTACTTGTACCAAAGAATTATATGTTGCTGCATTTGCTGGTTCTTAGAAAGTGTTTTCCACCAGCTCCCAAATATCTTGTGAAGAAAACAATGCCTTCGTTGTAATGGCCCAATAATCATAATTCTTACCATTGAGCTGTGGTAGTTGTGGATTAGTTAGGCTTCTGCCTGCTACTTCCATCTTCACTTTGTAAACAAAACCTTCTCACTGCTGCAGAATTTTCTTATCAAAAAAAGCTTTCATCTTCATTAGTAAAGAGCTCGTTTTTTCACTCAGAGCCTAGACTTACTCAGATACGATGTTGTAAAATGGAAGTAAACAACATAGGGATGTGTTTACCCCTTTCAACACATAGAATGCAAATATGTAGAAAATAAAATTCACACAGACACATAGAGCAATAACATAGGAGATGAACTGAATTATTCTTTTTCATTCACTTCTATAAGTAAATGAAAATACATTATTTTAATACAAAATGGCCGAAGCCTAGAACTTGAATGAAATTCAATGAAGAAATAGATGGGTAACAACCAAATCATCCTTCCACTCTATTCTTATATTTTCTACATGAAACAACATACAAAATACAAAAAAATGAATTTGAAATTTTATAGGTTTTGTTTTTGAAACCACATCACATCTGTGCCCTTCATCAAAAATCGTATTTTGGTGATTTTAATATTTAACTGGTGAAATATTGGAAACCTTATGTTTTGATTGTGATGTGCGATGGCACAAACACATTGCAACTTAAATATTTTAACTTGTGGGCTCTATCTATTGAGCTTTCCGATATGCGATTATGATCGCATTGCATCTTAAACATAATAAATTGTGAAGCATTAAAATCCTGAGCTTCAAATGTATGATTGTGATCACATCAAAAGATAAAAAATATAACTTGTGGGCGCTTAAAGGTAAGTCTTAAAATATGCGAAGTGCGAAATTGTGGGTGGAAAAAAGGTAAAACATAAAACATGCAAAGTGTGAAATGTGGGCATGCTAAAAGGTAAGCGGTAAAATGTGTGAAGTGCGATATTTAATAGTTGTGATGTGTGATGACATTGTCACATCACAACGTCAAAAATTTTGGTGTGGGGCTTAAACGATAAATGTTAAATCATGCGAAGTGTGGTATGCGATGCGCTAAATGGCAGGGAGTGCGAAATGGAAAAAGGTAAGGAATAAAAAAAAAAAGGTTTGTGTGTAGTTTTCTAATACAGTAAGGTATGGGGGTCCCCCCAGATATTGCATCGGTGGAAACTTAAGTTTCGGCTAAGCGTTATGGGGTAAACCTTAAAAATTGTGGGTTGCAAATTGCGAGAAAAATAGGTCAGTGAATATAACGAAAAGGGAATAACATAGAGTAATGGTTCCGATACTCAGTTTCTTGATTTTGTGTGAAAACACCTTTAGAGTTGAAACCTAGGCTTTGTCCTCCCCTGAAACAAAATTCAATTCATGTGTGGGTTGCTACAAGTTTTATTCATGGCGGTGATTGGGATTATTTCTAACAAACTCACCACAAATTCTCATCTTATTGGATTTGAAGACACAATTGCATAAATTCATGGTCACAAATTATAATGTTGACAGTTATTTGAGAAACATCCATTGAGGATATGAATTTGAACTATGTAGACCAAAAATCCTTCTGCTCAAGTATCAGGTTTAGAATGTTTTTCAAAATTTCTTGAATTATGCACCTAGACTCATCCACTTCCATCTCATGTCATTGGTTTGGGTCAAAATATGGTGAGAATGGAATCCTATTGAACAAATTAATACTACACCAACATTTCCAATGAGTGATCAACAGTGATATCCCAAAATTGAATAATGCATTGATACACAAACATAATATTTGTAACAAGGAAAATGTACATGTAAGTTTATGATAAACATAGATATAGACAGAATAACTGAGCCATTTTATTCATAGGAGAAGATTCAAATACAACAACGTACAAAATATGAGCTAATATAGCCAAAGAGATGGCCTAGAATGACTCTGCAAACATGCTACAACTAGCACTCTATAACTTGAGAGTTGTTGGAAGAAAATACTGCATTTTCCCTTCAATAGATGATGAATATATGACTCCAGGCTAAAAATGGAATTGCAAATCTACAAAAATATGGAGCTTTGATGATGCGAATATTCTAGATCTAGGCTCTATGACGGAAAACCAAGATAACCCGGAAATGAAATTCCAGATCTATGAGATTGGAAATTTTCCTTCTTGGGGTTTGATCCATGGCCTGTTGGGTTAGACATATCTAAAGCTAGATCTGAAAAATAGATGGATTAAATATGTCACAAGATCAATATAAGCTTGAAGGGTTGATCCCTTCACTAGATCCTCATGCTAGAAGCTCAAGATCTAGCGCCTCAATACTACTCTGAAGATTGCAACTGCTGCTACACAACTACTCATAAAAACTGCACTGTAAAGGATGGAGGCTCTCTAGCCCGCTACTAAGATATGCAATGTAGCTTTGAAATGATTGAAATAATGTATACAATGTGAAGGAATGGTCCTCCACTGCATTACTAGCTGAAATACTAGCAACTTCCCTTCTCCCTTGGATCTACAAGAATGGACTGCACAATTCCTGATGGAAATGCTGCTACTAGGAGATGAATAATAGATGGCCTAATTCCTAATATAGATCTGAAGAACTGGAATTATGATATTTAAGCTCAAGGTGATAGGATGAATCCTTCACCGGTTCCTCAACTGAAATATTGAAGGACAACCTCCTCCTCTAAAACCGATCTTCATAAATATGCAATTTCTGAATATGGTTGTTCTACAGCAAGTAGGAACAATATGGAACCAGTGCCTGCTGATGAATGAAGTAAAATACTCTTTCAAGAGATACTCAATGAATGTGGTGGGATTCCCGACCTGGAACACCCAGTGTTAAACATCACTTGCAATCTTAGGTAAACATCCAAAGAAAGTAAATAGCCAAAGAAAGCATGGAATGTCAAATGACTAGTCTAGATCTAGACAAATCATACATCAATAATAATTTAAAACATGCCTTCCATGCTACCCTCATCTTAATTATATAGTTTGTGAACCTTCTCATGCCTTGGCCCACCTCATAACTGTGTTGTACATGTGGACATAGATCTCCATGTTGACTGTGTTGTCTCTTAGTGATCTCCATAATGTGTGAATGTAATGATCACCCTCTCCATCATATGTGCATTAATGCACCACTTCCTCCATAATCTCATCATAAATTCTCTATGATATTACATTTGATTCCTTCCAAGATCTCAGTTGGTTGCTTCAACCTCCATCATCTTTTTGATTAATGAGACATGATCTCCACTCCTTTGACATAAGTAGTTTCTCCACTACTCCATTATTTAGATCTAGATATGAAATATCCAAATACACACATCAAAAGTGGATTTTATTTATATTTGGGGTTTGTGGGTCCGTCAACCCTCTTATTTACTTAATTAATTATAGAAATTAAGAACTCTAATATTCCAAATATCATGTGAAAATTTAGGAATATTACAGTCCTCCCCGGAAATTTTTTTTTGTCCTCAATCAATTGGAAAAGTGGATGCTACAACAAGCATCTTACCTCCAAATGGAACCCTCATGTGGAAGGCCTCCCCATCTGTCACAATGTGTCATGCATGTCTAGCTCTAAAGGTGCCTCTCTAGAATATCTATAATTGCTTCCAACTGAAAAGTTAGAGACCGTTCCTCATCAATGAATCTCTAAGTGTTAACCATATGATCACCAAAGATCTCCTCTACACATGAGATACACAAAATGAAGAGGTTCATTACCAAAGTGGAAAGTCCCAACTTATGAACTATCTCTCCAATCCATGATACATATAGTAGATTACATCTATCAATGCCCTCATCATTAGCCTCATTGGCCATGTAGTAATAAAACATCACATCATCATAGTGAAAAACAAGTAGAGACATATGGGAAAATAAAACAATGCCAAACCATATTATCCTAATATAAAAATGCAGCAAATCCTTTTGCTGCCATGCTAGACCATCATGAAAACAAACAAGAGAGCCATACTCTCTCAAAATGAGTGACCACAAAAATCCTTCTTGTTGCCATGCTAAATCTGCACCAATATAAATGTGAGAGCTATACTCACTCAATAGGAGCCACCGCAACAATGCCTCTTGCTACCATACCACATCATCATTGTACCAAATTTAGTGGCCATATTCTCTCAAGATAAGCCACCTTAACAAGGCATATTTTTGCCCCATCATATCATCATCATATCATGTACAGTGAAGATAATTCCCCAACAGAAGCCAACGTTGTAAGGTCTCCTGTTGCCATCCTCCAACAATGCCATGCAATGTATGGGAAGAATTAAATCCATACTCTCCCAATAGTAACCATAGCAACAAGGATTCTAGCTACCTCCTTACATCATCATGATGCAAGTCATGGAGCAACAATATAGTAATGGACATGTGAGATGTCTCAGCAGCATAATACAAAAAACCTGCCTTATGGCACATCATGTGAGAGTTATGATTTCTCCCAAACCCAAGTACATACATGAACATAAGATACATCCCAAACATAAATACATGTAAATACATGAGACATATCTTGAACAAGAGTAAACACATGGACATAAAATATATCATGAGATATCCAAACTCTATCTTCAACAACCAAAGTAACCATGCCTTTTTATTTTTCATTCTTCCAGTGATGTGCAAGGCATGAATCAGAAAAATATGATCCATTGGGTGGTAACCATAATCACCCAAGAGAAACCAGCACAACCATGCTTCTTGCTACCCTGTATCATATATCTGCAAGTGGTTTGGAAACCTCTTGCTACATGATCAACCATTCATCACAATGTGGATGATGGATCCCATTATGCAAATATTTGGCATCCTCCCACTGTTGGAAACCAGCCTCCTCAAATTGTTGAAGTAATTTTCACTCCATGATATGTTGAATTGCACCTCCAATGAGATATCTCCATGAGACCTTCTTCTCATCAATGGCCCTCCAAAACAAATAAGGTTCTGGATCTGCTGTAGGTAGAAGTTTCTCTTTGAGCTGTGAGATGCTCATTGAGAAAGTGTCATCTAGAAAAGAGAAAATGTTTCTCATCTCAAGATGTCTACCCTCTATTGCTTCACGAATGAAGCTACCATTTGATTTCTCCCATAAGGAACAGGTCCTCTTCTTCTCATTACTGCTCATTAATAACATTGTTATTTGCAAGGTGACACATGTGTTGTCTCAATGCAAGGCACAATGATGAACTCATAGCTAGCCATTGTACATATGATCATCCTCATCCCATCTTCTGAAACCCTACACTTCAACTCAAGGGTTGAATGTAGTTCAACAATGAAAAACTAGGATGGTTATTCATCTCTTCCTTGATTAGATCAAGGGTCCTCTACGTAGTGATATGATGTTGCTCCAAATCATCATGGTGTTTTAAACCTTGGTCATCCATTAGCCCTAATGGCATGTCCCCATAATTTTCAATAAGAGGTACTGAAACAATATGAGATGAAATTGGATGAATACCTTGGATCAACTGATACTCACAAACATCTTGCAAGGCTACATGAGTTTCCTGTTTCGGTGAAAAGGTCTCTCCAACTTCTGGTAAGATTAATGGATGCACTTCTACACGTGTAGCAACACTGGAATCTATATCCTCCTCATCATGCATCTGAGGCTCCAAATGTCAATAACTCAAGACCATATTGCAAATATGCAAGTGATCCTCCTTTTGATATAAGTACATCTGCAGCTGGTGGTCGTAGAGGGTCCTCCTCTTGAGTGATAATGAGAACATCTTCTCCTGAATCTTCATGCACTATCCTCTTGATGATAGGAGATGTCACTATGTGATATGTCTTTGGTTTCTTTCTACTGTATCTCTTCTTCAGTATTTGCATAAACTCTACATAAGCAGACACTTTCATGTGTGCCAAGTGACTGAACCAGCAAACTATTGCTTCACCATCAAGGTGCAGTGCAAAAAATTCCATGGCCTCTCTTTCTGATATAAGATATTTCAGAAAAAATGTAAATAATTCTTCCCTCCAAGCCTTTAATGTGCTTGTCGAGAATCCATAAAATGTAGGAAAGAAGAATCTATGCCTCTTTCTTCTATTGGTTCTTCCGGATCTCCTCTCTTCTTTGAGTTGTAGAAACTATTGGAGAGAGAGATTCTCCTTTAATGCTCTAGACTGTGACTTGTATTTAAACAGATATTCACTTAGGGTCTCATGCCCCAAGCTTTCATCATATTCAAACGAGTCCTCTTTCTCAAAGAAAGTGGATCTAGTGGAATTCACTATGTAATGAACAATTGTAGGGGGTCTTCTAATTGGTGATCATGAGTTTAATCGCAAGCACAAAGTCACACATCAAAAGCCAAAAATGGTTAGACCCATATAAGGTAAAAAGAAGTGAACGTAGCATGTTGTGCATGGAAAATTTCCATAGTTTGCAAGTATGGTACAAGGCCAAAATCTTATGTACACATCAAAAGTGAACGAAGGCTCTACTCACATACATAATCATTAGAGGGTCTATTAGATTACATAGGAAAATGATTGTACTATTACATATATCTTATTTACAAACTATGGGCATTTTCCATGTACAACCTCCACAAACTATTATGCCTAGATATGATAAACTTGGGTGCTAGCAATTTAAGGTTAATGGAATCCAAACAACATAAATTACTCTCTCAATACCCAAAAATCATGGAATACCCAAATCTATAACCTATTATATAGAGGGAATGGAGTATAGTTTACTAGTGGGTTCTACCTAACAAATCCCATCAGCTCACACCCTAGATGATTAATTCCCCAACAATTTCCAAAACACATAAAAAACTAAAAAAAAATTAGTTTTAAAGTTTTATGAATTAGTGGCATCAGTTAACACATAAAACACTGGAAGCTACAACACATTAATTCAACATTAAATGGTACAAAATACTTGAACATAGCATGATGTACATGGAAAATAACGACAGTTTCCAAGTAGGGTATCGGGCCAAACTCTTATGGATGTGATTTTTGGCCATGAATTCAAACCAACAAGCCTAAATATGCATGAAAATCCAACAAAGGCTCTACCTGCAAAATAACTGAACAAAAGATAGTTTAAAATCCCTTACCAGTTCAGATTCAGACATACCTGCAAGCCTCGTAGTGCTGGCATAATGGAAAATCACCGAAATAGATCTCGTTGGCCTTCCCGTTATAAATTCCCAACAATGGTCGCAATAATATCTGTCGAATTTCTCTTTCCTATCATTATTCCTACATGGACCACTTTCCATCGTATTTATAATGGCTCTTATAGGTTGTGGTACCTCCGCTTCTGCAACCATTGAACATAAATATAACCGATACATATACTCACTGCAAAAGTCATGGATCACTACAGATTTGAAAAACTAAACGTCCACTTCAAAATAGAGTTATTATTTTCTCCAAATACCGTTGAAAACATCAAGTACATCCTATATCCCATGATTTTGTTTTCTCTAATGGATTATTGGATGTTCTATGAAAAAGATGAATAAATGGCACATAAATATTAATTTTTTCTCTGCATTGGAATAAAACCTACTGGCACACAACTATTGAATTTTCCTGTGCGTTGGAACTAAAACTAGACATAAATAACTATTGAGAATTGTGTAGGATTCAATATTATTTAATGGGGCCGAATATCAGAGATTATCAGCACAGAAAGAGTATCAAACTCCCTCCCAACAACCCCAGTATTATGAGCCTGCTTAAGTTGCACGAGGAAGGAATTAGACCACTCGAGAGAGAACCACGATCACAATGAATGCGATAAAAACCATAAACTGGTGCACTTTGAGTGCACAATAGCCACACGTCTACTCACAAAAGTAATAATCATATGGTGGCAAGGAAGAGAAGTAGCAGGAAATTATATTTGAATAGGTTAATTTTAGATTTTCGAATTAAGGTAAATTAGATTTTTTTACGAGGCAAATGCTATGGGAACTTATGTTGTCCCCCATTTTAGTTAAGCTTTTATTTTATTTTATTTTAGTTAATTTATTATTTATTTATTTATTTTATTTTTGAAAAAAAAAACCTTGGTTGACAGATATGTTACATCTAATGATGTTGAACATCAAAAGTGATAACTTTGGAATAAGGTTATGAATAAAAATTATAGAAAACTTCACTTATATAGGAAAGTATGTTAATATAAGGAGGGAAATGGGACATGATGTTCACACATAAAAGAAATATCCACTAACTTTTCAACAGGTATCAAATATCTTAATGTCTATGAATAATGTTTGCAATAAACTTAAGTAGTTATAGGTAGGCCATTAGTTTTAGGGAACTTCATGTGGAGCTCAAAAATTTCTTATTAGAAGCTAACCATAGTTGAGAAGATCTCCACATGTGTTGTTAAAGAGAGACATGTGATAAAATTTGAATAAGGGAGTTATACAATATTTTGTAGCATCCCTCAGTTGATTAGCTACTCATGTCACAAATGTCGCAAATCAACAAAAGTTGTATATATTTTTTCACCGTCAACAACATGTTGTCAAACTAGCTCCAAAAATAGAAGAAAAGAGAGATCAACACCTTAGAAATCAGCCACTTCGAGGGGGGAACCTCCAATACATGACATGAATGAAGGATTATTGGATGCTACAAATGACCAAAACTTCCTTCTATACATAGGAGTCCATGGGGCCAAAATATAATCCTAGCCAACCTAACAATAACAATTTAAGGGCACAATAATAACAATATTGGGGTTACAGGGATTCAACAATATAGTAATAAGTATAAGGGACTAAACTAGTAATATAGGGACCTAACATGCCCCTCTCATTCAAAAAAGTGTTGTCCTCAACGCTTGAGTAGCTCTAGGTGCTTTTGTATAAAATTCTCATCCTCCCATGTAGAATATTATGTGGGTAAGTTCTTCCAGTTGATGAGATACTCCGAAATTGATCAATTTTGTAGTTTTTGAGTTCTTGTTTCCGTGACCGCTTCAACTTCCAACATGATTTTTCCTTCCTCATCAAGTTCTGGCAATATTGTTTGAATTGGAATATTTTCACCTCTAACCTTCTTTAAGCATGAAACATGGAAAACTAGATGCACTCTAAAGAAGTAGGAAGCTCCAATTTGTATGCCATAGTACTAATCTTTTGCAACACATTGTAAGGACCATATTACTTTGGCAATAATATCTTATCCTTCTTAGGTTGCTTGAGGGAATTTTTTTGTATCGTTATAGTCATAAAAATAACTAGTCTCCTACATCAAAACGTCTCTTGCTGCGATGGTGATTTTCCTGTTGTTTCATTTGATTTTGTGTCAAATTTAGGTTATCCTTTAAGAGTTGGAGAACTTCTTGTTGATGCTCGATGTGGTATTCCACTGCTTGAACCTTAGAATTTTCTCTTAAATATCATGTGATGGACGGTGGATGATATCCATAAAGTGTCATAAATGGGGTCATTTTTGTTGCAGTATGGAGGGAAGTGTTATACCACCATTCAATGAGAGGTAACCACTTGACACATCTTTTTTGTTTATCAGATACAAAAAAACGAATATATCCTTCCAAAAATGTATTCACTATCTTAGTTTGACAATCGGATTGAGGATGGTAAGATGAGCTATGAGCTATTTGAGTACTTAAATAAGAAAATAACTCTGTCCAAAAATTTCCAGTAAAAATGGGATCTCAGTCACTCACAATAATCTTCGGGTTTCTATGTAGCTTTTTAATTTTGTCCATAAATGTAGTAGAAACTATACTTTCCTTAAATGGATGAGATAATGCACAAAAATGTGCATACTTGGTAATTCGATCAACTACAACCATGATGACACTCTTTCCTTCGGACTTGAGTAAACCTGTGATAAAATCCATTGAAATCTCCTCCCAACATTGACTTGGAATGGATAAAGGTTGTAGAAGACTTGGGGTCTTAATTATCTCAAATTTGTTTTGATGGAAAACTAAACATTCTGCTACAAACTTTCGAATATTAGATTTAAGGCCATCCCAGAAAAAAATATTTGTTCACCCTGTGGTAAGTTTTTAAAAATCGTGAGTGACCTCCTAAAGAAGAAGTGTGCAATTCCAAAAGAATCTTTGTTTTAGTTGGGAACTCTTACAAAGATATAAGTGATCTTTGTATCATAAGGAATCATTTTTCCAACTAAATGTATCAGATGTACTAGGATCTTCTTGCAACTTTTGAATAAGTGTCCACACTTCTTCGTCCTTCTTCTATTCATCCCTTGCTTCGGTTATCCAATATGGTTGGATAATAGAAATGGCACAAAGAGATGCTTCCACCTCTTCATTATTTCTTGGGAATGCATTTGCAACAACATTTAGCCTCCCTTTTTTGTAGATTATTTCAAATTAATAACACATATTTGTGACCCATTTTTGCTTCTCTTTTGAAGATAGTCTTTAATCCAAAAAGTGTTTAAGACTATCATGATCAGTTTTTACCTTGAAGTGTCTTCCCATTAGGTAAGGTCGTCATTTCTTTAGTACGTGTAGTATTGCTAACATTTCCTTCTCATAAATGGGTTTATGTAAATAATTTCCTTTGATTGGACAACTTTCAAAAGCAATGTGTCTTCCTTCTTGTATTAAAACAACACCCATTCCATTTCCTGAGGCATCACATTCCACAATAATTTTTTTTGTGAAATATGGTGTAGCTAAGACTGATGCTAGGCACATTTCCTCTTTAAGATGTTCAAAGGCCTTAGTTGCTTCAGGAGTCCATGAAAATGCATATTTCTTCAATAATGTTGTTAGAGGTGCTGCTATTCTCCCATAATTCTTAACAAACTTGCAATAATACCCTATTAACCCGAGAAATCCTCGCAACTGCTTTATGGTTGTGGGGAATCTCCATTCCTTAATGGATTTAATTTTGTTAGGGTCTACCTTAACACCCTCATGAGATAAAATATGACCCATATATTCCACCTCTTATAATCCAAATAAACATTTGGATGCTTTCACATATAATTGTTTCTCCTGCAATAGTTTGAGCACCTTGTCAACACTTTGAACATGATCCTTCCAAGACCTACTATAGATTAGTACATCATCAAAAAATACTAGCACAAATTTTCTAAGGAAGGGTTTGAAAATGGAATTCATCAACCCTTGAAATGTAGACAATGCATTGGTAAGGCCAAAAGGCATGACCAAAAATTCATATGACCCTCATGAGTTTGAAATGCTATTTTTGGAATATCTTCATTTTTCATTCCAGTTTCATGACATCTTGGATGAATGTCCAACTTGTTAAAATAAATTGCTCCAAGTAATTCATCCAATAATTCATCAATCATAGGAATGGGAAATTTATCTTTAATAGTGAGCTTATTGAGCTCCCTATAATCTGGACACATGCGTCATGATCCATCCTTCTTGTGCACCAATACTACTAGAGCAGAGAAAGAACTTTGTCTAGGTTGAATTATACCAGCCTCTAACATTTCTGCAATCATACGTTCAATTTCTCTCTTTTGGACATAGGGATATCTCTAAGGCCTGATGTTTGGAGGAACACTTCCTGGAATCTAATGAATAGCATGCTCATGATCACATATAGGTGGGAGTCCTTTCGGAGTTTCAAACACGTTGGAATGATTTTCCAAGAATTTTTGGAGATCTGCAGAAATAGATGATTTTATGTCGGAACTTCTAGTGAGCATAATTGTGCAATTATGCCTTGTTGTTCTTTATTTAGAAGCTTTTTCATGACATTAGAGCTTATTATCTTTCCCAGCTTCCCTGCGATACCCCGTAATTCGACTTCCTTTCCTTTTGAAAAAAATTCAAGAGAAGTTCTTGAAAATTAAAAGCTACTGTCCCCAAAGTTTGTAACCATTGTACTCCTAGTACAACATCAGCACCTCCCACTGGAATAGAAAGCATTGAAGTATTAAATACATATTTTGTTAGGTCCCTATATTACTAGTATAGTCCCTTATTGTTGATAGTGTAACCCCCTTATTGTTATTATTGTACCCTTGTAACCCTAATATTGTTATTATTGTGCCCTTAAATTATTATTGTTAGGTCGGCTATGATTACATTGTGGCCCCACTAGGATTACATTATGGCCCCATGGCCTCCTATATATAGAAAGGAGGTTTCGTAATTTGAATCATCCAAGAATTGTTTATTCATGTAATGTACTGGAGGTTTCCCCCTCAAAGTGGCTTATTTCTAAGTCATTTATATCTCTTTTCTTCTCTTTCTGGAGTTGGTTTCATGACATTTGGTGTCAGAGCTTTGAGATTCTAGGGTTTCACTGCTCCAAACAGGGCATCGTGGCATTTTCAGCATAACTTTTTTCTACGAAGGTTTAGAATCTAAAAATTTTAGAGCGTGAAGCCAAATTCTTGAGGAAGATCATCGCGAAATTTCAAAGCTTGGTTCGCAATATTTTTGAAGATATGATCTGTGCAAATTAGGTCATTTTGCAGGGTCTTGAATTTAACCTAAACAGGTCATCGTGGTATTTTCTTAATAAAATTTTTTCTATGAAGGTCCAGAAGCTGAAATTTTTTGAGTGCGAAGCCGCAATCCTGAGGAACAACGTCAAAAAATTTCAGATATTGGTTCGTAATATTTTCAGAGATGTGATTTGTGGAAGTTAGGGATTTTTTAGGCTTATGAATTGCATCTCCAAGAGGTGATCGTGGGAAAATCTTCATAGCTCTCTCTTTGAGCATCAGATTGGAATGTTGTAAAAAGTTCCCAAAATCTCACGAACTGTAGTTTTTGGTCTATAAATTTTAGAGCTAAAGGAGGAAACAATTACATGTGGAAAGTCATACAAGTTTTCTCTACTGAACCAATACAAAATTGGGTCATTGTCGGAGATTAGACACAACTTTGCCTTGAAGAATCTAAATCAAATCAAACCTTTGGAATTTTAAAGAAGCTTCAGAGGGCTACTACAGGGCTGAATTATGGATATTGAGGATCTAAAATTATAGAGATAATTCAATTTCAATATTGAGATCCTCAAAAGCAAGTAAAAGGTGTGTATTTTTTTTTTTTTAATTGCATAAGTCTTGTTTGAAGAATCAAGTTGAATTGATTCCAAGGGCATATTTTAGAATAGATATCAGTATTGGATTCTAAAATGGCCCCTAAAAGGAATTCAACACCCATTAAGCCTTTATAAAGCTCTACTATGACTCATGAAGACGAAGAATGGCAACATGACATATCAAAATTACAAGAGCAAGTGCAACAAATTTCGCTCTCGCAAAGAGCAACAAAAAATGACATGGAATTTTTGAAAAAAGGCATGGAAACTAAGATGGATGGTTTGAAGAAATGCATGGAATCTAAGATGGATGGTTTGAAGAATGTCATGGAATCTAAGATAGATGGCATGGAATCTAAGATAGAAGGCATGGAAGCTGGCATGGAATCTAAGATGGATGATATGGAAGAGAAAATGGAAAACATGAAGAATGATCTAAAAGCAGACATGGAAGGTTTGACAAAGTTTATACAAGAAATGTTTCCTAATGGTGAAAATATTGTAGAGGAAACTCATGATGAGAACAAAATAAATGTTAATCATGATTTCATAAAATCTATTATTGGCGGGAATAACCACCATATTCCAAAAATGGATATGAGGAAGTTTGATGGAAAGAATCATGTAACATGGATACTACAGATGGAGAAATATTTTGATCTCCATAATGTGCAAAACACAGAAAAGGTACGTATTACAACTTTACATTTAGAACAAAATACATTTGTATGGTATCGATGGCTTTGCTCATATAAAAAAATTGTTACTTGGTCAATTTTTATAGAGGAAATGATAGCACATTATGAGGATACAAAGAGCAACACCTTCTTTAGCCAATTGATAAATTTCAAACAAAATGGTTTAATGGGGGAGCACATTGAGATCTTCCAAAAATTGAATATAAGGGTAACTAAAATTCTAGAGGAACACATGATTGATCTCTTCATAAGTACTTTAAAGGATAACATCCAACATGAAGTTCACGTTTTGGAACCTGATTCATTAGAGAAGGCATTCAGGTTGGCAAGAAAAAATGAATGTAAAATTATGGCAACAAGGAAGCCTACCACTCACTTTTATAAAGAGGGAAGTGTTGCTACTCCTAGATTTTGACAACCTACAAGTTTGACACCACAACAATTTGAAAGAAAAAATATTAAAAGGGATTTACTATAGTTGTGATAGAAAATACACTAAAGGTCATAAGTGTGCTGAGAAGAAATTATTTTGCATGGATTGTGAAGAGGAAGAAGAAAATGAACAAGAAGAGGATATACACCAGGAACCAACCCAAGAAGAGGAAGAAATGAGTCTGACCATATTATGTAATGCATTGGCAGGATTACCACTCCTCAAACTCTCAATATAGAAGGACATATCAAGAAGAAAAAGGTAATAGTGTTGATTGATTCAGGTAGTACCCATAATTTTATTCATTGTAAGGTAGCCAAGTAATTGAATTGTTTCCTATACCCAGCACCGGAATGTCAAGTGATGGTTTCAAATGGAGGAACTATAAATTGCTCTAGAAAATGCCATAATACCAAGATAACCATGGGGGAATATGTATTGAATAATCCCATTTTTTCCATTCCTATGGGAGGTGCTGATGTTGTACTAGGACTACAATCGTTACAATCTTTGGGGACAATAGCTTTTAATTTTCAAGAACTTTTGTTGAAATTTTTTCAGAAGGAAATGAAGTAGAATTATGAGGTATTGCATGGAAGCCAGTAAATATAATAAGCTCTAATGTCATGAAAAATCTTATAAAGAAAGAAAAACGAGGCATAACTACACAATTATGCTCACTAGAAGTTCCAACATCAAAATCGTCGATTTCTGCAGATCTCCAAAAAGTATAGGACAATCATTCCAAGGTTTTTTAAACTCCAAAAGGACTCACACCTATTTGTGATCATGATCATGCTATTCATTTGATTACAGGAAGTGTTCCTCCAAACATCAGGCCTTATAGAAATCCTTATGCCCAAAAGACCGAAATTGAATGTATGATTGTAGAAATTTTAGAGCCGGGTATAATTCAACCTAGTCAAAGTTCTTTCTCTACTCCTGTAGTATTGGTACACAAGAAGGATGGATCATGGTGCATGTGTCCGGATTATAGGGAGCTCAATAAGCTCACCATTAAAGATAAATTTCTCATTCCTATGATTGATGAATTGTTGGATGAATTACATGGAGCAAATTATTTTACCAAATTGGATCTTTGTTCAGGGTATCATCAAATTAGAATGAAGACTAAAGATATTCCGAAAATAGCATTTCGAACTCATTAGGGTAATTATGAATTTTTGGTCATGCCTTTTGTCCTTACCAATGCAGTTTCTACATTTCAAGGGTTGATGAATTCCATTTTCAAAGCGTCAAAAAGTTTGTGCTAGTATTTTTGATGATATACTAATATACAGTAGGTATTGGAAGGATCATGTTCAACATGTTGACAGGTTGCTCAGACTATTGCAGGAGAAACAATTATATGCAAAAACATCCAAATGTTTCTTTGGAGTACAAGAGGTGGAATATTTGGGTCATATTGTATCTCACAAGGGTGTTAAGGTATACCCTAAAAAAATTAAAGCCATTAAGGAATGGAAAGTCCCCACAACCATAAAGCAGTTGCAAGGATTTCTTGGGTTAACAGGGTATTATCGAAAGTTTGTTAAGAATTATGGGAGAATAGCAGCACTTCTAAAAAAATTATTAAAGAAAGATGCATTTTCATGGACTCCTGAAGCAACTAAGGCTTTTGAACATCTTAAAGAGGCAATGTGCCTAGCACTAGTCTTAGCTATGCCAGACTTCAAAAAACCTTTGTTGTGGAATGTGATGCCTCAGGAAATGGAATTGGTGGTGTTTTAATGCAAGAAGGAAGACACATTTCTTTTTAAAGTCATCCAATCAAAGGAAAGTATTTAGAGAAACCTATTTATGAGAGGGAAATGTTAGCAATATTGCATGCACTAAAGAAATGGAGAGCTTACCTAATGTGAAGACACTTCAAGGTAAAAAATAATCATTATAGTCTTAAACACTTTTTGGAACAAAGACTATATTCAGAAGATCAGCAAAAATGGGTCACAAAAATGTTGGGTTATGACTTTGAAATAATATACAAAAAGGGAAGCTAGATGTTGTTGCAGATGCACTCTCAAGAAAGAATGAAGAGATGGAAGCATTGCTTTGTGCCATTTCTATTATCCAACCAGATTGGATAATAGAAGGAAGAGAAAAATGGAAGAAGGACGAAGAAGTGTGGACACTCGTTCAGAATTTGCAGCAAGATCCTAATACATCTGATACATTTAGTTGGAAAATTGATTCCTTATGGTACAAAGATCACTTATATCTTTGTAATAATTCCCAACTAAAACAAAATATTCTTTTGCAATTGCACACTTCTCCTTTAGGAGGACACTCGGGATTTTTAAAAACTTACCACAGGGTGAAGAAATATTTTTTTTCGGATGGCCTTAAATCTGATATTCAAAAGTTTGTGGTGAAATGTTTGGTTTTCTAGCAGAATAAATTTGAGACAATTAAGACCCCGGGTCTTCTACAACCTTTATCCATTCCAAGTCGACGTTGGGAGGAGATTTCAATGGATTTTATCACAGGTTTACCTAAGTCTGAAGGAAAGAGTTTCATGATGGTGGTATTTGATAGACTTACCAAGTATGCACACTTTTGTGCATTATGTCATCCATTTAAAGAAAGTATAGTTGCTACTACATTTATGGACACAATTAAAAAGCTACATGGAAACCCAAGGGTTATTGTGAGCGAAAAAGATCCCATTTTTGCTGGAAATTTTTGGATGGAGTTATTTTCTTATTTGGGTACTCAATTAGCTCTTAGCTCATCTTATCATCCTCAATCCAATGGTGAAACTGAGATAGTAAATAAATTTTTGGAAGGATATATTCGTTGTTTTGTATCTGATAAACAAACACAATGGGTCAAGTGGTTACCTCTAGCTGAATTGTGGTATAACACTTCCTTCCATACTGCAGAAAAAATAACCCCATTTATGGCACTTCATGGATATTATCCACCTTCCATCACATCATCTTTAGGAGAAAATTCAAAGATTCAAGCAGTGGAATATCACATCGAGCAGCAACAAGAAGTTCTTCAACTCCTAAAGGACAACCAAAATTTGGCATAAAATCGAATGAAACAATAGGTAGATCAACATCGCAGTAAGAGAAGTTTTGACGTAGGAGACTGGGTATTTCTATGACTACAACCATAGAAACAAATTTCCCTCAAGAAAGCTAATAAGGATAATAAATAATCACCAAAGTACGGTGGTCCTTACAAGGTGTTGCAAAATATTGGTACTATGGCATACAAATTGAAGCTTCCTGTTTCTTCACAAATGCATCCAATTTTCCATGTTTCATGCTTAAAGAAGGTTATAGGTGAAAATATTCTAGTTCAAACAATATTTCTAGAACTTGATGAGGAAGGAAAGATCATATTGGAACTTGAAGCAGTCATGGAAATAAGAACTCGACAGCTACGAAATCGATCAATTTCAGAGTATCTCATCAAGTGGAAGAACTTACCCACTGAATATTTGTTAGGTCCCTATATTACTAGTATAGTCCCTTATTGTTATTAGTGTAACCTCTTTATTTTTATTATTGTACCCTTGTAACCCCCATTTTTTTATTATTGTGCCCTTAAATTATTATTGTTAGGTCGGCTAGGATTACATTGTGGCCCATTAGGATTACATTATGGCCACATGGACTCCTATATATAGAAAGGAGGTTCTGTAAATTGTTTCATCGAAGAATTGTTCATTTATGTAATGTATTGGAGGTTTCCCCCTCAAAGTGGCTTATTTCTAAGGCGTTGATATCTTTTTTCCTCTATTTTTGGAGCTGGTTACACAACATTTGGTATCAGAGCTTTGTATTCTGGGGTTTCGCTGCTCCAAACAGGTCATCATGAATTTTCACTATAACTCTTTTTATACAAAGTTTCAGACGTTGAAAGTTTCAGAAGCCAAAATCTGGAGGAATATTTTCTAAAAATGTCAGAGCTTGGTTCACAATATTTTGGAGATATGATCTGTGGAAGTCAGGTCTTTTTTCAAGCTCCTAAACAGGTCATCGTGGCATTTGCGCTATAAAGTTTTTTATACAAAGGTTCAGAATCTGAAATTTTTAGGGTGCGAAGCTAAAATCCTAAGGAAACATGTCACAAAATTTCAGAGTTTGGTTTGCAACATTTTTGGAGATATGATCTATGGAAGGTAGTGTTTTTTCAAGCTTCTGAATTTCATCACAAAGAGGTGATCATGGGAAAATTTCAATAAATCTCTATCTCAGTATCGGATTGGAGTGTCGTAAAAAGTGGTCACAAGTACACAGAATTTGGTTTCTTTGCTATCAATTTTAGAGGCGAAGGACAAAACATTGACACGTGGCAAGTCATACAAGTTCGCTCTATTGAACTAGTCCATAATTAGGTGATTCTGGGAGATTGGACATAACTTTGCCTTGGAGAATCCAAATCCGGTCAGACCTATGGAATTCAAAAGAGAACTCAGAGGGATATTTCAGTGCTGAATTTAAAATATTGAAGAGCTGCAATCACATAGATAATCCAATTTCAATATCGAGCTCCTCAAAATAAAGAAAAAGGTGTGTTTTTTTTTTGTTTTTTTTTCCGAATTGCATAAGTCTTGTTTGAAGAATCAATTTGAATTGATTCCAACGGCATATTGTAGAATAGATATTAGTATTGGGTTCTAAAAGATTCCCTGTAAAAATAATTGAACACCCATTAAGCCTTCAGAAGGCTTTACTATGACTCATGAAGATGAAGAATTGCAACATGATCTATCAAAATTACAAGAGCAAATGCAACAAATTTCACTCTCGCAAAGAGCAACAAAAAATGAAATGGAATTTTTGAAGAAAGGCATGGAAGCGAAGATGGACAGTTTGAAGAAAGGCGTGGAAGCTAAGATGGATGGCATCGAAGCTGGCACGGAAGCTAAGATGGATGGCATGGAAGCTAAGCTTGATGACATGAAATACAACATGGAAAACATGAAGAATGATCTAAAAGCAGACATAGAAGGTTTGAAAAAGTTAATACAAGAAATGTTTCCTAATGGTGAAAAGATAGTAGAAGAACCTCATGATGAGAACAAAATAAATGTTAATCGTGATTTCATAAACTCTAATATTGGTGGGAAGAACCACCATATTCCAAAAATGGATATGAGGAAGTTTGATGGAAAGGATCCTGTAATATGGATACTACAGATGGAGTAATATTTTGATCTCCATAACGTGCAAAACACACAAAATGTACGCATTGTAACTTTACATTTAGAACAAAATACATTTGTATGGTATCGATGGCTTTTCTTCGGTAAAAAAATTGTCACTTGGTCAATTTTTATGGAGGAAATGATAGCACATTATGAGGATACAAAGAGCAACACCTTCTTTGGCCAATTGATAAATCTCAAACAAAAGGGTTTAGTGGGGCAGCACATTGAGGACTTCCAAAAATTGAATATAAGGGTAACTAATATTCCAGAGGAACACAGGATTGATCTCTTCTTAGGTACTCTAAAGGATAACATCCAACATGAAGTTCGTGTTTTGGAACCTGATTCATTGGAGAAGGCATTCAGGTTGGTAAGAAAAGTTGAATGTAAAATTATGGCGACAAGGAAGCCTACCACTCAATTCTATAAAGAAGGAAGTGTTGCTACGCCTAGATTTCCACAACCTACAAGGTTGACACCATAAAAATTGGAAGAAAAAAGAGCAAAAGGGCTTTGCTACAGTTGTGATAGCAAATACACTAAAGGTCATAAGTGTGCTGAGAAGAAATTATTTTACATAGATTGTGAAGAGGAAGAAGAAAATAAACAAGAAGAGGATATACACCAGGAACCAGCCCTAGAAGAGGAAGAAATGAGTCCGACCATATCGTGTAATGCATTGGCAGGAATTACCACTCCTCAAACTCTCAAGATAGAAGGACATATCAAGAATTAAAAGGTAATAGTGTTGATTGATTCAGGTAGCACCCATAATTTTATTCATTGTAAGGTTGCCAAGGAATTGAATTAGTTCTTATTATGACATCAATGTCTGGGTTTTAATCTTACAAATGGAGGAATCATAAAATTGCTCCCCAGCACCACAATACTGCTAACCAAGGTAGTCACATGACCAGTCCAACAAGTCCAGCCTCCCAGAGAAATATTACCAGGGAGCAACAATAAAACTTGCATCGTAGCTTTTAATTTTCAAGAACTTTTCTTGAAATTTTTTTCAAAAGGAAAGGAAGTTGAATTAAGGGGTATTGTGGGGAAGCCGGGAAAGATAATAAGCTCTAATGTCATGACAAAGCTTCTAAAAAAAGAAAAATGTGGCGTCATTGCACAATTATGCTTAATAGAAGTTCCAACATCAAAATCATCTATTTATGCAGATCTCCAACAAGTCTTGGACAATCATTCCAAGGAGTTTGAAACTCCCAAAGGACTCCCACCTATTTGTGATCATAATCAAGCTATTCATTTTATTCCAGGAAGTGTTCCTCCAAACATCAGGCGTTATATATATCCTTACATCCAAAAGAGCGAAATTGAACGTATGATTGCAGAAATGTTAGAGGTGGGTATAAGTCAACCTAGTTAAAGTTCTTTCTCTGCTCCTGTAGTATTGGTACACAAGAAGGATGGATCATGGTGAATGTGTCCAGATTATAGGGAGCTCAATAAGCTCACCATTAAAGATAAATTTCCCATTCCTATGATTGATGAATTATTGGATGAATTAGATGGAGCAATTTATTTTACCAAGTTGGATCTTTGTTCAGGATATCATCAAATCAGAATGAAGACTGAAGATATTCCAAAAAAAACATTTCGAACTCATGAGGGTCATTATAAATTTTTGGTCATGAATTTTGGCCTTACCAATGCACCTTCTACATTTCAAGGGTTGATGAATTCTATTTTCAAACCCTTCCTTAGAAAATTTGTGCTAATATTTTTTGATGATATACGAATCTACAGGAGGTCTTGGAAGGATCACGTTCAATATGTTGACAGGTTGCTCAAACTATTGGAGGAGAAACAATTATATGCAAAAACATCCAAATGTTTATTTGGAGTACAAGAGGTGGAATATCTAGGTCATATTGTATCTCACGAGGGTTTTAAGGTAGATCCTAAAAAAATTAAAGCCATTTAGGAATGGAAAGTCCCCAAAACCATATAACAGTTGCGTGGATTTCTTGGGTTAACAAGGTATTATTGCAATTTTGTTAATAATTATGGGAGAACAATAGCACCTCTTGATAGGGTGCTCAAAGTATTGTAGGAGAAACAGTTATATGCAAAAACATCCAAATTTTTCTTTGGAGTACAAGAGGTGGAATATCTGGGTCATATTGTATCTCATGAGGGTGTTAAAGTAGACCCTAATAAAATTAAAGCCATTAAGGAATGGAAATTCCCAACAACCATAAAGCAGTTGCGAGGATTTCTCGGGTTAACAGGGTATTATCGCAAGTTTTTTAGGAATTATGGGAGAATAGCAGCACCTCTAACAACATTATTGAAGAAAGATGCATTTTCATGTAATCCTACAGCAACTAAGGCATTTGAACATCTTAAAGAGGCAATGTGCCTAGCACCGGTCTTAGCTACGCCAGACTTCAGAAAAACCTTTATTGTGGAATGTGATGCCTCAGGAAATGGAATTGGTGTTTTTTTAATGCATGAAGGAAGACCCATTGCTTTTGAAAGTCATCGAATCAAAGGAAAGTATTTACAGAAACCTATTTATGAGAAGGAAATGTTAGCAATATTGCATGCACTAAAGAAATGGAGAACTTACCTAATGGGAAGATACTTCAAGGTAAAAAATGATCATGATAGTCTTAAACACTTTTTGGAACAAAGAATATTTTCAGAAGAGCAACAAAAATGGGTCACAAATATTTTGGGTTATGACTTTTAAATAATCTACAAAAAAGGAAAGCTTAATGTTGTTGCAGATGCACTCTCAAGAAATAATGAAGAGGTGGAAGAATTGCTTTGTGCCATTTCTATTATCCAACTAGATTGGATAACTGAAGCAAGAGAGGAATGGAAGAAGGACAAAGATGTATGGACACTCATTCAAAAGTTGCAGCAAGATCCTATTACATCTAATACATTTAGTTCGAAAAATGATTCCTTATGGTACAAAGACTTCTTATATATTGGTAAGAATTTCCAACTAAAAAAAATGATTATTCAGGAATTGCACACTTCTCCTTTAGGAGGACATTCAGGATTTTTTAAAACTTACCACAGGGTGAAGAAAGAATTTTTTGGGATGGCCTTAAATCTGATATTCAAAAGCTTGTGGCAGAATGTTGTGTTTTCCTGCAGAATAAATTTGAGACAGTTAAGACCCCGGGACTTCTACAACCTTTATCCATTCCAAGTCAATGTTGGGAGGATATTTCAATGGATTTTATCTCACGCTTACCTAAGTCTGAAGGAAAGAGTGTCATCATGGTGGTAGTTGATAGACTTACCAAGTATGCACACTTTTGTGCATTATATCATCCATTTAAAGCAAGTACAGTTTCTACTACATTTATGGAGATAATTCAAAAGCTACATGGAAGCCCAAGGGTTATTGTGAGCGACAGAGATCCCATTTTTACTGGAAATGTTTGGACAGAGTTATTTTCTTGTTTGGGTACTCAATTATCTCATAGCTCATCTGATCATCCTCAATCTGATGGTCAAACTGAGATAGTAAATAAATGTTTGGAAGGATATCTTCGTTGTTTTGTATTTGATAAACAAACACAATGGGTCAAGTGGTTACCTCTCGCTGAATGGTGGTATCACACTTCCTTCCATACTGCAGCAAAATTGACCCCATTTATGGCACTTTATGGATATCATCCACCATCCATCACATCATCTTTGAGGGAAAATTCGAAGGTTCAAGCAGTGGAAGATCACATCGAGCATCAGCAAGAAGTTCTGCAACTCTTAAAGGATAACCTGAATTTGGCACAAAATCGAATGAAACAACAGGCATATCAACATCGCAGCGAGAGAAGTTTTGATGTAGGGGATTTGGTATTTTTACGGCTACAATCATATAAACAAATGTCCCTCAAGCAAGCTAAGAAGTATAATAAATTATCACGAAAGAACTATGGTCCTTACAAGGTGTTGCAAAAGATTGGTACTATGGCATACAAATTGGAGCTTCCTGCTTCTTCGCGAGTGCATCCATTTTTCCGTATTTCATGCTTAAAGAAGGTTATAGGTGAAAATATTCCAATTCAAACAATATTTCCAGAACTTGATAAGGAAGGAAAAATCATATTGGAACCTAAAGCGGTCATGGAAACAAGAACTCCATAGCTACGGAATTGATCAATTTCAGTGTATCTCATCAAGTGGAAGAACTTACCCACTGAAGATTCTACATGGGAGGATGAGAAGTTTATACAAAAGCACCTAGAGCTACTCAAGCATTGAGGACAACACTTTTTTGAAGAAGAGGGGCATGTTAGGTCCCTATACTACTAGTATAGTCCCTTATTGTTATTAGTGTAACCCCTTTATTGTTATTATTGTACCCTTGTAACCCCCATTTTTTTATTATTGTGCCTTTAAATTATTATTTTTAGGTCGGCTAGGATTACATTGTGGCCCACTAGGATTACATTATGGCCACATGGAATCCTATATATATAAAGGAGGTTTTGTAAATTGTATCATCCAATAATTTTTCATTTATGTAATGTATTGGAGGTTGCCCCCTCGAAGTGGCTTATTTCTAAGGTGTTGATATCTCTTTTCTTCTATTTTTGGAGCTAGTTACACAACAAGATTCTACATGGGAGAATGAAAATTTTATACAGAAGCACCCAACGCTACTCAAACATTGAGGACAACACTTTTTTGAAGGAAAGGGGCATGTTAGGTCCCTATATTACTAGTATAGTCCCTTATTGTTGTTAGTGTAACCCCCTTATTTTAATTATTGTACCCTTGTAACCCCCATATTGTTATTATTGTTCCCTTAGATTATTATTGTTAGGTTAGCTAGTATTACATTGTGGCCCCACTAGGATTACATTATGGCCCCATGGACTCCTATATGTAGAAAGGAGGTTTTGTAATTTGAATCATCCAAGAATTTTTAATTCATGTAATGTATTGGAGGTTGCTCCCTCAAAGTGGCTTATTTATAAGGTGTTGATATCTCTTTTCTTCTCTTTTTGGAGCTGGATTCACAACATATCCCCCCATGGTTAACTTGCTATTATGGAATGTTCCAGAGAAATTTATAGTTCCTCCATTTTTAACCATCACTTGAAATTATGGTATTGGGTATAGGGAAGAATTAAATTCCTTGGCTACCTTAAAATGAATAAAATTATGGGTACTAGCTAAATCAATCAACATATTACCTTTTTATTCTTGATATGTCTTTCTATTTAGAGAGTTTTGGGAGTGGTAATTCCTTCCAATGCATTACGCGATATGATCAGACTCACTTCTTCCTATTCTAGGGTTGGTTCCTGATGTATATCCTCTTCTTTTGAATATTCTTATTCATTTTCTTCTTCCTCTTCCCAAACTATGTAAAATGATTTCTTCTCTGCACACTTATGACCTTTAGTGTATTTGCTATCACAACTGTAGAAAAACCCTTTTTCTCCTTTTTCTTCCAATTGTTGTGGTGGAAAAGTTGTAGGTTTTGGAAGTCTAGGAGTAGGAACACTTCCATATATATAGATGTGAGTGGTATGCTCCATTGTCACCATAATTTTACATTCAATTTTTCTTGCCAACCTAAATGCCTTCTCCAATGAATGAGGTTCCAAAATGCAAACCTCATGTTGGATGTTATCCTTTAAAGTCCCAATGAATACATCAATCTTGTGTTCCTCTGGAATATCAGTTACCCTTATATTCAATTTTTGGAAGTCCTCAATGTGCTCCACCACTGAACCCTTTTGTCTAAGATTTAACAACTGGCTAAATAATGTGTTACTCTTTGTATCCTCATAATGTGCTATCATTTCCTCCATAAAAATTGACCAAGTGACAATTTTTTTATGGGAGCGAAGCCATCGGTACCATACAAATTTATTCTGCTCTAAAAGTAAAGTTGAAATGTGTACATTTTGTGTGTTTTGCACATTATTAAGATCAAAATATTTCTCCATCTATATTATCCATGTTGCAAGATCATTGCCATTAAAATTCCTCATAACCATCTTTGGAATATGGTGGTTCTTCCATCCAACATTAGAGTTTATGAAATCACGATTAAAAACAATTTTGTTCTCATCATGATTTTATTCTACTATATTTTCACCATTAGGAATCATTTCTTGTATCAACTTTTTCAAGTCTTCCATATCTTCTTTTAGATCATTTTTCATGTTTTCCATGTTGTCCATGTTTTCCATCTTAGATTCTACATCGACTGTCTTAGCTTCCATGCCTTTATTCAAACAATGCATATTATTCTTCAAATTATCCATTTTATTCTTCAAAGCGTCCATGTTCACTTCCATGCCTTTCTTCAAAAATTCCATTTCACTTTTTGTTGCTCTTTGTGAGAGCGAAATTTGGTGCACTTGCTCTTGTAATTTTGATAGATCCTGTTGCAATTCTTCATCTTCATGAGTCATAGTAGAGTATAAGGGATTAATGGGTGTTTAATTATTTTTAGGAGGCATGTTAGAACCTAAAAATAAAATATGTTCTCAATAGGACCTTGTAATCAGTTCAAACTGATTTTTTACACAAGACTTATGCAATTTGGAATTAAATACAGACATTTTTCTTGCTCTTGAGGAGCTCGATATTGAAACTAAATTATCCATGTGATTTCAGATCTTCAATATTTGAAATTTGGCCCTGAGGTAGCCATATGAATCCTCTTTCTAATGCCACATGTTTGACCTTATTTGGATTCTTCAAGGATAAGTTATGTCCAATCTCCCACAATTACCTAATTATGGACTCGTTTAGTAGAGGGAACTTGTACGACTTGCCACATGTCACTGTTTCCTCATTTGGCTCTAAAATTGATATAAAGTAATATAAAGTTTGTGTACATATGGCCATGCTTTACAGAATTCCATCCCAATGCTCAAAGAGGGAGTTATGAATATTTTCCCACGATCACCTGTTTGAGAGGAAATTCAGGATCCTGAAAAATCCCTAACTTCCATAGATCCTACCTCCCAAAATAATGCAAACCAATATCTGAAATTTTTCCACGAAATTCCTTAGGATTTTGACTTCTCCTTAAGAAAATTGTATCTCTTGAAACCTCATAGAAAAAACGTTATAGCGAAAATGCAATGATGAACTATTTAGGTTAAATTTAGGAGCCTACAAAAATTCCTAACTTCCACAGATCATATATTTAAAACTATTGCGAACCAATCTCTTAAATTACGCGATGATGTTCCTCAAGATTTCTTCTTCGTGCTCTAAAAATTTGATCTTCTCAACCTTTGTAGAAAAAAAGGTATCATGAAAATTCCATGATGACCTATTTGGAGCAGCAAAACCCTAGAATCCAAGGCTGTGATACCAAATGTTGTGAAAACAGCTCTAAAAATAGAAAAAAAGAGAGATCAACGCCTTAGAAATTAGCCACATTGAGGGGGAAACCTCCAATACATTACATAAATGAAAAATTCTTGGACGTTACAAATTACCAAAACGTCCTTCTATATATAGGAGTCCATGGGGAAACAATATAATCCTAGCCGACCTAACAATAACAATCTAGGGGCACAATAATAACAATATTGGGGTTATAGGGGTAAAAAAATATACTAATAAAAATAGGGTACTAAACTAGTAATATAGGGACCTAACACAACATGCTTAAGATATACCTCAATACCTAAAAGAGAAATGTCTTGAATTTTTTCTACAATGTTTGTAAAAAAATATTTTACAAGCCCAATGCAGTTCTCCTCTTTATGATCTTGCGCTTGTCTGCCTATCCATATCATGTGAAAAGTGTTGTAAGTGCAGGAATTCATTAGTAAAAGTGCAGTGGTCCTCTTCAAGCAAGTTCTCCAAAAATGTAGCGGAAGCTTCGGCCTCTAGAATTCTCGATAATAGAGTATTGGTAATTGGTGGTTGGGGATATGGTCAAATACTCCCATTATTTTCCCTAGATATTATCTCCAATTATTTAGCCCTTAGAGATAAGACATTTCCCCCACATTATTTTATCCCTAACCTCCTCAACTCTATTATAAGAGAGCGACACACTAGAGAGTCTTTGTTGGTCATTCCTTGTTGCCTTACTTATGCCTAGATTGAGCCCATATGCAGTTGATTTGAAAAGGAGGGTAAGGGATTAGAGAAAATGGCTTGGACTTGGATTACCACTACAAAGGAGGCCTTAAAAATCAAGGAACCAGTTGTAATACTTCCTTTGATATTTTAAGAATACAAATTGTAATTTTCTTCCCATAAATATGTTATTCTTAATTCATTTATCATCATACTCTTTGATTTGTCATGTAGTTTGATTTGAAACATATATATTATGTATCTCTCATATTTTGCCATGTGACCTTCTTTAAAGGTATTTATACATATAAATTTCAGTGAAGAATGAGCCTAGAAGTGAAAGGATCGAAACCAACATGAAGAAAATAACTCTAGAACGAACAAGGTAGGCCAATCTTCCTCCCTGACTTTCCCTTTCAATGTTAAACTAAGGACACTTATATTCTTTGTCACGGTTGTTACTAGACCCACTCATTGGGCTAGAGTGATCGCCTTCTTTCTCAAGAAGGGATTTCCCTGTGTAAGAAATTGACGACTCCACTAGGGAGCTTATGCCTTGTTCGCCCTTTTTTTTTTTTTTTATCTTCAGGATGAGTTTGGCCAAACGCTTACAGACCACTTGTTTGGATTTTTTTTAGCATGTACTCTAGTTTGTTAATGTTTTAAAGTATCAGGACTGAAATTTTCTTTTAGATACTTCTTAATGTATCCCTCTTTTCATAGCCCAACGAGTCTTTTTACAGACACAAACGCACTGTCAGTAATCATTTTTGCTGGAACCGTCACACTGCAGACCACTGGTGTGAACTAGTGGGCCACACTGGTCTTAGAAAATAGATATTTCTCAATCTCTTTTTGGAAATATTTGATGTCTTTATCTTTAGAATATTTTCTCTTCTTTGATTACTTTATTTTTGGCTTTGAGTGTCTATAATCCCTTTGAGAAGCACAAATTGGTTTTGTGAGTGAAGTAATAAAATTTTTGTTTTGATTGATTTTTGTTGTTCCAAGTCAATTAAAATAATTTTTACTACTTGTGTTGATTAAAAAACATTGATTCTCTCTCATAGGAAAGTAGTGAACTTTGTTCTTGTTCAAAGAAATTGGTTTTTGCATATTTTTAGTGTCAAGTTGAAGAATCACTTTTCGTTGAATCCATAAGATCACTTGCATTGAAAGGATATTTTTTGAATTTTCTTATTCAAAATAGATCATAATTTTTTAATCAGTGAAACTTATTAAGTACATTAATTACATCAGTTTCATTTTTATCATTCAAAGAAAAAAACAAAAAGGTCTTTTGTTGATTTAAGTGCATCTTAGTGAAAGTAGAATTTACTTTACTTTTGAACAAGTTGCATTTGGGATAGTGAAAGTGAAACCATTTTACTTTTAAAAATTTGCATCCTTGGAAAGTGAAAAGCTAATCAGGAGGAAATTTTGTTTGTTGCATTTTGTTTGATTCATTAATATTTGGGATACCTTCCCTTGTTAATTTAGCTTTCATCTAGATCAAAATGATTCTTTTTCCTCATTTAGCAGCATCTTAGGAATTTAAGTGAATTTTTTTTAGCCCAAAATTGTAACTTAATTTCATATTAATATTAAAATAAACCTCAATTAACCTATGAATAATTTTGATTAACAAAAATATATCGCGGTCTAGGCTAGAGACATGTTCCAGTGTCGTTAAGTGTAGTAGTTGTCGCTAATAGCTTATGTTGCATTACAAGGATGTTATCTCATCCCAGGTATGGAAGTATATAGGACTATGCTCCACATATGTTAAGTATAAGGGGACACTCTCATCAAAAAGTTAGACATTAGACAACACTACTACAGACTGAGCTCCCACATATCATCAAGTATATTTTGGGAGAGCCTACTAGTTTGCAAAGTTTCCATAGGTAGCCAGGTCGACCACCTTGTAGTTGTGATACACTGAACACATCATTCGTGGAGATTGGTTGTCATATGTCAAGTCCTTGGCCCACCAAGGTGTATATTGTAGTTCACAGATACCTCATAATCCTTTTTTGCTAGATTACCATTTATTTATTTATTTTGTTTAATTCTAGAATTTACTTTCCATGAAAGCATGCTACCCATGTAGTACTCCTTTTCCTCATTATGACTAGTTAATAAAACAAAATTAATTGCTAAAAAATAAATCATCTATTCTTAGATTTTATCTTGATAAAAGGTCATCGTGGCTAAATTCTTGAATTCACCTCACTCATCCCATGAAAGAACTCAAGGAGCTCATCTTGAGATATCAATATTTCCACTTAGGCCTGTTGAATGTAAAGGTTTTGAACTTGGAATTGTCCAAAGCATCCAACCGATCTCTTCATGAAAACCACCTGATGATTAGTCTACACCTTCGTAGGATCTCGAGCCAGAAAGTCTTGAACCCACTGCACAGTTTGTGAGCTTTCCACCAAAATTATTCTACAATCTATAAGTGATAGGTCTTGAGCATCTGTATAGTCATTTTCAATGTACCAAGGTTCCTTTTTTGCTTCTCTTGTAGCATCGCACTACTATTCATCAGTTGTTTGAACCACACATAGTCTGGAATGGAGACGATACTTTGTTTGTTAGTAATCCTCATAATATTTCTCTTGAAACATCTGCGGCCTACATCCCAGAAGTTGACATTGAGTCTATGTTCTTTGTGAAACGTTTTCATTATGTTTCCACTCCTCATGATGTAGGAAGTGGAATGAGTATACCCTATTTTCAAGTCACATCTTCTCTTCCACTTGGCTACACTTCTCTTAGAATCCTTGTTTCATGAGATTTTGGGGGTACATCCATGTTTCATAACCCTTTTTTGTCAACTAGTATTCCTGCATCCTCTGTCCCATTTGTTTCAAATGTAGCCACTATGTCTCAACATGCTTCTCAACCTATGGTTTCTGTAGGTAAAATTACCATTTTCCTAGGACCATCTGCCCCTTTTTTGTTATCTAGGATCACTATGGTCCCACCTTTGAGTGGAAAATATATAGTTTCGTCTGTACATTTGGGTGAATCACATCTTTATATGTACCTCCATTTTTGGGTGGGGAAAATCTGAGCTTTGGAACTGTATCGAGGGCATGACAACCCATATCTAGCCTTGGTGTAACTTTTCTTTCATCATCAATAATTTCTGTCATAGGAACCCCCCTACTAGGTGGTAACCATACATCGGCTCAACTTGTTTATCAATAACCCCACATTCAATACCTTCATGTTCAACAAACCCATGTTCAATAACCTAATGTAAAGCATCAGTATGTTTGGCAGCCAAACATACAATATTAGTATTTTCAACAACCGAACGTATCGCAACACTATGTCTAGCAGTCTAAAAATCCATTGCGTGTTGTTGTGACTAATACTCAGTTTGTTCCTTAGGTCCAATCTCCTCCAAAAATTTCTCTGGTTCAACCTAGAACTTACCCTAATCATCTTGGTGTTAAATACCAACAAATTCCGCAAGGTCAATACCATCAAACCCATCAATGACCTTATGTACAACAAGGATCTATTCCTCAACATATGTTGGAATAGGGGTCGTATTTTAGGCCCCATAAGGGGCCTTATTAATAGCTTCAATAGTGTCCTTACGTTTAGAAATAGCTGCAACAAGGTACGTACCAACAACCTTGGCCTCAACGAGGTTTTATAAGTAAAAATTGGGACAATATGCTTATTATGGTCAAAATTAGCCCCAATGGGGGTAGAACCCATACCAACAAGGTGGAAACCCTCAAATAAGTAATTACCAGTGATCATTTATGCCTTATAATCCTCAATTACCATTCTTGGCTATGTTGGAACTTTCGTACATTTCAAGGCTTACAAATGGCCGAATCTAACGTAAGTTGCAGTGGCCTCTAGTTCCAACTAAAATACCTAGGGATTGTCCTTTGTTTGAAGGTAAATATGGAGAATAGCCCCAATCTCACATTATGACAAACCATTTTTGGTTCCCTTCTAAATCTTCGGTAGATGATTCAGTTCAACTATGTATTTTACAACACACATTAATGGGAGTGGCTGCTAAGTGGTACAGTGAACTACCTCGTGAAATTTTTCAAGATTTCAATTCGTTGGCTATGCCCTTCCTTACACATTCATGTTACCTGTTTGGTATGAAGCAAGCACTCACCTCTTAACATCTTTGAAACAATAAAATGATACCCATATCTCTTATCACATTCATGAATGCAGATCCACACAATGTCTGATCAAGTTTGGAATATGTCATCAACTCTGAACTGAATGCTTCACCAAGTAATTCATTCATAAAATTGCCAAAGTTATTTCCATGGGTGGTTGTGTAACTGTGGAACATTCCATCACCTATGCCCAATAGCTGGATTCGGTTTATTCCCAATCTGGGACACTATACGATATTTTACCAAATGACCCATGACATTAAAAGAACCCCACATCTTTGAAATATTTTAGTACACCATCGATTGATGGTGTTATCAATTGAGTAGATCAAACTGCTAAAGCTTCCTTGAATTCTAAGTACACTCTAGTTGTTGCACCTTCCACTCGTGCAAGTAACCCTAAAAATTTTCATAAAACCTATGAGGTTAATGTCGTTTAGTCTGTCGGGGTAGATAAATCCTCTAAAGGTAAAAATAAGGGGAAATGCAAAGCCAAACCTGATTCCAGTGAACATGAATCCTCTAATTCGTGTGCTAATAATCCATCTCAATGTAAGCCCAATTATCCTTGCTTAATATGAGATGATGATCATTACACAAAGAATTTTCCTCGACATGATGAGGTTAATCATCTCTCAAAAGGCACACAAGGAATGTCGATTGTTTTTAAAGAACCCTTTCCATCTGAATAAATGCAAATGGTATACGAACATTAATATTCAACGTCTGGAACCTCTCATGTTTTCATGAGTGTCATAGAATCTATTTCTATCGCTACATGTTCAATAGAATACTCGAATCTTGCCAAATCTTTTGTGGAAAAGGATCCCACAAATGTGACTTCTTCTTCCGCTCCCCCCAGTTGTAGTCCTCTGCATATTGAGTGACCTAGTAATGATTCCATTATCCGACCACCTCCAAAAGGTGTTATCTGGAAATCCTCGCATAATATGAAGGCGTGAGCTGCTCAACATTAAAATATTGTGGAAGATATCAATTAAGAGCCCTCAGAGATCTTAGCCTTGGAAGTCCTTCAATTATTCCCATCACAAAGGAAGGAATTACTATCTGGTATCTATTGGGTGTGGAGCCTGATTATCTTGTTTACTTTGTATCACAGCATTGGACCCCTATACCTTCAAAGGGGCGGCAACGCCACCCATAATTAATCGCTGTAGTGGGGGGTCCAAGGGGGGCGACAGCGCTTTTCGGAGCCCCCCCCTGGGGGGGTTTTCGGGGGCAGCGCCCCCAAAGCTAAAAACAGATGTAAAATTGCCTTGTAAAAGTATAGTAATTTCTAGTCAATCTGGGCCGTTCATTAGGCAAATGATCTGATGGTAGAAGTTATGTTTAGATTAGGGTTTTTTTCCCTAGAAGGAAACCCCCTTGTATATATGAGGGTATTGTATTGTGGCTGTGTAATATATGTGTATTCTCGGAGCGAGAAACATAGAGGGAGACTGTGAGAGAGAACATAGGATATCACAGCAGATCTGCTGTAGGTTTTGTCTTTTTATTTTTGCTGGATTATAGAAAGGAAGGACTGGCTGTTCACGGTGGATGTAGCCCAAACTGGGTGAACCACGTATATCTGTGTCTCTCTGGTTTTATGTGTTTTTTGTGCTTGTATTTTTCTGCATATTTTATGTGTTGCATTGCTCCATAATATATATAATTTTCTAACAACTGGTATCAGAGCCGAAGGTATATTTGGCTGATAAACTTTCAGGAAAGAAGGGTTCTTGGTTCGAGTGGGAGCAATGGTAGACGATGGTAAGTTTAGGGTCGAGAAATTTAACGGCCAAAACTTTTTGCTATGTAAGATGCAGATGGAAGATTATCTGTATCAGAAAGATTTGTACCTACCATTGAGCGGAAAAACAAAGAAGCCGGCAGCCATGACAGACGTGGCATGGAGAATTCTTGATAGAAAGGCACTCAGAACAGTACGTTTGTTCCTTGCAGCATCAGTCGCCTTCAATATTTCGAAGGAAAAAACAACAGAGGGTTTGATGCAGACGTTGGCAAAACTATATGAAAAACCCTCGACCTCAAACAAGGTATTGCTTATGAAACGACTATTTAATATGAACATGTCGGAAGGTAGATCTGTTGCAGACCATTTAAATGAATTTAATACAGTTACCAGTCAGTCAAGTTCTATAGGGGTAAACTTTTATGATGAAGTTAGAGCTCTGTTATTCTTGTGCTCATTTCCAGATAGTTGGAATGGTTTAGTAATGGCCATTAGTAACTCTGTCTCTAGATCTAGTACTTTACAGTTTGATGATGTTGTTGGTGCTATCCTTACTGAGGAAATGCGACGGAAAAGCTCTAGTGAGACATCAGGTAATGCTTTGAGTGCAGATTCTAGGGGAAGAAGAATGTTAAGAGGAAAGAGCTCGGGATATCGCAGTAAATCAAGGAAAGTCAAATCCAATTCGAGATTGGGGATAGTGTGCTGGAATTGCGGAAAGAAAGGACACCTAAAGAAAGACTGTAGATCTCGGAAGGGAAAAGAAGGAGACACACAGCAAGAAAACAATCATGAAGCAAATGTGACAGGTGATGTGTTACAAGATGATTTGATTCTTTCTTTTGAAAATGTTACTAATTCTTGGGTTGTAGATTCAGGGGCTTCATTCCATGCCACACCTGATAAGAAATATTTTCATGACTATGTTCAAGGAGATTTTGGACAAGTTCGTTTGGGTGATGATAAACCCTATAAAATTGTTGGAATGGGTAAAGTTCTTGTAAAACAACATAATGGAAACCAATGGCTACTAAAGGAGGTAAGGCATGTTCCAAATTTGAAGAAAAATCTGATTTCAACACGGCATTTAGGCGGTGAAGGTTGTGTCACAAATTTCACAGATAAAACTTGGAAGGTCACCAAAGGAGCCCTGGTAATAGAAAAAGGCGAAAAGGTTGGTACATTGTATTTATGCAATGGTATTTCTAACTCTGTTAATGCTTTAAATTCCAAAGGAGAAGATGTAGCATTATGGCATCATAGGCTTGGATACATGAGTGAGAAGGGAATGAAGATTATTCACTCAAGAAATTTGTTGCCAGGATTGAAGAATGTTGATTTGGATTTCTGTGAGAATTTCATTTATGGAAAACAAAAGAGAGTCAGATTTCTCAGAGTTGGGAAAGAAAAGGAGCGAAAAATTGGAGCTTGTGCATACAGATGTATGGGGACCTACTTAGGTATCATCTCTCGGTCGCTCTCGTTATTATGTTACTTTTATTGATGATGCAACTAGAAAAATATGGATTTATTGTATTCATAATAAATTTGATGTATTTGATACTTTCAAGAAATGGAAAGCTTTGGTTGAGATTGAGACATAAAAGAAGTTGAAGTGTCTCAGATTAGACAATGGAGGTGAGTATTGCAGCAAATAGTTTGATAGGTACTATTTAGAGCATGGAATTTGTAGAGAGAAGACAGTTCCAAGAATACCACAAGAAAATGGTGTGTTAGAAAGGATGAACAGAAAAATCATGGAGCGTGCAAGGTGCATGAGATTACATGAAGGATTGCCTTTACAATTTTGGGCAGATGCTGTAGATACTATTTTTTATCTAATAAACAGAGGGCATTCAAGTTCCTTGGATGGTGGTATTCCAGAGGAAGCATGGATAGGTAAAAAGGTAAACTACTCTTTTTTAAAGCCTTTTGGTTGTGAGGCCTTTGTCCATATTAATAAAGAAAACAGAGCAAATCTTGAGGCAAAATCAAAGAAATGTACCTTTATTGGATATGGTGCTAATGATTTTGGTTATCGCTTATATGATTATGAAAATCACAAAATCATTAGGAGCAGAGATGTAATATTCAATGAAAAGGTCTTGTATAAGAATTAGTTGTAGGAAAGGAAACAAGAAAAAGAAAGCAAGGAATACGCGGTTCTTGATGAGATATATGAAAAAGTAAAGGTGCCTGAAAATAATATTAATCAACAACCACATCAGAAGCAACCACCACAACAGCAACAGGCACCTCAAACACCTAAAAATGATGTTAGAAGATCTACCAGGATAAGTAAACCCCCTGAACGATACTCTCCTTCATTATATTATTTATTGCTAATTGATTCTGGTGAACCTGAATGTTATGAAGAAGCAATGCAGGTTGAAAGAAGGAAGAAGTGGGAGCTAGCCATGGAATAAGAGATGGACTCCTTAATGCATAACCGGACTTTGGACTTAGTCAGGTTTCCTGCAGGTAAAACTGCATTGCAGAATAAATGGGTTTATAGGCTGAAGGAAGAAGATGGAGGAAATCAGAGGTACAAAGCTAGACTTGTGGTGAAGGAGTTTGCACAGAAGAAAGGTATTGATTTTGATGAAATATTTTATCCTATTGTTAAGATGAATTCAATCAGAACTATCTTAAGTCTTGTTGCAGCGGAAGATTTACATCTTGAACAGTTAGATGTAAAGACAACATTTCTCCATGGATATTTGGAGGAAGAGATATACATGCAGCAACCAGAAGGATATGAGGTAAAAGGGAAAGAAAAATTGGTGTGCAGGTTAAAGAAGAGCTTGTATGGCTTAAAATAGGCTCCAAGGCAGTGGTATCTAAAATTTGACAAGTTTATGTCTGAACAAGGTTATACTAGATATCACTCTAATCATTGTGTTTATCTAAAAAGGAAAAATGATGGCAGCTATATTATATTGTTATTGTATGTGGATGGCATGCTTGTTGCAGGATCTAACATGCAAAAAATAAATGTGCTGAAAATAAAATTGGAAAATTCATTTGCAATGAAGGATTTGGGAGTTGCAAAACAAATCCCTGGTATGAGGATAACTAGAGATAGGAAAAATTGTAAATTAACACTGTCTCAGAATGAGTACATAGAAAAGGTATTGAAAAGATTTAATATGCAGAATGCAAAACCAGTTAGTACACCATTTGCTAGCCATTTCAAACTTAGTAAGAAGATGTGCCCAAAGACCCAAGAAGACATGGATTATATGTCTAAACTTCCATATGCATCAGTAGTTGGAAGCTTAATGTATGCAATGGTCTGCACAAGGCTTGATATTGCACATGCAGTGGGAGTTGTAAGCAGGTACATGAACAATCCACGTAAAGAACATTGGATGGTAGTAAAATGGATTCTCAGATATTTGAGAGGTACCACAAATCAAGCATTATGCTTTGGTGGTTCAAACATTGCTCTACAGGGATATGTTGATGCAGATATGGCAGGTGACAGAGATAAAAGGAACACTACAGCATATGTATTTACTGTAGGTGGAACAACTGTCATATGGGTTTCAAAAATCCAAAGTGTTGTTGCACTTTCAACAACAGAAGCAGAGTATGTTGCCGCTACAGAGGCTAGTAAAGAAATGATTTGGTTACAGAGGTTTATGGATGAATTGGGTAAGAAGCATGATATGGGCACACTATACAGTGATAGCCAAAGTGCTATTCATCTTGCAAAGAACTCAGCATTTCATTTCAGGACTAAACACATACATCTCAAGTACCATTTCATACGGTCAGTATTGGAAGATGGAGAGTTGAAGCTGGAAAAGATACACACTAGCCAGAATCCTGCAGATATGCTAACAAAAGTTGTAACTAGGGAGAAACTGAGAATGTGCTCAGTTTCAATTGGTCTTCAAGGATGATGATGAAGATGAGGAATAGCCAGGTCCAAAGAGGAGTCATTGTCTAGAAAATGAAGCAGCGATGGAGTTGCTACAATCAGTCTCCAAGTGGGAGATTGTTGGGCGTGGAGCCTGATTATCTTGTTTACTTTGTATCACAGCATTGGACCCCTATACCTTCAAAGGGGCGGCAACACCGCCCGTAATTAATCACTGCCGTGGGGGGTCCAGGGGGGGGGGGGCGGCTCCCTCGAAGCTAAAAACAGATGTGAAATTGCCTTGTAAAAGTATACTAATTTCTAGTCAATCTAGGCCGTTCATTAGGCAAATGATCTGACGGTAGAAGTTATGTTTAGATTAGGGTTTTTTTCCCTAGAAGGCAACCCCCTTGTATATATGAGGGTATTTTATTAAGGCTGTGTAATATATCTATATTCTCGGAGCGAGAAACAAAGAGGGAGACTGTGAGAGAGAACAGAGGATATTACAACATATCTGCTATAGGTTTTGTCTCTTCATTTTTACTGGATAATAGAAAGGAAGGATTGGATGTTCGGGGTGGACATAGCCCAAACTGGGTGAACCATGTATATCTGTGTCTCTCTAGTTTTATGCATTTTGTGTGCTTTTATTTTTCCGCATATTTTATGTGTTTCATTGCTCCATAATATATATAATTTTCTAACAGTATCGGAGGAATTGACCCCTCAGATTCAAATTTAATTAATTTTTACCTTGAAAATCACATTCTGCATCTGTGGCATAAATGGCTTTTATCATGCAAGTCATTGTGATGGGTAAGACTATTCATCGGACTATAATTAATGAAGGTGCTTCCACTTGCATCATGTCTATGGTGTGTTGGAAATCCATCTAGTCTCCTCCACTAAGTCAGTCTCATAATACACTTGAAGCTTGCGATGTTAGAGGTTCTTGACCATATTGTATTGGTAAATCTGTACCAATTCAAATGGAGGGAAAAAATAGTGGATATGGATGTATAATTTGTCAATGTTAAACTCAACTATAATAACCTACTCATTTATAGTTGGACCCACGCAATGTTTTTCATGATCTCCACCCTTTTTTGTGTCCTTCATTTTCCCCATCATGGAAAAATCACTACGTTTGATCAACTTCATTCTTGTCACCTCATTCTTCTACTGGAAATGTACCGTATGTTGGGAATATGATTGTTCCTTATGAGAGTGTCAGAGCGGGTCTCTTTAAAGACTTGTCATTGATGGGTATATTCTAATTTCTGCCTCCCAACATTGCTTCAGTAAACATGATTTCATGTGGTCATCACTGTGGGATCATTCGAAGCCCTGACTAGATGACAATTTTGGTGATGTTATGCCACTTATCCATATTTAACAGATGTATCAAAGCATACTTATGGCTTCTGTGGCTGCATCTGTTTCCAATGATCACTTGGTTTCATCTTTGGACACATACTCGCAATCCCTCTAGTTTGGTTCATGTGATTCTGGTGATCCTTTGAAGGAGACATTTCTAACTGATTATAGTATTTTGGAAGTTATGTCCCTCAAAGAAAACCCATGGAGTGATTGTCTTCATTGTTCCTTGTTTCCTCAGAACCTTGGTGAAATTGATACTTGTCTGGAAACCCTTCTTTCCCCCAAATCGACTGGTAAACTCCAAAACCCCATCTTGGTTCATGAATTCCTATCGAAAGGAAACATTGGAATAATTTCAACTACCATTATGATTGACATCTCTATCAAAACAGGGATTTTCGAGCATATTCATATTATGGGTTCTTGTTTTCCTCATGAGATCAAGGTTTACACTTCCCTATTCAAATAATTATGTGATTTCATCACCTAGTCATATGAAGATATTTTGGGCATCGATCCTAGTATCTTGATGCATGAGATTCCTCCATTTCTAGACTCAAAACTTGATATTTAGCCTATTGATTCAGTGCACTCAAGAAAGGTAGCTTCCATAAAGGGAGAAGTTGAAAAGCTTCTAAAATATGGTTTCATTTATCCCAAACCTTTGACATAATGGGTCTTTAATATTGTTCCTATTACCAGAAAACAAGAAAATATTCATGCTTATGTTGATTAACGTGATATCAATTGGGATTCTCCTAAATATAACTATCACACTCCTTTTATCAATCAGATAATTGATGAATGTGCATGGAGTGAATTGTTTTCCTTTATGGCTAATTTTTCTAGTTATAACCATATTAACAGTATCCTCGTTGATAAACATAGAACTTCTTTTATCTATCCTTGGGGAAAATTTGCATTCAAAAATCTCCCTTTTGGCCTGAAAAATGTTGGGGTTACCTTCCAGCACTCCATTTCCTTTTCATTTCACGATATTAAAAAAACATCCAGCCATATCTTAATGACCTTCCTGATGATTCTACGAAATTTCAAGATCATCGCGATGACCTTCGAGTGATATTTCTGTGATGTAGACACTATAACATTCAATTGAATCCTCACAAGTGTGTCTCCTGCACTCAATCGCGTCATCTCTTAGGTTTTATGGTTTCTAAAAAAGGAATCTGGATTCATCCACTAAAACTCGAGGATCTCATTAATTTCCCTCCTCCTTATTCTCATTATGAACTACAGAGCTTGGGAGTGAAATATGAATTTTTGCGTCGTTTTGTCCTGAACTATGCTAATATTTCTAAAGGATTTACTCGTTTGTTGAAAAATGGGTCTCATTTATTTGGTATGAAATTGCTCAATCATGTTTCAATTCTTTAAATATACTCTTGTTAGTGCTCCTTTGTTGCATCCTCCTAATTATCGACGTTATTGTTTCCTATATTTACCCTCCTTTGACAGAACCATTGGCATGGTGATTTTTCAAGATGATGATGATGGGAATGAGCATATTACCTACTACTTGAGCTTCAATATCTTTTATATCGAGACACGTTACACTCATGTAGAAAAGCTCGCTTTGGGAGTTATACATGTCATCCAACGCTTTCTCCATTACACTCTCTTGTGCACAACTATTGTGATTTATGATTTTAACCCCATGAATTACATCTTGGCTCGTCAGCTGCTTGGGGAAAAATATTACAAAATGGATTTTCATCCTCCAAGGTTTCAATTTATAACTTTCTAAACCTAAATTGAAGAGATATCAACATTTTGCTAAGTTAATTTGCAATCTTATATTTGTAGTTCCACCCACTTATTTTAATCAAATGATTCAAGATGAATCACTTTCTCATTAGTACTCTTGGCCCATTATATGAGGATATCATTATATACCTCCAAAACTGAAATTTTAGACTATATTTATCTCACTCTGAGCAACACGGAATCTATTACCAGTATCAACCTTATCGAATCACAGGGGATAATCTTTATTGTATTGGTGTTGATTCTTTCCTTCGTTGATGTTTGAATCTCGAGGAAGCTGAGAATGTTTTAAATGAATATCACTCAGGGGAATGTAGTGGTAATATGTTTGGTTACACTACTACTCAAATGATTCTTCGTGCAGGTTATTTGTAGCCATCCATTTTCAAGGATTGCATCCATGTTGTTCAAAAATGTCATGGCTTCCAAATATATTCTAGAAAATATTACATCGAACTTAGACCCTTTCACCCATTTTTTACCTTTGTACAGTTTGCGAAATCGGGCATCAATTTTACTACCTAAAACCCTCTTGTGACCGGGGGAATGCATATATTAAATTTTCCTTAAGAATATCCTTGGGAAAATACTCTCATAAACTTCTTGATAGAGATAGACGTGGGCTTTGGATTCCTTCTTCCTATTATCTCTCAACAATTCTCTTTCTACTTCCATCAAAGCAGCCAACACTACTGCATCTGGTGGCTCTTAGAAACCTTGTTTCACTAGCTCCCATATATCTTGTGAAGAAAATAAGTCCCTCATTGTAATGGCCCAATAATTATAGTTCTTCCCATTAAACTGTGGTATTTGGGGATTTGTAAACATGCTACCATTATGACTGTGTAAACAAACAATCTTCTTGACTGTGTAAAATAGAAACTTTTTCGCTGCTAGAGAAATCCACTTCTTCAAACTAATCTTACAGCTTTTTCAATGAAGAGTGAGCTCGTGCGTCTTTCACCGAAAGCCTAGACCAGCTCCGATACCATGTTGGAATTTCTGAATACAACAAATAGAGAAAATTTGTTTCCCCCTACAACACATAGAATTTAAATAATGCGAAAATTAACAGTCAATACACACAGGCAGCGTAATACATAGGAGAAGAATGAATTTCATTTTTGTATTCAACTCTCTTCTAAAACATAACGAAATTACATCTCTTATAAAAAATGGTCATAGCCTGTAAAAGCTAATGCAATTCATTTCAATTCAATTACTGAAGGAATGTTAAGTACTCAGTCATCCTTGGGCTATCAAAAAGACCCATTTCTACATTAAAACAACATGCAAGCCATATTCTAGATTATACATGAAAACACATGAAAACGCGTTCAAAACATGAAAGAATGGACTTAAAATTTTATGAAATGCAGTTGCAAGTCCACATCATATCCAAGAAAATCAGTGATCTCAAACTTTAACTATCGCGCTATATTTTAGACATTGCGAACTGCAATGTGTGATAGTGATGTGGCACCATCACATCACATGCAAAATAACATAGCCTGAGGGAAATTATGGGAAAACTTAACTTTGTGCGATTGCGATGTGCAATAGCACGATCATATCACATTTCAAATAACATATATTGTGTGTGGGGGAAGGAAAAGTAAAAACCTTGTAAGCACGATGTGCGATGGCACGATCACATCATGAAACAAACAACTTAACTTGCGTGGGAAAAAAGGTAATTTGTGAACATTTCAAAATGCATTGTGCGATGCGGCTTAAGTGTGGTAAGTGCGATAAGAGGATAATAAATAAAATGAACGCAAAATAAGGCTTGTTCCATGCGGTAAGGATAATGTGGGTCCTGCCAATATCGCATTGGCATAGACATAACATACGATGAATGGCTTAATGTTAAGACTTAAATCTTGCAATGTGCGGGTGGCGACATGGTAAGTTGTGGTAAGTGCGAAATTAAAAATACAAAAGAATAAGAGGAATAACAAAGGTTTGGCGCATATGGAAACGTGACTACATGTACGGTAGGACCCACCGATATAGCATTAATGGTAGAATAACATTTGTGGCAAAAGCGTTAAGAGGTAAGGTAAAAGATTTTCCATGCGGGAAAAAGGTAATTCAAACACAGTGGTTGAAGAAATAAACGAAGAGTTTTCTATCACTCAGTAATTTCTCCAGGTTCAAGAGAAATAGTCTGAGATAGCCACAAAACTACTTTCGAAATCTAGGATCTAGCCCTCGTAAATTTCAGAGAGGGCTCTCTCTTTTAGTTTTAACTTTGTTTTTAATTAATATTTTAGGCTAGGTATGATTAGGCACTTGGTTTTTGGTTTGGAAAGTTTGGTGGGAAATAAGATTACTTGGAGACAGATTAGAGAGGGATCTACTAGTCCATTGGGCTATGGAGTCAAGATGTAGCGAGCAAGACTGGAAGGCAAGGCCAAAAGGATGCTAATGTACTCAGGGAAAGGTAGATGAACTTCAGAGATTTGATGAGATGGCTTGCTTTTGGGATAAAGGGTAGTGAAGGATCCTTCGATCTGGAAAAAGGGGAAGGAGGCAGGGGTCAAATAGGACTAGGAGAAATTAAGAATTCCTAAGTCTGGAAATCAACAGAAAACATTGAAATGATAAAGTAGTTAAGACAGGGAGTTTTTTATACTTGTCCTGAAATAATATTCCTAATTAATCATTTCGATTGAACAAAATTTGTGAAATTGAATGAAACTTCAGAAGAGGAAACAATGACAGTAAGAAATGACTTTAGTCATTAGCTTATCACATGAATCTTGAGTTATGAAGTCCAGTTGGTTGTTGTCCAGAATTCTGCTATGAAATCAACACATGAGCCTCTAAAGTACCATAAAAATTGTCTATAATAATCTCAGCAACATTATTCCACCAAAATACCTCAAAGAGTGAAGTATTTATAAAAATTCTAAACTATAATATCTTGAAAAAATATCAAGATTGTTTTACAAATATCTCCAACTGTTTTACATAAATAGAACTTAATTAAAGGACACTAAAAACTAATGCATCTATTTGGCACTAATTTTTTTAGATAGGTGATGAAAAAGAGGAGAATTCAAATTTGATCCAACTCTTAGTTGATGATGAGGCATCCAAGTCACTAATTGTTTCCTTTCTTTGTGCATTCTGCTCCAGCAATTCTGCAAACTTGGGGTCCAATGATATCTTTTTACTTATCAATCCAAAATATATATGTAACAAAATAAAAGAGGTTATTGTAGATAAATATGTTGGTGAGATAATAAAATTTCAGTTCCCTAAACTTATGCTCTAGCTGTCCACAATAGGCTCTGCAAAAAGATGTGTGAAATAGAGTTTTACAGAGTCAGCAAAATAGGCTGTAAATATGTGCATGTATCTCTTGTTCTGTAATACCTGTAAAAAAATGTGAGATAGGTTTTTGTAGATAGGGCTCTTAGGAACAAAAACCTCCTTCATTTTTGTATGATGTATTTCTTATTGGCCACACTCTTCTCTGCAAAATGATGACTTAACAGGAATTTTCTGCAAAAAGTGCTTTAAAATATTATTTAATATCTCCAAACCCATAATGGCTGATAGAAAAGTGAGAGAGGGTTTTGTAGTTGAATATCTTAGGAACAAAAATGTTATTTAGTTTTGTAAAATTCATCTTGGATTTGTCACAATAGTTTCTGCAACACAATGACTCAAACATGAAATTTCTACAAAAAATGTTCCTTCTTGTTATGTTTTCATCTTTTCACCTTTTTTGTTCTTTTAACTATTTTAATTTCACTTCGGATAAAATTCATTGTTGGTGAAAGTATTTTCATCTCTTTTTACCATTACTGACTCTATTTTTACTTTTAATTTTTTACCTAGACTGCTCTGTGACTTTGTTTTAACTTTCACTCTAACTTTTAACTGATACACTTTAACCACTGATACTCTTTGACTGTTATGTTTTTAGTGTCATTGTGAATTTTGATTTCACTTTTACCATTAAATGTGCAGATTTCATCATTTTTATCTCTCTCTGACTTGATTTTATTTTTTCTTTGTATACAAACTATTTGTTGAATGAAGCTTTTGATTTAAAATCTGAGAATTTGGAGCAAACAATTTTCTCAACTAGTGTTGAAACTCATGGCCCAATTTCTTATTCTGATAATAACCTGCAACAATCAAACAATTTGTTAATGAAGCAGAGGTATGCAAGGAGATGATTGAAGGCTTTTTAAAGACCTGTGGAATGGGATCTTTCTATGGGATTTAACTCTGTTTTTAGGCATTCTAGATTCTTCTGTAAGATTAAATGGTCTACAGAATTAATTTAATTTAAACGTAGGGGTAAGTTGGTAACTGAGAAAATTAGGCTAAACATATCTTCTTTTGGGCTTTTTTCTTAATTAGGTTTATATGAGGATTGATACTGGGATAAGACAGGAAACAAGGGTTTCTTGAATGGTTTGAGACTGTAAAAAGGAGTTTTGTAGGCCTGAAAAAACTTTCTGTCTTGGAATTGATCTTTAGAGATTTTAAACTGAGGAAATTGGCCCAAACAAAAGCTTTTATGAACATAGTAACTTTTGGGAAAAAAATGGCCATGGTTTGGCCTACTTTGGGCATTTTTGGGCAATTTATCTAATGGATTTTTCTCATTAATGGACTTCACTTTACTTATACATGGTTTAACCTTGAAATTTACAGATATGTTTATCGAAAAATATCTCAAATAGCAAGTATTTGAAGCTTTGACAGGGTTTTCCAACTTTTGAGATTGTTCCTATGGATGGGTCTAAATCATTGGTGCAAAGAATGGCTTACTGGTCATGAAAATAGGGGATCTATGGTCAAATTTGAGTTTAGCACAAGAAGTTGATAGACAGGGGCTTTGAATACAGTCAAGTGGCTTAATATAGTGGACAGAGCTCTTTGACAATGCAAATGTGCAGTTTAAACAGTCGGAATGGAATATCATAAGTTAGAAACTTTGATATTTAACCAACATAAATGCATTGAATATGGATCTGGTCAAAGGTGAGAGGTCATTTGATTTTTCAAATGCAGAATAGGAAGTGTTTTTCGCGTTCAAATTGGGTGGTAAGTTGTTTTAATATAAATGAATGCGATCAAATCATTTTCAGCCACGTAGCATCAGGTGGTATTTGAATACAAATTTTATCACGTGAATTTGGACAAACATGGAGTGATCACTTTCAGAGCGCGAAAGTGAATGCGTACCATTGGATTTGCTATGATCGGACGAATGATTGAGATCATTTTCAAATCTATGGTGGAAAGTTGGGGTGGGACCCGGTGTGGCTATATGTGATGGCACGTTTGATATATAACAAAACCTTTGCATAATTTACATCATAACCAAAGTTTTAATATATGAAAGGGTTTATGCATACGCGGGGGTAATACATGTTTTGAAAGGGGTTGAGTGGTCTATATATATATATATATATATATATATATATATATATATATAGAAAGAGTTTATATACGGTGGGTTTATCGGAATATGAGGGATGCGTATGAGACAGGTTAATTTAACCAAGGGTTAATCTTATATAAAACATGAGGTTTTACATATTAAATTGGGAAAGAGAAAAAGCCATATTCTAACTTTGGGTTAAGTTATGTGGGGAAGGATGGTAAGTTTATTATAAAGGCATGGGTGATGTTATCTTTATAAAAACTTAGGATAAAAAGGGATAGGCAGGAAATCTTTTTGCGCTTAGAAATACATAAGATATGTATAAAAAGCCTTTTTGTATTTTTATTTTATTATATAGTTTTAGACTCTTTAAAGGCCTAAAACCATAGGGGGCGGGATATTTTGGTTAAGGTTATATTTTAGACCAAGTGGAGTATAATTTGGGATTTCAATTCATCACTTGGATAATAATTTTGGCCTAAAATCTATAGTAGTGGGTTTAAAAGCGTATTTAATATAAAAGGGAATTATATTAATAGGAAAGGTCATTTTAGGGATTTAATACATATATTAGAAGTTAATATGATAAGGGACAATATAATACATCAAAACACAATTATATAACTAAGTAAAGTTAAAACTTTAAAGCGAAGGTTTTATCATTTAGATTTTCATCACTTTTAACTTAGGATATAATGTTTTTTAGGGTTTTTATGGTTTTATGAATCAAGGGAGTTAATCAAATGGGATATTTCATACTTAATTAAGTAAAAAAGGAGTCTTTACTTATGATTTTGAATAATGATGAGTGCATGAAGGGTAAATGATGAAAATTAGGGATTATTATAGGAATTCAAACATTTTTAACTTAACAGTCATTGAGCCTTAGGTCCGATCCCAACAAGAGTTAGAGAAATGCTCTGAGCCTCTTCGACTAAAATTCTAGAATGCAAAATAACTATAGGGGAGGGGAAATTAGTGATTTTTTCGTGGTGAAAAGTATTTACATGATTCTCCCACTTCTTTCTACCTACCCAATCTTTAATCTAACATTTTCTATTCCATTTCTGCAGGTGCATTTGAGCTAGCAACCTTGAACATTCTATTCTTTTGAAACCAGTAAAAACTATGTAATTCTACCTTATTTAATCCAAGGACCCAGATTAAACTGTTGGATTCCATTTTACTCTATACTTATCTACTGAATTGTCAGGATTAAAATATCTAACAATTCTTTATTCTCTATCTAAAAAAAGTAACTTGAAACATGACAAGCCAAGATTAAGCAGTTCAACTCATCATGGATTATGGAATTTATTGACACTCTGCCATAATCAACTACAAAAAGTAAAGAGTAGTGGCATTTAGACTGCACACTTTCATGTTTAATTCATCTTTTTTCTTTTGGGGTATATCATTTTTTCCATGTCCTTTGATCTTTCTTTTAGGACTTTTACCCTCTTTTTTCTTTTCTATATATATATTTTTTTATCTTTTACAAATATGGGAAAACAACTTTCAGAAAGAAAAGTATGTACATATTTACAATACTATCATGAGTCAATTCCAAATTATGAATCCTATATTTATAGTACCCTAACAGAGTTAAAGGATTGGGTTCTATGTTTTGATCTTTGCATGGATTCTTGAAAATGCCTCAAGCTTCTTGGATCCTTGCTTGTCCTTCTGTGCACAAAATTGATGAAGTGTGGGCTACTGACAGTTCTCATTCATGGTGGTGGTTGGGAGTATAATTCCAACATTATTATCGATGTTGACTTGGTGAACCAGATCCCTTGTTATGATTATGTTGTTAAAATATATGTAAGACATTTTTGGATGGCATTCTTATACCAAAGCCATCACCATAGAGCCTTCCCAATTTCTATACAACAATTGATTATAGTTTCAGTACAAATGATATCCACCAAATACAAGGAATTACTATTCACATCGGATCTTCATATAAAGTCATAGAATTTACCAATATTTAATTATAAATTAAGCTCGGGTTCTACTAATTATGTGCATCACTATTATTTCCCTCCTTGGTGTGATCCCATGAGAAGTTAATAAATTTTTTTTTCTCTGAATCTAAATCTTGATTCTTCGAGGTATCTGCCTACGCTTCTCCGATTTTATGGTTTAGAGAAGAAAATAATGGTGAATTTTCCCCCACATAAGATTTAGAAGTTCTTTTCCAAGGTACTCTTCATCCATCTCCAGGTCCAAATCTCCGTTTCAGGTCATTTCCTGCACCTAACTTTTTTTTTAGCGCACCAGCTGTTTATCTCCTGAGCAGTTCGATTTCTTATCTTCAATTATTTTTATAACCCATTTATTGTTCCTTTGACTTGGTGCTTGAATCTGGGTGATATTCTTTAGTTTTTAATGGTCATTCATGTTTCTTACACATTTAGCTCTTAGCGGATTTTGATAATCTAGTTAAACACTTACATATCAACAATGGTCCTAACCCTTGTAGAGATCATTTAATTTGCATCCCAAACACATCTATACCACCCAATAAGAACATGGGTTTGACATCTACATTATATCTTTGGTTACATGTGGGTTACTCGAACCCTATTTCCATACGCCATAGTCTAACTAGACTTCTTTTTTCCCCTAAAAATCGTAGAAATTATGGTGAGATTTTAAGAAAATCTTGTAGGGATTTTCGTAAATCCACGTTATAACTATAAAAATTTAATATTTTTGGTGCCCTAGAGGTTTTTGATGGTGTTGAATCCATTTCCACCATCAAAATCATGATTCAAACACTCTTACTGTAATATTTCTTAAATTTTTTTCTCTGAGATTCCAGCCAATTTTGGCCATCTGGGCAATTCCTTCATGTCGTTAGAAAACTCCTTTCCATACTCAATTTTTTCATATATAATACTATTGCAATATCCCAACAGTTCTTTATTCCTTTGAATATTTATTTTTACCTAGTGTACTATGGCTACAGTACCACCAAGAAGATGTTAGTTACTTCTCTAGTTCAGGTAATTATTTTCTTAATCTCTCTTCTTTTCTAATAAATGTAATAAGTTATTCATGGGTTTTTCAGCCTACACTCACTGACCTATTCTAGATTTTATTTATTCCAAACAGGTACGCATGTGATTCTCATAAAATAAGACTTCCTTTTGGAAGTTAATTATCACTCGTGCAATACTCCTTCAACCTATCTAGGTCAGTGGCCCTTTTCAATCACGATGTTGAGTCAACAACTACCTTTCACATAAATACGTGTTGTTTGATGTAACTAAAAGATCATCTAGAATGTTGTATCATGGAATTTTTTCATAATAAACCTTTGTTAATATGTGGCCTATAATACTTTTATTAATGTTTGTGCTAGTTTCTTGTATATCTAAGTACTAACAGGAAGAATGTCTCTTGAAGAGACCTGAACAAGATTATGAAATATTGTAATGAGTCACTATTATATGTGATATGAAATAGATGGATGGTAGGGTATTTTCCTAATATCCCAATGTTTTTTTAATAAATTAGACCTAGGTATTTTATGTTGTATGTTAAATTGATTATGTAGACATTTTCATGACAACCTGTACATATAATTATTTTTCTTATGTCCCATTATACTTTCATATATGCCAATTTTTTTTTATTTAAATTTTTTATAATTGTATGTTATATAATTTTTCGGCAATGAATTCGGTAGATATAATTACAATTTCATACTCTTTTTTGTATACTTATTTTTTGTCTCTCCATTCCAATAATTATATTTCTTGAGTGAACTTATTGAAATATAATATATACCTTCATGATTTACTCCTTCAAAAGAACTTATTCATAGATTGTATGACTTTCCTGATTGTGCATTGGATATGTCGTAATTCTCCACATCGTACTTGTTTTGCTCTTCACATAGAGAGTTTCCTATAGTGCTAATCGATTGAAATGATTTCTTCCAATTTTTGTTACTAAATTGACTAATATCACTATCTCTGACTAGAACTTTATTGTTCATATAGGTACTCAATATCCATAACAATTTATTCTTCATATAGGTACCTATTATCAATAATAATTTATCCCTCCAAAATCCATGAGGGTACTGACAAGTGCACTTTAACATTAACATACTAAAAAATTCTAACTTCCATTTGCATACCTCAAATTTTATTATTCTCATGGGATGACACTATAAAGAAGTAATTGGAGAAGTTTTTTTCTATCATCATGAGTTGTATCCTTAATACGTATTTCTCAAAACATACTCGCAATATGTATTTTATACTTTCAAAGCTTTTAATTAATACCAGATACTAGTGACTACTCATACGACACTTGGTGTTTGTGATTTAATAGCTTCCCTATAGTAACTCAAATGGCTCCCATAGCAGGGAATAAAATTTTCCAAGAAACCTATTTTGGAATTTAATTATTTGATAAGAAAATTTTCTTCTTGGAGGTACTTCCATCATAATTAACCTTTCAATTTCCTAACCTATACTCTCTCTCTCTCTCTCTCTCTCTCTCTCTCTCTCTCTCTCTCTATAGGCATTGAATTATTATTATGTTCCATTCAGAATGAATGCTATCCATGATCTTTAGATAATTAATATCAATAAAGAACAAACATATGGATTAAATAAAGTGATATTCGACAATTTGCATACCATCAATGATGTTAAATATAAAAAAATCACCAAACCCAAATAAACAAACCATAATAGTTAAGGGTAATCTCATGGGAAATGAGCACCACTACCCAACCTAGAACTGATTTCCTTTAATTCACCCCCGAGTTGAGAATATTTGTTTAGGGTTTTCAGAAAAAATATTGTCTTTATCTCCCATGATGTTTTTATTATTTTTTTTCCAAATATTAGCATGTTTCTATAGCTAAGAAACTTAATGGATCTTACTCTCCTATCAGTTAATCTTATCCAAAATTTCATCCATAACTATTAGCATGAAATAATATTCCAATCCCATTCGCCAATGAGATTTTTTGATTTTTTTGATTTACCAAGTATTCCATATTCTAGTGTTTAGTTCCCAAGTACTCTGATCCCACTCTCGTGATTTATTAATTCAAATTATTTATTTACATATACATGTCACTATTTTTTTATCATCGTCCTTTCCCCACTATTAGTACTCACATAATGTTATCTTAAATTAAATATATTACATAAACAAAGGGATATTACATCAAAAAAGTGATGGATCAGAACAAGAGGTTAGTGAAAGAAGAATGAGGATTAAGATAAAGTGATTGGGTTATTTCTCTCTCTGTCTTCACACATGTGAAAGAAGGGGACTATGAAGGCAACTATGACTTCTCTTGTTGGGTTAGGGTTTTTTGTTGCGTGATAGAGCTTGGAGAAAATGCAAAAAGAAGGTCGAAGGAAGGCTTACTAAGTCATCCTAAATCCCTAGAAGAAGCATCAAGTCAAGAAAAGTCCTTTTTAATTCTCTGAAGCTTGAAATAATCTCGCACATGTGGAAGTAATTGTGTGTGGGAGGGCCAAAAATTTCAGACCTATAGTAGAGGCCAAAATTCTGTTGCTCAGGATTGAAGTTGTGCTACTCGAAGAGACTATACTTGGTTTGATTTGGAAGAAGGAATCATAATATCAAAAAGGGTGAACTTGGTCTTGGGAGTGTATTTGTCTTGTTCTATAGATTTTGAAATTTATGCATTGAAGAATCTATAATAAAAGAAGAAATTTGTAGGTTTTCCTATCAAGTGGAGAGGTTTTTGGCCCTTGCTTGCAACCTATATCTTGTGTTCTTCTGTAGTGTTGATTTTCTTGTTTTGGTATTTTCTTTATGATAATACAAACATAATAAAAATAGAATAAGATAGTAAGTAAGAAAAGGTAAAATGACATCATAAGGAGTTAGCAAGTATAAGATAAATCAATCTATCTATTTCCATATATATTTCTCAACGTCATATTAGACCTAAATTTGGCTAAGGGTGTGGCTATGCCCTTGAAGATTATTTTAAAGAAGTGTACTATGGTATAAATTCATCTTAATATGAGAATAAAGGAATTGTAGGATCTCCTATTATCTCTCAAGAAGGATATGACCAAGACATCTATAAAAGAGAAATGACTATTATTAACACTTACTAGCACATTTCACAATGAGAATTTTTAGGTAATTCAGAGTGGAGCATCAAGAAATATGAATGTCTAGCACAAGAAACTAAAAACATTTTTAACAGGAAAATATTATTACTTTTTTTAGCTTGGTGACAAAAAGATATATCTTGTAAGAGGAATTCGATCAATTTCACTCAAGCAGGAGAGCCAAGGAAATATTATTTGTCTATAATATAAGGGAGATAGAGTCACTTTTATAGATGTAAAGGTCGTAGTATGGTACAAGAACTCTAGCATCTAAAATTCATATATGATTGGCATTCATGAAGGAAGACCCCAGAGATTTCCAACACCTCTCTCTTAATATTTGGTTCACATTGAAGTAAGTCCATGTGAAATTTTGAATATAAAGTTTAGTTATCTTTACCAAAAAATATTACCATCTCTAAATTCAATGGTGAAGGCATCCGTGAACTTGAGGATCATGAAACCGTATGCAAGGGATGTGCATAAGGTAATAATGTGAAAAGATCATTTGAAAGTAGTTCTTCATGGTCAAAGTAAATTGAGGATATCATTCATTCGGATGTATGTGGAACCATGTCTCCAATATGCCTTGGAGGTCATATATATTATGTGACATTCATTTATGAACATTCAATGAAAAATTCGTTCTATTTTCTGAAATACGGGGAAGAAGTATTCATCAAAGTTCAAGAATTAGAATCTAAGGCAGAAAACCTTATAGAAATAATAATAAAGATATTAAGGTAGAAAAATGGATGATAATACACTTTAAAGGAAATCATATCTTTTTGTAAGTAATATAGGATTAAGAGGCAGATGATAGTCTCATACAACCCCACACAAGATGAAGTTACAAAATTAAAGAATCGATATATTGAACAAAGTGTAAGATTGATGTTACATGATAAATATTTTCCAAAATTTATGTTGGTTGAAGAAACAAATATTGTTGTATATATATTAAAAATTTAAGTCCTCACCCAAGGGTCTTAAAGAATCTTTCAGTAGGAAGAAACCTAGCGAGGGCCATTTATGAATATTTTTTTGTCATGACTATATTGAAATACCGAAGTATAAGAGAAAGAATTTGGATGCTACATGCATGAATGGAACATTTTTTTTCTACAGTAATACTGAAAAGGAACATATGATCTACAAATAAAAATAAAAATAAAAATAAACTCCTGGTGGACTCTACTGACCAAGAAATTCCTAGGGTTAAAGAGGAAGCTACCATGGAGGAAGAAGATTGAAATAATGAAGATGAAGGTCCTAGTTAACCTGTACTACCTTTGGACATAATTGAAAGTAGAAAAAGACCTAATTGGTTTAAATATACTCTTTTGTATGTAGAGGGACATGGATTAGCCAAAGCCACATTTGGGGAAAGTAAGAATCCCAAAAGAGATTTTAGGTATGCAACCTATATGACTAAGATAATAGAGGCAGAACCATCGACCTTGGAAGAGGTTTTGAAAAACCAAGAATGGAAATCTTCCATGAATGGAGATTACCAATTGATAATGAGGAATAGAGTTTTAGAGGTCACACCTAGGCATAAAGATGAATGAGTGGCAACTCCCAAATGGCTCTACAATATTAGATATGCAGTCGATGGAATTACTAATAAATATAAGGAAATAATTTTGGTGATGGGTTCTGCGAAGAGGAACACATCGATTATGAAGAGAAATGTTCACCCATAGCAAGGTACACAACTATACATTCACTGGTCTCTTCGAAAACATCAATGGGATGGAACATTATTCAAACGAATGTCAATTTTTCATTCCTAAATGACACAATTGATGGAGAAGTATATATATATATATATATATATATATATATATATATATATATATATATATATATATATATATATATATATAGAAAGCCTTGGAATTTGAAGTAAAATATTGAGAAAATTATGCTTTCATGTTAAAGAAGGTATTGAATGGCCTTAAGAAAGCAACAAAGGAATGGTATTAAAGGATGGATGCATACCCATAAATATTGGGCTTCTAGAAGAGTTATGTTAATAAAAATATCTATATAAAGGTTGTAAAGGCTGCTCAAGTAATAGTTATTTTGTATTTGTATTATCTTCTCATGACATGTGTGAAAGGTCATTTCAAACAATGTAAGAAGAAGCTAGCAGTATAATTTGACATGAAGGATCTAAGGATGATGCACTATTATTTGGGTTTAGAAGCTTCACATGGACCCCATGAGATTCATCTCATTCAAGGAAAGTATGTGATTGAAATGTTGAAGATGCTTGACATGATGGATTGAAAAATTATGACAATTCTCATGATCACAAAATTGAAGAGGATAAGAAGTTCTTAATCAATCTTAGTGGATCCAACCAGGTATAGAAAATTGATTGGATCGCTAATGTACTTGGTAAATAATCGATTAAAAATATGTTTTTTATTAAATGTTTTGAATTATTTTTAGGTAGATCCAAAGCATAATTACTATATATAATCCAAGAATATATTGAGAAATATGAAATGAAACATACACTACTTCTTGAAGTATAATAAGGGGAATGTTTTCCACTTAATTGGATATAAAGATTCTAACTGTGGAGGTAGTGAGTAGGATGGAAGAAGCACTAATAGAGAATATTTTAGTTTGGTATCCTTCATGGTCTCGTAGATGAGCATAAATAAAGAAACAATTTCTTTGAGTAGTGTTGAGGTTGAATAAATTGAAGCCTATGAAGTAATCTAAGAAGTTTCTTTCTTAAGGAATATGTTGTATGACTTATTTGAAGGACCAATGGACCCTACGGTGATACATTATGACAACACAAACTGTATAATATTGTATTTATACCTGCGGTTTCATGGAAACACAAAGAATATAAATAACAAGTATCAACATTCAAAAGCTGGTTTAGGACAGTGTGTTGGACCTACGATATATCTCTAGTAATGAACAGGTAGTTTATATATTTACGAAATCCCTTCATAATAAGAATCTTGTATAACTGAGATACAAGCTTGGATTGGTTGACATATCCTCCCTAGTTTAGAGGGAGAGATAAAAAAATTATTATTATCTTCACTTTGGGAAGAAATAATGGAGGGTTGGGTAAGCATCTGACATAGGATACTCTTTGATGATGATGTAGGGAATCCAAGATAAGAGTAGTCCTAAATTATTAATATTATTTAAGGATTTGAAATCAAAGATAAGAATTGTCCTGGAAGGACGTACCCTGTGAATACTCAAGTGGGTATGTGCCTTGACAAACAATGTTGATGGTGTCTATGAGTCATTGGTATTGCCAACATTGTGCTATGATATTTTGGAGAGATAGAGTTGTTATTTAAGGCCTTGATATGTGAAAATGTTGTCTGGTATTATGATAAAATAGATGTATTACCATCATGACTCTTCTTATGAGATCCTCTGACATAGAGAATGTCCATGTGCCATTTATGAATAATTCCTGAATTAAGAGCGAGTGTTGAGAAAATGTGTAACTGGGTTAAATATTTATAAATATGAAATGTACTTTTGAGTATTGTATTATGTAAAATGAAAGAAAAAAAAATATTGTTTTTAATTTTGTAGCATGTGTTCCATGCTCAAGGTCATTTATTTTAGAGGTCAAACACCCATTCAGTCCTTCTAGGGTTTGTCCAAGGTTAATAATTCAAAAGAGTGATTATCACATAATGAAGACCCCATCATGAACATTGTGACCTGTATTTTTTTATTTATTTAAAAGTGTTAAAATACCCTCCAAGACTAGGACGGTCCGTCGATTAAGAAATTTCCACAACTTGGGGTAATTTTTCCTACTTGGAAGCCTATATATAGGAGGGAACTTGACATCATATGGAAACAATTCATTCTCTCATTGGGAAAGTGAAGGAGAAGAAGAAAGAGGCTAGTGCAGGAAGAATAAGGATGAAGTTCAAGTGATCATTTTATTTCTCTCTCTCTATTCACATGTGTGAAGGAGGGAGACTAGGGCTTCTACTGTTGGGTTAAGGTTTGTTTTTGTAGGATCAAACTTGAAGAAAATGAAGAAATAATGTCAAAGGAAGGCTCATTAAGTCATCCTCAATCCATAGAATAGGGATAAATAGAAGCAGAGGTCTAAAGAAGTGTTGAAAGCATTAAATAAGATCAGACATGTTGAATAAAATGTTTCTCGGAGGTCTAATAATTTTAGATCTACAATAGACGTATATATTCTCTTGTTAGGTTTTGAAGTTGTGCTAATGAAAGAGACTTGTCTAGTTTTGACTTGGAAAAAGAAAGAACATCATCAAGAATGATGGAATTGGTCATGTAAGGATACTGGTATTATTGTATAGGCCTTGGAATTCGTCAATTTAATAATCTATAATAAAATAATATATTTGTGGGTTTTTGTCTCTAGTGGAGAGTTTTTTTCTTTGGCTTGAAGCCTATATCTTGTGCTATTGTGTATTATTTATCTTCTTGTTTTGGTCATTATTTGATGATAAGAAAAACATAATAATAATACAATAAGATAGAAAATAAGAAAAATAAAAAATACATATCGAGTGTGGGATAAATTATTCTAAATATTTCCCTATATATTTCTCAATACTCACAAGTGAGCATATTCACTGAAGAAAAAAAAAAGAATGGAAGAGTACGAAAAAATTGTTTCATTAAAAATATATTTTAGAGCATCCCTCAAAATAATTTGTAGAATGGTGCATTGGAAAGTGGGAGTGATTATCCATTAGCTTATTACCACCAAAGGAGAAGCAAAGTGTATGCAACAATGATAATTACATAGGATCCAGTTATATCACTTTAGGAGGAGTGTTGAAAATATCGAAAAATTATCGAAAACTTCATGAAAAAATAAAAAATATAGTATATGTTTATGGGAACATATTAGATGCAAATCGAATACTCTAGAGAAGAGGAAAAAGCACAACAATCTACAATTTCATTTTTTCTTCATTTTAGGAATTTTTTATTCATTTAAATTAATGTCCAAGAGAGAAGTTTTTCATCAGTGAAATAAAAAGAAATATCTAATATTATGACGTTGCAATACTAAAGCATGTTTTTATGTGTCTCTAGCCAAGGTTATAAATAATTATGGTTGCAGCTAATATTGGATTCCAACCTTTAAGTGGCTTAAGAAAGGAGAGAGTTTTCATCCATTAAGGAGAGTCATGATGGTAAGTCTTGTTATAGGTTAGAAACAGAGTCATAAATGGCTACTATGGGATTAGTTCCAAAAACTCAACAATCTCAAGATGTACTGCACATAAATATGAAAATAATAAAAAACCAATATCTCTTTGTTCTTAATGTTGAATAATTGTTCCCCGAATGCGGGTGATTGCAGTGTTAATTGGGGCGATGGGACAGAGGTCGACAGGACGGAAGGCCACCTGCCAGCCCATTTGCGCCCACCTGATAGCAGTAAATTACACCTGCTCGCTCTTAATGACAAGCATAATGGTGATGCCTCTCGATACGAATGCTGAGGATCGAGGCATTTTCGAATGTCGCACAGGCGATTCGCACCAGTTTAACAAGATTGCTCATTCAATGCAGAGGGCAGTTGGTTGCAGGAACAGGGAGCTATATGATATGGAGCCTGCGCCGAGGAATTCGCTGTGCAATTCAGTGGAGGACTACGCTAACAAACGCACCACCACAGGGAAGCGTAGTAGCCATACTTGCTGTCTGAAGCCTGACGACAATATTCACATCTCCATTGCTGGTTCTTGCAATTCTGCCTCGCTGGTCCCGCGCATTTCTCCAGAGCCGAACCTGGTCAACTTGCCGCTGTTCCAGAGCCATAGTTCCATCTCTGTTGTAGACATGCCTCGTTTGAGACAGAGGATGCGTTGCAGGCAGGGTTCATCACGTTCCGCCAGGAGGCGCTCGCCTTCCACATCCACTTCTCCTTCTGAAATCTCTCTGCCCTCTGAGAACCTTCATCGCCTCTTCCATGGCCGCCAATTTCGCTCTGGGTGCAGGCTCGATTCGCCCTCTGGGGACGCGCTGCCTGCACAGTCCCATATGGATCTCTTTTCGTTTGATTGCGCCCGTGATAGACCAAGAGTTTTGGTCGCCATATCTGTTGTTTTCCTGGAGGAGCACCAGCCTGAGAATCCGCCGGATGATTCTGCTCCTGTCAATGGCGCCAACCTGGAAGATGTGTTGCTTGACTCGAGGGGACAGACAAGTGAGCGCAGGGAGGTTATGCAAGAGGATTCGGCTCGTGGTCCGCCCCATCAGATGGATACTCCTTCAGAGGTCCCTCACAATGCTGCTCTCTCTCAAGCCCATGGTGCACCAGCAGACTTTGGTTGCAGGATCGAAGAGGTCGCCACTGACGAGTAATTCGACCTTTTTTCTTGTTTCTCATGTTTTTTGCTCTGCCCTTTCTGAGGGACTTTCTTGTTGTTCCAATGTCTCCTTCTATTATGGTCCTTTTTTGTCAGCGACCAGTCTTAGCTCTTACAGTGGTCCAGTTTTGTCATGGTCCTGTTAATTTTCTATATAATGTATATGTTTTTAGTTTTCAGTCAAAGCTACTCAGGTTCGATCGCCTGCGTGGGATTTCTTTTGTTGAAGGTTCTTCAGGCTGGTTTCCCTCTAGAAGGGCAGCCAAAAACTAGACTCTGTTTGTTCAAATTGCCTCCTCGTAGGCACTGTTATGGCCTCGGCCTGATGTACTATATTTCCTACTGTTAATAGACTACTCTAACTTAGAAAAAAAAAAAATGTTGAATAATTGTTATATTTGGAAATTGAATTTTCCATAGGGGGCATTAGAGAACCTTTGAGGTCTAAAATGGGTCTCCTAAGAAATATGTATTGAAAAAATAAACTTTCTAAGAACCAATAGGATTCAATATGATGATGTCAAACATGGGGGATGATTCACTATTTTTTGGGCAAAAAGGTAAAAAGATTAAAAATTAATAAAATAGTAAAACTACTTTTTCAACTTAAATTTTCAACTTATCTCCCTAAGTTGTTATTCAAATTTTGAGTCGGAGTACTCGTTGGATGAAAAATTTAATTCTTCATCCAAGGAGTGCCCATGTTGCATACTTTTTATGGACTATGCTACACAAAAAATGAGAAATACATGAAAAAATGTGATTGTAATCATATTTTTCAAGAATTTTGGGTACTCCTTGGATGAGGAATCAAATTATCCATCCAATGAGTGTTCCCGCTTGAAATTTGAGTGAACCCATAACAAGATAAGTTGAAAATATGAGTTCAAAAAATAGTTTTTTTCTTTTTTTTCCTCTAATATATGATTACGCAATATAATATTATTTTATTATTTCCACTACTATTTTATAGTTTCCTTAGGAGGCCCATTTCACACCTCGAAATTTCCCTAATGTATGAGTAGCATTCTAGGAGTAATAGGTTTATTTTTTCAAACAATTGAAAATTGGGAGATTTTTGAAGTTATTGGGTTGGAATTAGTGCCAACCTCAGTGCATTGATGTCAACTTTAGTGATTAAATCATAGGAAGAGATGATTGTGTCAGGGGAGATTCTTGGCATGGTTATGTTGAAATTTGGAAACTATGGTTATGTCAACATTGGGAAACTATTTAGAAATGATACTGTTGTAGTTGGGTGTATTTCCTTTCCTATCCAATTGGAATTGCAGCTTGCTTGTGGAACTCTAGTTAGGAGCTTAGTGATATTGGAGCCTTGAGTAGAGTGTTGGATGGGTGGATGTTTTTTCTCTAAATAATGACACTAAAGGATTATCTTTGAAGTCACTCTTTTCTTAAAAAATAAACTCACTTAGGTGCCTATGTAAAGTTCATATTTAGATTATTTTCAAAAATTCCTTTCTAATGGTATACAAAATTCAAAAAGCCTCCAAAGAGTTGCAGAGATATCATAGTTTGAAGTCTAGAAGTTAGTTAAGGTAGAGAAGTATAGAAAGAATAAAAAGTATCTAAAGGGAAATTTTTTGAACCCCTAAAACCTTAAACTAATGTAAGACCCATCCCATTCAGGCTATTCAAAACATCGAAATATTTAGCCCATCCACACCTTTCAGGGGCATGGGCGAAATCTAGTCCGAAATCCAAAGCCATGGACAAAATTAAGTGTGTTTGTATGGTTCCAATATAGTTTCATTTTTTGGATGTTTGATATCAATGAATAGTTATAAATTAAGAATGATGTGGTAGCTGGTTGGTGGATAGGATAACATGACAACACACAACACATATAAGAGACATGTGATGTGGTGCCTACTTGCAATCTTTGCAAAGGGGTCTGTTTGATAACACTTCCCCATGTTATGTAATTTCATATTTGGGACAGCAAAATATTTTGAAACATTCAGCAATAAGTATCTCACCTATAAATAATTTTTCAAGAGGACTGTAATCCAATAATTGATCTAGAAACCTATTTTTGAGCATAACTTTGAGAACTTCCACTCTAGGTCTATTCTTCATCTTTGTAGTTTCATTTTGTTTTTCCCAGTAGGGAACTATAATCTCTCACTTAATCTCAACATCTCTAAATAAATCAATCAATTCATTTGATCCAAACTCCCCACTCTTTTTGGACATTAGTTTCTTCATTCTACTTCCTTAAGCATTTTAAACATGAGCTTTGAATTCATGAAACTTTTCAAACACTTCATCATTGGTCTTGAGAACATAAATCAAACTTTTGCGAGACTAATCACGAATAAAAGTTATATAATATAAAAATCCACCCAAATTTTTGTTAGGCATGGAACCATAAACATCAGAATGTATAAGGTGAAATATTCCATTACATCTACTAACACTAGTAGTGCACCTTATTTTAACATTTATCTGAAGTGCACATCCTTTTCATACTCCATCATGATCAATATCAAGATCAGGTACACCCTTAACAAAATATTTTAATCTTACACAATCCTTGTAGTCCATATTTTTATACCTTCAATGCGAAATCTCACTAAATTTTGTACTCTTGTGAAAGGGAGCATGTAATGAATGACCTAGGAGACAATAAAGTCCTCTAATTTGATGATATTTTTTCCATAATTAAACTTGTCCATCAAGAAAATAAACTCTATACCATTTTTCTTCAAGAGAAGATATCAATAACGAATTATTTTTTAAACCTGGTACATACTAAATATTGATAATGGTACCTTACAATTCTAATTGAAATATGACCTACCAATTCCCTTCACTTCATATTTTTCATTGTCTCCAAGCTTGACCTTTTGAGATAACTTATTTCCAGGCAAATCAAATTGACAATCACAATTTCTATTAATATGTCTAGATGCACCACTATGGAAAAAAAATCATCATGATTTTCAATAAAACCTATAACAGCTATAATAAATTAGTGTTGAGATTCAAAATCACTTCTTCTATGCCTTCTTTTTCAAGATCTCTCATCTAGGTCAACAAAAAATGCATGATTTCTTCTACTTCTTTTATGATCATCCTCCCTCTCATAGTCATATCATTGATTACTTTGATGGCATTGCGTTTTATAATGACCATATGATTGACAATGAAAGAATTTAATATTGGATAGTTATATTTTATCTCTTTTATCTCTTCCATCTCTTCTATCTGGAGAGGGAGGAGGAGAATTTATATGAGAGATATAATCCTTTCTTGAAGCAAAATTATTACATTGTATTTTACCATCACTTTTCGGTAATTTTCCAAAATTCGATTCCATCTTTCTATTTACCTTAACATGAGCTGCAAATGCTTTTATACTAGGATCTTCAATATCTCGTCCAGGATATAGTCTTGATTCTTCTTAAGTGAATTCTACCTATAATTCATCAAAGGTTGGAGCATTCTCTTGCACTAATACCTGAAGAAAATGAGTCACAAGCTCTAGGTATACAACCCAAAGGAGCAATGGCCAAATTCCTTATTAAAAAAAATTTCATCTATCACTTTTATTTTGTCTCTATTTTCAGATATATCGACAAACCATGATGCAATTGTGTCATTTTTTTTCATCTTGATGTTACATAATTTTTCTATTAGATTTATAGATTGATTTACATTGTTGATGGTATACAATTGAATGATATTATCGTACATAGGATTAATAATATTATGTTCAGAAATATAGAAAACTAAATAATCCGTATTAGAATTGAATAGAATTCCTCTTTCCAAAATATCTTCTTCATGGTACTTTTCTTTTCCTTCTTGATCAGATGGTTCAATGACTTTACCTGTGACAATTCCTAGGATTTTGTTCCTTTCAATAATCATCACAACTCTTTCCTTCCATGACCCTATAGCTCCATCAAGCTTGATTTTAGTCTTCATGAATGAAGAATTCATGGTGAAAATGTAGGAAAAAACACAAAATATTTTCAAATTCTCTTCAAGATGTTATTAAATTGATCTTCAAATGCTATTCAAGATGATATATTTTCCATCTTCCTTCACCAAATCTATGATAACATGTTGAAATTCTAGTGATGAAACGATTAGAATATTTTTTAGCAAATGATAACTACTTATATTGATGTAAATTGACCCTTATTTATACTTTAGTTAACACATAACTATACATGAAACAATTCAACGAATTATTCTTAATTAAGAGTAGTAAATAGAGATCACATTGGACAATGATAATAGAAAATAATGAAGAGAAAAGAGATACCAAGATTAGGCTTATTGCTAGGGAAAATCCCACTAGTGGAGAACCTAAAAAATATTTCCTTATGAGAGAGAGATTATATCCATGGATACTACATCTGAATTATCTAACAATTCCTAAATTGATAGATTGGAGGTTTCTGTGTTGTATATTTTCAGATATAGAATTCAGAATCTCCACAGTCTTCATTTTCTATCGATGTTTCGATTCTAAATCAAGACTTATCATTAGGAAAAACCCCTGAAGAAGAGAGTAGATTAGGTTAAATAAATAGAGGGAAATGGGTTGAAGGGCAAAAAGATCCAACCAGTTTCTACTAATTTAGAAAAGGTTAATTTATTTTGATTAATTATTTATTTTCTTATGTTAGTTTTTATATCCATTTTTATTTCTAATTAAATCTATGAAATTATTAAAATATTTATATCCATTTTTTTCTGATTATGTCCATTTGTATTTCTAATTTGATCTAAGTTTTACAATATATTAATGTATTTAAAGTTTTTATGTTACAATTAATAATTAGTATTAGTAATACATATAAATTAAGTAATGGTGTTTTAAGGTTATTTGAAGAAGATTAATTAAGTTTTAATTTAATCCAATGGATGTGACATTATAATAAGTTGAGCTTTAAATATTATTAACATAAGGTTTGATAATGTAATTTATTAAAAAAAGTAGCTCTTTATTTTGGTAGAATTATTAAAGGTGGGCTAGTTTTTATAAGATGTGATTTTTTAAGATTGCTTTTATACTTTTTAAAATTAGTTACTTTTAAGATTAGATTTTAATGGTTTTTATAGGTTAGTTATTATGGAAATTCTTATTAAAAGAGGTTAGTTATTTTAAAGATATTTATAGGAGGGAGGCCTAGTAAAGGGATGTAGAAGGGAAATGAGAGGGCTTGAAAAAGGAGGATAACGGGAAGAGGGAAGTGTAAAGGGAGGAGAAACAAAGGGAGAGATAAGGACAAAGTAGTGTGGGAGGATGAAAAAGGTTGAGGTAAAGGAGAGCACTGACTTAAGGGGGGAAAGCTTATTATCAAGAAAGAACATGGATCCCATTACTACTGACTTCTAAGCCTCCATCATTGTTTAGGTGTTGAGGGTGCTTGATGATTTCTAGGGCTTCCTGAACTTTTCGTTTAAAATGGTGTTTTTCTTTGGTAATGACCACTGGATATGTGGTGAAATTTTTTGTTGGAGTGTTCTGCAAAAGTCGATGTTTTGGTTCTTCCAAGCCTAATATCAGCACCATGCTCTTTAGGCCTTATTTTGAAGATCCTACGAGTTTCCCCAATGTAGCATTCTCTGCATGAATAATTAATTTTGTAAACAAATTTTTGTTGGAGGTGGTCGGGGTCATCTTTCACTGATTTCATCCTTTGTCTGATTGTCAATAGAAGCTTGAAGGATGCTCTAATGTCCTTCATAGCTAGAAATTTGGCTATCTTGTCTATGACTCCTTGAATATAGGGAAGGCATGCTTTTTCTATAGAGGAATTGTCAGTTGTAATTTTTTTATTTCCAAATCTGGCTCTTTGAAAAGCTTTGTTGATCTCTCTATTACTGTATCCCAATTTTATGAAAGATTTTCTTAGATGTTCAATTTCTTCTTCAACATGTGTATTGTCTGATATTCTGAAAGCCTGTGTGAAAAGAGTCAGCAGAACCCCTATCTTCTGGGCAGGGTAGTCGTGTGAATCAGCGTGAAGATAATTGTCAGTGTGTGCTTTCTTTCTGAACACTTTTTTCCCAAGCGATCCATCTTCATTTCTAGAGAGGAGAATGTCGAGGAATGGTATGGAGTAATTTTCTTCTCCTTCCATTGTGAATTGGATATCTTTGGATATGCTATTAAGGTGGTCTAAGAGTTCTTTTAATTCCTCCTCTCCATGAGGCCAATTGACATTGGTGTCATCCACTAACCTTATCTAGAATTTAGGTTTCAATGGGTAAGATTCTAGAGCTTTCTTTTCAAAATTTTCCATGAAGTGGTTTGCTACTATAGGTGACAACGGAGATCCCATAGCCACTCCAGATGTTTGTTCAAATATCTCTCTTTGGAAGGTGAAGAAGGTAGAGCAGTGACATATTTTAGCAAGCCTTGTAGTTTGTGGGTCTACGACTTCTTTCACTACCTCGACTTCTTCATCGAGCGGGATTTTAGTGAAAAGTTGGACAACATCAAAGATAAAAATTTTGTCTCCAGGATCCATCCTAGATTTTTTAATAAAATCCACATAATGGTTGGAGTCTTTGATGAATGAACTAGTTTTACCATTGAGAGGGGCGAGGGTGCCAACTACAAATTTGGCTAAGTCATATGTTGGTGCACCTATAGTGTTGACGATGGGTCACAAAGGGGAACCAACCTTATGGATTTTTGGGGTACCATAAATGCGTGGCATGATTTCACCTTCTGGGTATAGTCACTTCTTTAATTTTTCATCAAGATTAGACTCCTTAATGGATTTTTTAACATTTTTTATAACTTTGGAAATGGGGTTCTCATTAATTTTTTTATAGCTTCCACTATTATGCAGTGAAATCTCATTTTATTTTTGTACTCTTATTTTTCCATCACCACTGTGGCACCTCATTTATCTGCTTTTAAAGTGACAATTTTATCATTACATCTTAGGTTTTTTAGGGCTTTCAATTGTTCATTATTTAAATTTCTCTTAGGAGTCTTGGCATCTTTTAGGATGATGGCACACTCTCGTCTTAAAAGGTCCTTGTCTTCATCATTGAGAGATCTAATGCCATCCTCAATATCAAAAATGATCTCTCCATTGGGAATTCAATTAAGAGCTATAGCAAAATTGAGTCCTTTGCTGAAAACCTCCATTTCATCATTATTTAATTCATGAGAAGATATATTTATAGCTTTTTTGTTCTGGTTTTTATTGTCGGAGTAAGAAGGCTTGTTATTAAGCATACGAAGTAGCCTTTCCGTACGCACGTTATGCGTAGATCTGTTTTTAATGTTACGTCCATGATTCTTCAATGAACTTAAAACTGCTCTAGACCATTCTTTAAAGATGTAACAAAGTTTGTACAAAATATGAGAGAAAGACTCCACCTATATCTAGTAAGATTATCTTCCTCCAAGGAGGCTGAAATGTATGCCTGAGGTCACTATAGTAGAGGGATGAATTTCCCACTCTCATTTCCGATAAATTCTGGATAGGATACACCCAAAAATGTCTCGATCAACTTCAGAATTGTGTCACAAAAGGAGAGTGATCCACTCTACAATTCTCGACAATAAATGAGATAGCAAAATAGAGGTAGAAATGATCCTTAGTAGCTAAAGCAACAAGCCCTTGAAGACGATACAAAAAAAATTCAAAATAACCTTTGTAGACTTCCTCACACATGTTGATATACTGTGAAATGAAAGGCAAAATTAGCTTGAGATTTCTGAGCCAATTTCTTTATGTTTTGCTATGTGAAATTAATGCCAACGACCTCTTAATAATGAGCATCATAACAGGGTTAATTAGCCATAGTAGTTATGTCCTTCTTGAAGCTGACTTGTGGAGCTGATTGAATTAACTTGTAAAGTTAGGATGCGGAAAAAATTGATTTCTTCTCCTTGTTTTTGATAAAAATTTCCAGACATATATACCTTATATTTCAACAAGGGAGATCCAAACTTTTCTCCAATATTTCACATAGATACAAAGAATATAACTGATGGTCAATCTTTTTCATTATGTTTCTACATACTACTACTACATGGCTCGTTTTTGAATTAGTTGTTGTTTTACCCACATCAACTCTTTAGGGCACTTCTTCCTTAGGTATTTGTTTTTAACTCTTGAGTCTTGGTATCTAGGAAATTTTCCAATTTAGTTTTACACAAATCCTTTCTTTCACAGTCTAAAAGAAAAAAATTCATTTTTGGGTTACTCAAATATTTGGTATTTTTTCTCTTAGGACTTAGTATTTGGTTTACTTCGAGCCCCAACATCTAATTTGTGATATTCTGCAGAAGGTTTCCCTGTAGACATTGTTTCCATTGTGGGTTTGCCAGCGTAATATTTTGTCTTTTGTTTTCTCCAATTGTTTAATCTCTATGTTAAAATATATAATTACTTCCTCATGCAGAAGTTAGACAGATAGTTAACTGAATGAGTTGAGTTGAGTTACAGTTAGATTTGGTAAGTGAGTTAAAGAGTGAGTTAACTAAGTTGATTAAGTTCAGTTATGAGTGACAGTGTGTGCATGTCAATTAGATTAAATACCCTTCACGGGTTCATTGTTTTACAAGAGAGAAAGAGAGTAAGAGAGTTTTATTATTAATAGAAGAGCAGCAGCTCATTGTTCATGTGTGAAATCTTCGTGTTATTTATGTGATTGAATCCTCTGCCTTTCCAACAAATTGGTATCAGAGCCGCGTTATTGACTTTAAAGTCAACCACGTGAAGTACTTGGAATACGTAAGGTTTTTTACAAGGCATATAAAAAGGGCTTTTTCATAAAGAGTTTAAATTTTATAAAGGCATATTGTGGTTTCTGGTGCGTTAAGGGACTAACGCAACACAAGCTATCGGGCACTGCGTTAGCACACAACCCTTTTGAGATTTGGCCGCGTTATTGACTTTAAAGTCAACCACGTGAAGTACTTGGAATATGTAAGGTTTTTTACAAGGCATATAAAAAGGGATTTTTCATAAAGAGTTTAAATTTTATAAAGGTCTCTCATAAAAGCACGTGAGGGATTTTTTTAAAGTTTGAAAAGAAGTTTTTAAAAAGGAGCTTTTATAAAAAAAAGGGTTTTTTTTTAAAAAAAAAAGAGATTTTTTTATATAAATATTTTTTAAAGAAATTTTTATATAAATAATATAAATAATAAAACCTAGGGTTTTATTACAAGGATTTTTTTTTGAGCTTTGCAAAGCATATCAATTTTTTTTTAGGGTTTCAGCAGTGAATTCTTGTTTGAAGAAAGATGGCTACAAGCAGCTTTCGGCCACAAATTCCTTCTTTCACAGGGAAGGATTATGATGTGTGGCCCATTAAGATGGAGACTATGCTCAAAGCACATGATGTATGGGATCATGTCAAGTATGGGTTTGCAGAACCTAAAGATGATGCAGAAGAACGAGCCCTCAGTAATGCAGAGAGAGAACAGTGGAAGAAAGATAAGCGGAAGAATGCACAAGCATTGCTTCTAATCCAGCAGGGAGTAGATCGAGCCGTGTTCCAGAAGATCATGATAACCTCATCAGCAAAAGAGGCATGGGACACCTTGGCGACCAGCGATCAAGGTATGGCCAAAGTTAATATTGTTAAATTGCATAATACTAGGAGAGATTTCGAAGTTCTGCAGATGAAGGAGACAGAGGACATTGATTCCTTCATGAATAGGGTCATGTCTGTCGTCAATCAGTTAAAAATCTATGGCAAAGATATTAAAGATCGAACAGTGATTGAGAAGGTTCTTCGATCTTTGTCTACCAAATTTGATGTTGTGGTAGCAGCCATAGAAGAAGCAAAGGACTTGGAAAAACTCACAATTGATGAGTTGATGGAATCTCTTATATCGCATGAGGCAAGGATAGAAAGAAATAAGGATTCCACTTTGGAAACAACTTTCCAAAGTCAAATCTATATTTCAAGAGGTCGAGGCAAAGGTCGATCAAGAGGCAGAGGACGAGGCAGCAACTATGGCGGTCACAGAGATGGCCGCGATGATCATGAGCATCAACATGGAAGCAACAGCAGCAGAAGCTTTCATAACAATCAAAGGTCTGACAAATCTAAGGTAAAGTGCTATTACTGCAATAGATTTGGTCATTATGCTCGTGATTGTAGGAAGAAGATTGCAGATCAAGGAAATCAAAGAGCTAATGTTAGTACAGAAAATACTGACTCTATGTTTCTAGCATGCAACACCATGCATGCACCGTCTGATAAGGTCTGGCTATTAGACAGTGGTTGCAGTAACCACATGACAGGCAACAAGGATTTGGTTGCTAATTTGGATGTCACAGTGCAGACAGAGGTCAAGTTGGGGACTTACAAGACTGTGGCAGTAGATGGCAAAGGAGTGGTCAACATTGTGACCAAGCAAGGGGAGCCAAAGACCATATCAGAGGTATACTATGTCCCTCGACTCAAACACAATTTGATTAGTGTTGGTCAACTGATGCAGAAAGGATACAAAGTTATCTTTCAGGGGAAACAGTGTGTTATTTACCACAAATCCCCAAGCAAGCAGCTCATTGCAAAGGTGCAGATGACGAGGAACAAACTATTTCCTCTCATTATGAACTACAATGATCAGGTTAGTTCTTTTACAACTGCATGTTCTGATGCATACTGGTTATGGCACTTTCGGTTTGGAAACTTGCATTTTTCCGGTTTAAGATTGTTGCAGCAGAAACAGATGGTCAGAGGTTTACCTCCCATCAAAGAACCTGCTAGCACGTGTGAGTGTTGCATCTTGGGAAAGCAACACCATGAAAGTTTTCTGAAAGGAGTTTCTTACAGAGCAAAGAAACCACTTGAATTGGTGCATACCGACTTGTGTGGACCTATGAGGACACAGTCGATTGGTGGAAGTTGTTACTTCCTCACCTTTATTGATGATTATAGTAGGAAGACTTGGGTTTAATTTTTGAAGCAGAAGTCTGAAACTTTTGCAAAGTTCAAAGAGTTCAAAGATTTGGTAGAGACCCAAAGTGATCGACAGATCAAGGTATTAAGATCTGATCGTGGTGGCGAATATGATTCGAAGGCATTCCATGAGTACTGCAAACAACATGGAATCAGAAGATAGTTTACAACCAGATACACACCACAGCAGAATGGTGTAGCAGAGAGGAAGAACCGAACAATCATGAACATGACAAGAAGCATGTTGAAAGCGAGACACCTATCTAATGATTATTGGGCAGAAGCAATTGCATGTGTTGTTTATGTGATAAACAGATCTCCTACAAAGAGTGTGATGAACAGAGTTCCAGAAGCAGCATGGTCAGGTATGTCTTGCAGTGTATCTCATTTCAGAGTTTTTGGATGTGTAGCCTATGCACATGTGCCTAAGCAGATAAGAGGCAAATTAGATGATCAAAGTGAAAAATTTATATTTACTGGTTATAGTGAGCAGTCAAAAGCTTACAAACTGTATAACCCTATCACAAAGAAGACAATCATTAGCAGAGATGTTGTGTTCAAAGAACAAGAGTCATGGAATGGGACTGTAGACACACTAACCGATGCTCAAACACCATTGATGGAGGATGCTCTTGTAGAAGAAGAGGAGCAAGAAGAACCAAAAGAGCAGACACCGAACAAAGTCACACCAGCAAGGACTCCCAGATTTTCAGAGTAGCATGGATCTTCAAGCAGATCCACAGATCAGAATTCTCCAAGCAGCGAATCAGGTAAGAAAAAGATGAGAAGTTTGAAGGATATTTATGATGATTTGGATGTTAGTTCAAATTTTGCATTGTTGGCATTCCAACCTTCTTCGTTTGAAGAAGAAATCAGAGATGACAATTGGGTGCAAGCCATGGATGAAGAGATGAATTCAATTGAAAAGAATGATACATGGGATTTGAATGATTTTCCAAACTATAAAAATCTCATTGGTGTGAAGTGGGTGTACAAGACCAAAGTGAATGAGAAAGGTGAGATTGACAGATTTAAAGCAAGACTTGTAGCAAAAGGATTCTCGCAGCAACCGGGAATAGACTTTGGAGAAACTTTTTCTCCAGTCGCCAGATTGGATACTGTAAGAGCAGTTCTAGCAACAACAGCTCAGAACAAGTGGAAAGTATATCGGATGGATGTCAAATCAACCTTCTTGAATGGAATTTTAGAAGAAGAAATTTATGTGCAGCAGCCTCCAGGTTATGAAGTTGAAGGACAAGAAGACAAAGTTTACAGATTGAATAAAGCGCTCTATGGACTGAAGCAAGCACCTAGAGCATGGTATCGCAGAATCGACAATTATATGATCAAGAATGGATTTTGCAGAAGCAGCATTGAGCCTACCTTATACACAAAGGTAAATGAGCATGGACAGATTTTGATAGTTTGCTTATATGTTGATGATATGATTTTTACAGGTGATCTTAAAATAGATGAATTTAAAGCAGCCATGATGAAAGAATTTGAGATGACAGATCTAGGTCTCATGAAATATTTTCTTGGCATTGAAGTTGAGCAATCTGAAAAAGGCATTTTTATTTGTCAAAATAAGTATGCAACAGATTTGCTGAAAAGATTCAGGATGGATAATTCCAAACTTGTACCTACACCAGTTGCAACGGGTACAAAGTTAAGTAAGGATGATGAAGGGGCAGATGTCAATCCAACTCTATTCAAAAGATTGGTTGGCAGCCTCATGTATCTCACAGCGACTAGACCAGATATTATGCAGGGAGTGAGTCTGATTTCCAAATTCATGGAGACTCCAAAAGACACACATTGGAGTGTTGGAAAAATAATTCTGAGATACATAGCAGGAACCAGAGATTATGGCATAATGTATGCAAGTACAAAAAAGAAAGAATTGATTGGATATACAGATAGTGATTTTGCAGGAAGTTTGGATGATCGGAAGAGCACATCCGGTTATGTTTTCCATCTCGGTTCAGGAGTGATAGCATGGGCATCTAAGAAACAACCTATTGTTACACTATCATCAGCAGAAGCAGAATATGTAGCAGCGACTTCAGCAGCGTGTCAAGCAGTATGGTTAAGAAGAGTATTGGATGGACTCAAGCAGAAACAACAAGGATCAACAACAATATACTGTGACAACACATCAACGATCGCACTATCCAAGAATAGTGTGTTTCATCAAAAGAGCAAGCATATTGATACTAGATATCATTTTATTCGAGAACTAGTGAACAATGGAGAAGTTCACTTGAAGCCTTGTAGAACGAGTGATCAATTGGTTGATATCTTTACGAAGCCATTAGCAGTAGACTTGTTTGAGTTTCACAAAAGAAACTTGGGTGTTGTAAGCCTAGCTGAGACATAGACCAGCAGGCATGTTTGAGTTGTCATGAGTTATGTTTTAGTTTAGAGGTCGTAATTAAGGGGGAGTGTTAAAATATATAATTACTTCCTCATGCAGAAGTTAGACAGATAGTTAAGTGAATGAGTTGAGTTGAGTTACAGTTAGATTTGGTAAGTGAGTTAAAGAGTGAGTTAAGTGAGTTGATTAAGTTCAATTATGAGTGACAGTGTGTGCATGTCAATTAGATTAAATACCCTTCACGGGTTCATTGTTTTACAAGAGAGAAAGAGAGTAAGAGAGTTTTATGATTAATAGAAGAGAAGCAGCTCATTGTTCATGTGTGAAATCTTCGTGTTATTTATGTGATTGAATCCTTTGCCTTTCCAACACTCTAATACCCAGGTTGTTTCTTGTATTGTTTTTCCGCGTGATAATATTGTGGATAATAGAAGACGATGTTCTCTTTTACTAATTAAAGGACAAATACTATAACAATTCTTTAGTTATTTAGTTTTGTCTTATCTTGTTTAGGTCTCTCTAGAGTATTTTTTATTCTCTGCAGTTATTCAGGGCCATTTGATCTCTAGCATAGTGTTCAGATGGATTGATGATGACAGCGAAGATGGGTGAGAATTGCAGAGCATTTGGAACAATGTCAGTGTAAGCGAATTCGACGACATTGGAAAGAAACCCTACTGTGAATGGCGCCCTTCACCCTACTGTGAATGGCGCCCTTCGAACTACTTTGGCCAAAAGAATATTAAGGCTGCAATGGCTCAAAATGTTAATGTTGATTGGAGTGGAGAGGACGGAAATGTGTGGAGCTACCAAGTCGTATGGAGTGGCAGTTTTGCAGATTGTCGTCGTGTACTGCAACTCTTAGAAAACGATAGTAATACTGCTAATTCTATAGAATCGAGAGTTGAACTTTTTGACCTTAATACTCAATTTCGAGAGCAATACCTTGCTCTCCATGAGAATTATCCCGTAGCCGCTGCCATTGGGGTTTTTGAATATTCCCAAACGATTATCGTTCCAGCACAATCCATTGGTATAGATGATGGTGAGGGCAATATATGCCCCATTTGTTTTTAACTCTTGAGTTTTGGTATCCAGGAAATTTGCCAACTTAATTTTACATAAATCTCTTCTTTCACAGTCTAAAAGAAAAAATTCATTTTTCGGTTAGTCAAATATTTGGTATTTTTTCTCTTAGGACTTAGTATTTGGTTTGCTTCGAGCCCCAACATCTAATTTGTGATATTCTGCAGAAGTTTTCCCTGTAGACATTGTCTCCATTGTGGGTTTGCGAGGGTAATATTTTGTCTTTTGTTTTCTCCAATTATTTAATCTCTAATACCCAGGTTGTTTCTTGTATTGTTTTTACGCGTGATAATATTGTGGATAATAGAAGACGACGTTCTCTTTTATTAATTAAAGGACAAATACTATAAGCATTCTTTAGTTATTTAGTTTTGTCTTATCTTGTGTAGGTCTCTCTAGAGTATTTTGTATTCTCTGCAGTTGTTCAGGGCCACTCGATCTCTAGCATAGTGTTCAGATGGATTGATGATGACAGCGAAGATGGGCGGGAATTAGACGACAATGTGAGTGTAAGCCAATTAGACGACATTGAACAGAAACCCTAGTGTGAATGGCGTCCTACGAACTACAATGGCCAAAAGAATATTAAGGCTGAAAACGTTAATGTTGATTGGAGTCGGAAGGACGGAAATGTGTGGAGCAAGCAAGTTGTATGGAGTGGCAGTTTTGCAGGTTGTCGTCGTGTACTGCAACTCTTGGAAAACGATAGTAATACTGCCTCCCTTGGAAAACGATAGAATTGAGAGTTGAACGTTTTGACCTTAATACTCAATTTCGAGAATTATCCCGTAGCCGCTGCCATTGCGGTTATTGACTGTTCCCAAACGGTTATCGTTCCAGCACAATCCATTGGTATAGATGATGGTGAGGGCAATATATACCCCATTTGTCATGATACGTTGTCAAGCGGAAACGAAACAAAACGATTGCCTTGCAATCACCTTTTTCATCGGAACTGCATTGTGGAGTGGTTTTTCTCTAAATTTCAATGCCCTCTGTGCACGAGAAATTATCATTTGTAGATATTGCTCCACCGTCCTCGTTTTAAATGTTCCATTAAGCATTTTAAAATAAACGGTTCGAGAAAAATATAGTTTATGATAATTCTCAAAATCCTACTTATCTATGGAATATCTTATCGGTTGTAGATTTCCGTGTTGTCTTCCTTCTTTTAAATGATTCTTAGAGCTTTCTCGTTAACCCGACGTAATAATTGACATTTTAAGGAGATTTTTTTTTAATTTATTTGGAAGTGTTATAAGTCATCATATTTTGGAAGTAAATGTATGCTTTCAACCCTATGGCAATCCGTGGGAATGGATTCATGAGAATTACGACTATTCACTCATGTCATGATTAAGGTGAACTGTGTATGCTAATAATTTTTCCATTTAGCATTTTAAAGTAAATGGGTTGAGGGAAATATAGTTTATTATAACTGCAAAGTTTTTATAGCTTCAAAGACAAGTATTTGCATTTCTAGAGATTTATTGCTTCGAAAAGTTTTTAAATATGCATCATTGATCTTCTTGGATGAGATTAAAACGAATTTATATTTGCAATAGTTCAAAAAACTTTACATTAAGATATTTTAATATTTATGTTAACTAATATTTCAATATTTCAAGATGTACACATAGAATGTGGCATAAAAAACATGAGTGAGTAATATCGATGATTTTCAACGTAGCATTTAAAAATAAATCATGAGTAACCAAACAAATTATTTATGTATTGGTAAAGTAATGAAAGTGAAGAAGGTGTGGATTTTCTTTCTCGGGTAAAATAGAGTTGACTTTTCTATTTCCCTATATATATATATGAGGGGAATTGAAACTTTAACAAGAGATTTGATCCCTCTTGAGGGTTGATAAATTAGAAGTGAAATTGTTTTATGTTTTTTTTTAAATATTTTTTAAATATATATATAATATATATAAGTTTAATAATATTAATATTTAATTTATAATACCTATTATAATTTTTTTTATCATATATATATATATATATAATAACAATTTATTTATTTTTCAAATTTATTTCTAACTCATATTTATTTACATGTGGTTTTTATATTTTTATTGATAGACGTGTCTCTATTAGAAAGTGAATACAAATTATGTATTTTCAAAATTTAAAAAAATTAATATTATTAGTCACAAATAATCCTCATTAAGTCACAATTTTACACTTGTGTATTGTTGATTTTCGTGTTTTGGTATGTGTTTGATGACAAGAACAACATAATAAAAATAGAAGAAGATAATAAGTAAAAAAAGGTAAAATGACAACACAAGGAGTTATTAAGTATAAAATAAATCATTCTAACTATTTCCCTATATATTTCTCAACATTGTATTTGAGCTAAGGTTGGCTAATGGGTCGCACAAGAAACTAAAAACCTTGTTAACAAGAAAATATTCTTACTTGGTTGAGCTTAGTGAGAAAAATAGCTATCTTGTAAGAGGAAGTCCATCAACCTGACTGGAGCAAAATAATGGAGGAAATATTCATCTCAACAACATCCTATTTGTTCTAGTTTTACAAAAGAATCTACTTTCTATTTGACGTGTATAATATAAGGGAGATAGAGTCACCTTTATAGATGTAAAGGTCATAATATGGGAAAAGAATCCTAGCATCTAAATGCATAGATGAATGGTATTATTGAAGGAACACCCCACACATTGGTATCTCCTCTCTCTCTCAAGATTTGGTTCAGATTGAAGTAAGTCCATGTGAACTTTGGATTATAAGATTTGGTCATCTTTACAAAAAAATATTATGAACTCTAAACTCAATGGTGATTGGAATCCTTGAACCCAAGGAGGATCATGAAACAATATGCAAGGGATGTGCATAAGGTAAAAATGTCAAAATATTGTTTGATAGTAGTTCTTCATGATCAAAAGAAATTGAGGATCTCATTCATTCTAATGTATGAGGAACCATGTCTCCAATCTATATTGGAGGTCATATATATTATGTGACATTCATTTATGACCACTCAACGAAAACCTCATTTTACTAGTCTGTTTGGTAGCATCGGTGCAATAGAACATTCTTCAATGGATGTCAATATTGCATTCCTGAATGACACTATTGATGGAAAAGTCTATGCATAGAAACCCTTGGGATTTCAAGCATAATATTGAGAAACTTATGTTTGCATGTTCAAGAAGGAATTTTATGGAGATAATAAAGCACCAAGCACTGGCACATTTGGCCCAATTTTTGACACCGAAAATGTCACTCTTGTGACACATAGGCGTCCCAAGACTGGCACTTTGAGGTGGGGAAAAATATTTTTTATCTTAAAGTCGAAATTCTGACACTTGAGTTAACTATCAGAAGAACGACACTTTTTATGACGTTAGCAAGCCAACGTTGCTCTTTCGATAATTCAAGTAGGTTTCACTATACCAATGTTTGTAGGGAGGTTGCACTATGAAGAAGTTTGTAGTCAGGTGCTGCTATACTGAGATTTTTAGGTAAGTGTTTCTATACTGACATTTTCAGCCACATGTCGCTATACTGACGGTTTTAGCTAGGTGTTGCTATACCGACAGTTTCAACCAGGTGTCACTATACTGATGGCTTCAGCCATGTGTTGCTATACTGATGGTTTCAGCAAGGTGTTGCTATGTCGACGATTTGAGCCAGGTGGTGCTCTACTGACGGTGTCATCCAGGTGTCACTATACCGAAATTTGCAGGGATGTGGACCCTAACCGTCACACGTTCGATGTGTACCCATAACTAGACAATATCGTCAAAATACCAACGAAAAGAACATGATATTTGAAAAAAACATTAGAGATTGTACAGTTGGAATACCGATGCTAACAAAATAATATTTGAAAAAAAAATGTCGAAAAAATGGATATGGTTTCTATGTCCCCATCGGCACAAGGTTAACTAAAAAAATCAAGCGGGAAGACTAAAAAACAATAGAGGAATCTAGTGTCATCTTGAAAAGAAAGTGCATATATTGGTTCTTCAAGGTTGGATCCAAATTTGTTCCATTTTTTAGGAATTCTTGTGTGGTGATAATGGATATAACGAAAATTCTTCCAGTTTCTCTATCACGTTTATAAGAGCAGGCTTACTATTTTACATTGGTGGGCACTCAATTCTCCTATTATTATTCTATATATTCACAATATGAGTGAACAAGGGTAGGAAATATTCAATCTATTCAATTTTGGCTTCACTCACTCATTGCTACCAAGGATTTAATTTATTTTATATATTTATTTGTATTTGTTTCCTCATCAATGTAAATTAAGTTTTCTCTGGTAACGATATTTTGTTGGCCTATTGATTTAGTTATAAAATATTTAAGATGCACTTTGGTCATGTCAATATTTACATAAAATGCTTGGACAATCCATGTGCATTGATAGATACATACATTGTAATGCTCAACGTTTTGAGTTATGATATTTTTCTAGGATATTTAGTGATAATTTTGTTGAAGTCATTTTCTTTCGTGCTTGTTAAATTCCATAAATTTATGGTGGTCCAATTTCTTCCTATGACATTTCTACAAAAAGAAAAAAATAGTTGCCAATGAAAAAATATATTCAAGAGTCTCAAAGTTTCACATAGTATGGCAACGGATAGATTGGCAAGTTTGAATGCTAGTGCCCATGGCGGTATACAAGTTGTTGAAGAACTATTCATGACAAGTTCCTGAGAATATTAGTATCAGAGACAAAATATTAGCCTCAGAGAAAATTAAATTGATCTGATAGTAATGAGAAAAATATATTTTCAATTTTGCTAATTGTACCATTAGGTGTGAATATCCTGTATTTTTTATTATCATGTATAGAAATCCAACTTCACATCTGATTCACAGCTTTATAGAGTATCAGGCACAATAAAATATCCATCATGCAGAGGGGTCTTGTTTTGAAATATTGTGTACTCATTTATATTCGGTTTTGCAATGGCCAGTTCTATGTGCAGAAATCATAATGTGCACATGAGATTCAATTATGACAGGAATTTGATATTTATGTCCTCAGACAAGCCAGTATTTTGTAAACAATATAACATAAAGTGACAAGTCTTTTCTATTTTTGTATCTCATGTGTTGTGACGTGTCTTTCACGCTATGATTACCTATAATGTAGGTCTGACACAATTATGTACTACTGTATTTTTTAGGTTAATATAAATTCCTTTCCATGCACAAAAAAAAGGCACATGGCTAAGAAATTCCCATTATGAACTATAGAATTTTATTGAAAAATAAATGTGGCATATTATAGCAAAAGAGAAATATTTTATCCCTCAAAAATGTCAAAATGTCATTTCGAAATATTTCCTGCCCCACAAGTTGCATATCATGATAGCAATGTAATGTTGCAAAAGCCATTAACTAAATATTGGAAATTGCTGGTTAAGTTAGAAGATTTAGGACATAAAATATACCTACAAATCATCTTACATAACTATTAACTTCATGGTAATTCTAGTAAGAAATATATTCTCATCAGTCAATAATTTATACTTGATAGAACAATTCAAAACTCAAAAGAAAATCAGTATGAATTGATGTAGCTAGTAATGGATTGTGACCATTATCCTCCATACAGACTTTCTAATTGGAACATTTAAGTGAAGGGTATTCTTCCTAGAACCTCAAAAACATCAAGTTTAAACATAAATATCTATGTGGTACTACTTTTAAATGAACATTGATATAGGACCATACCTTGAATTGAGATAGTAGGAAAAGCTAAAAGCCCAAATGTCATCCTAGATAATTAATAGCCCACAGATTCCCAACATTTCTTCTCCAAAGATAATCATGAATCCTTAATAGTAAGAAAAACCTTGATATGTTACAATAAAATTTAAAATGAAACGGAATTTTTAAAAACTATAGTCATTACTGATAGCAACTACCACATTTTAAAAAATAGCACATGGTTGGTTACGTAGAAAATTGGTAGTATTTAATGGAACCCTTTCCAAAATTGATATCCAAAAAATTGAATGTATAAAGCTAACCATAGATAATATGTTGTACTATTCACAATTTTTTTGAAATAGGTCAACGCAACTTCATAGATATTTTCAAAGATAACACCACATAGGATTCATGTATTTTCATTGTGTTAATTGTGTGTCAAAAATTGAAGAAATATGAAGCCAAAATATCATTAACTCCTTAAGATTTGAGTGTGAACCGTAATCACTCTAAGAGAGCCCATAATTCAATTCCTTGAATAGCGAGTGGCCCTGTTTCAAATAGTGAATATAACCATGATTATGAGGTTTTGCTAGGTTCTCGAAAATGAAAAACATGAGTTATCGAGAGTTTCCAAGAAACACCAAAAACACCAACCCTCTAATGCATTTTCTCCTAAAATACACCTGAATTCTAATCTTGAACATGTTTCCATATGGCCTTCAAAATATAATTTAAACTGGGAAAATAATCTTAAAAATAAATGGACACCCTAGGTGAGTTTAGAAGGGATTAACTAATGCCAATATGAAGTGGTTACTCAGTAAAATAAACACACATCAATCCAACCATTCATATCTTAATTGACATTGGAAACTCAAAATTGATTAAAACCTCCTAAGAAGTGTGCTACGGTGTTGAGAAAATTCGTTAACATATAGAGTATTGTATATAACATTCGAAAACTCAACAAAAAACTATGTATTTTCCATCAGATTCAAAGGTAGTGTTATCAAATTTATAGTTTCTCATTCGCTACTTTACATACTTGTCTAAATTAATATGGTGGAGCACACATCAAATATGACAACCACACCATATTTTCACAATGTTTGGGCCAATATGTGTTGTAAGGAGTGCGATGAGATGAGGTGCGCAAGTGTTTTTCCAAAGCACACGAACAAGGCGTGGTCTGTGGAAAATTTTTTGTGTGGCATACCTACAAGAACTTTTGTCGGTTTTTTTATTCAATTGGTAGGTGGATATAATCTACTTCGTCGACAGAAACAAATAAATATTAATATAATCCAATGGAAAGTATTGATCTCGTTATTTCTACCTAAAGGGTGAAAACGAGATTGTGGCTCCATGGTAAGTGGCTACAAAAGAGGTGAAAAACTCAATAACAAGCATGCCCATCTATTCTTTGCTCAATAGAGAATTTGAGAAGGTTCTCAGATACATTTAAAAAAGGAGAAAATTTTATCTATATACTGGTAGAGTACCTTCATCTAAAAATTTTCATTTGGGACATATTGTGCTTGTTAAGCAATAACATAAATGTTGTAAGCTACATAAATATGTTCAATATTTCTAGCAACATTCATCACACTTAATATCCAATATTGTATTCTAAGTATTCTCCAACATAAAATACAAATGATAGGTCTACCATGTTTTGGCTAACTCAGATTATATAATTTAGCTCAATAATTCGTTAGAAATAAGAGGGTTTTTCCATTCATTCTTCACCATAATATTGCTTTTGTGTTTTCTCATATTGAGAGAGAGAGAGAGAGAGAGATCGTTGAAGCACAAGGACATAAAAAGGATGCATCCCATAGAGGGGTATTTACATAAACATGTTGTAAATATTCCTCACGAGATGTTTTAATAAAGTTATTATTCATTTGAAGTCCTCCATTGGGCTATTTATCTTTCATTTAATACTACTATATGTTTTGGACTTACTGTAGGTTTTAACCTTGAAAATAAACAATAGTGAGAGCATAAAGCATAAAATAGATAAACACAGATACTTTCCCCTGGATCCCAAATCACGACGACTAGTTTGATTTTTCATTATATTCCTTTTAGTGTTACAACACATATATATACATGCTGAAGCATACATGAACCCTAATCTATTAACCCTAGATTAGAACATAACTGTAGTTCCCTTGACTGGATCTACAAAAATACTAGGGGCCAAAAACCATCGTACCCAAAAACCATGTGCAAAACCATGCACAAAACCATGGGTGCGGACTGCCCACCGGAAATTAAGGACCAAAAAATTTTTGCCGGGGCACTGCCTCGGACCCCTTGCGCCCAGTGCAAAGGGGGGTCTATCACCCCCCCTCCCCCCCCTTTGCGCCCCACGGGTGCTTACTCATAGAAAGAATATAACACATACCCAACATTCTCCCACTTGTTGTTTTCTTTCCGCGGGGGGCCATAGAAGAGCTTAGTCATTGGCCCAATTCTCCAACACCCATTGTTTCTCTACACCAAAAGAACTTTTGAGTGCTCAGACACTTCGTCAATGCATCTACAACATTCTTCAAAGTGTCCACCTTTACCAGCAATACCCTTTTAGCCTCAACCATATCTCTAACAAAGTGATATTGAACATCAATGTGCTTTTTCTTTGAATGATAAGCAAGGTTCTTAGCCAAGAAAATTACACTTTGGCTATCACACTCTATCCTTATAGCTCGCTATACCAACCCCATAGTTCAACACAATCTCTTCAACCAAACTGCTTCCTTACTTGCATGAGTGGCTGCTATGTATTCTGCCTCTGTAGTTGAAAGAGCCACGACAGACTGTATTTTACTCATCCAAATGATTGTGCCTCCAAATAGGCTAAACACATACCCACTTGTAGATCTTCTTTGGTCCAAATCTCTAGACGAATCTGCATCAAAAAAACCACGAATGTCCAACTTTCTTTCCAATCCTAGTCTTCCCTAGTAGCACAAGCCATAATCACTAGTGCCATGTAAATATTTGAAAACTCGTTTCACTGTTGTCCAATGCTCCTTCCCTGGGTTTGACATAAACCTGCTCAATACTCCCACTGCATGTGCAATGTCTGGTCTAATACAAAACATTGCATACATTAGGCTACCCACTAAACTTGTATATGGAACACGCAACATATCCTCCTCTTCTTCTTGTGTCTTGGGAAATTGTTCAGAAAACAACTTTACACCTACAATTATAGGAACATTCACCGGTTTACTATCCTGCATATTGGACCTCTACAATATAGTCTCGACATACTTCCTCTGGTTTAACCAGATCTTCCTCTTTGCCCGATCTCTCTTAATTCCCATGCCCAAAATATAGTTTGTAGCACCAATATCTTTCATGTCGAATTTGGAGAACAGTTGGGTCTTCAAATCTTGGATAATTTCTTTGTCATTTCCAATTAGCAACATATCATCCACATACAAGACCAAATAAATAAAACTATCAATAATTAATTTAAAATAAACATAGTGATCCTTCTTGCTTCTAGTGAAGCCAAGTCCCTGTATATATGTATCAAATCTCTGATACCACATCCTTGGTGACTGTTTTAACCCATACAGAGACTTCTTCAACCTGCATACAAACTCTTTCTTACCCTTCACCATAAAGCCTTTAGGTTGCTTCATGTAGATATCCTCTTCTAGATCCCCATGAAGAAATGTTGTCTTCACATCGATCTGTTCTATCTAAAAATCAAATGCAGCAGTAATAAAAGTAATCTAATAGAAGTAACTTTGGCAACAAGAGAAAAAATATCACCAAAATCAATTCTCGGCACTTGGGAATAACCTTTTGCTACCAACCACGCTTTGTATTTCTCCACCTTGCCTTCTACATTCATCTTCTTCTTAAACACCCATTTGCTCCCAATGGGCTTCCTTCCAGCCGACAACTCCATCAGATCCCATGCCTCATTTTTGTGCAAGGATGTTGTTTCATAAACCATGGCGTCCTTCTAGAGTTTTACATCCTCTGAATCTACTACCTCCCTGATAGTTCTGGGATCATCATCAGTTATAGTTAAAGAAAAACGTGAACATAAAGTAGATGGACTATACCTTTTTTGTTGCCTTCTTTCCCGAACTGATCTTATAACAGCTGGAGTTTGTGGCTCTTCATATTCTGAGTCTTCTTATGTTGTAGAGTCTGATTCATCCTGCTCTAGATAAAACTCTATCTTCTCAGGTTCCTTTGGTATGACTTCATGTTTAAAAAAATATTTCGCCTCTCTAAACACCACATCTCGGTTGTACACAATCTTCCTTGTTTCTGGGTTCCAAATATTGTAACCCTTTAAACCATCCTTATACCCAATAAAGACGCACCTTTCAGATTTATTATCCAACTTGTTCCTTTTCTGCTTTGGAACATGTACATATGCATCACATCCAAATACCCTTAGATGTGAAAGAGAGGGTTTTTTACCAGTACATACCTCATGTGGAGTCTTATACTCCAACACTGATGAAGGTGATCTGTTAACCAGATAGCATGCAGTCTTCACTACCTCTACCTAGAATTCTTTTCCTAACCCGATACCACTGAGCATGCTTCTCACGTTTTCCATCAATTTTTTGTTCATTATTTCTGCAACTCCGTTTTCCTTAGGTGTGTATGGAGTAGTATTCTGCCATGCTATACTACACTTCTTATAGAACTCTTCAAATTCCTTCTTGTAGAAATCCCCAACATTATCTGTCCTCAGCGCCTTTATCTTCTTCTCTGTCTGATTTTGCACCAGAGCCTTTAATTCTTTAAATCTGTCAAAGGCTTCAGATTTATTCCTCAAGAAATATATCTATGTATTCCTTGAGAAGTCATCTATGAATGAAACATAGTACACAGACTTTCCCAGTGATGGAACTGACCTAGGTCCAAACACATCACTGTGCATAAGTTCTAATATCTTGTTCGCCGTCTTAGCACCAGAAGGAAAACTCACATGATTCTACTTTCCATATACATAATGTTCACAGAAATTGAAATCCAGAGAGAAATTAGACATACCTTCTACCATACCATTTCTATGCAGTATTCGAAGACCCTTCTCTCCAATATGTCCAAGCCTTTGATGCCATAGCATGGTCTTTTCTACAGAGACAGCTAGGCTTTCTTCTCCACTTTCAGTAACCACAGAACTATTACACCCATCAATAATAGTGCTACCTTGTAGCTTGTACAAAGTTCTAGTCCAAACTCCCCGCATTAATATTAGTGCTCCCTGAACCATCTTGGAGGCATGTTTCTCGAACATTGTTTTTACACCTACATCATCCATCTTGCTTAGAGAGATTTCTGGCCAATGCAAGAACATGCAGAACACAAGGAAATGTTCTAATCCTTCCACCTTGCAGCTTCAGCTTGACCTTTCCATGTCTGAAAATTCTGGCCCTCCTATCATCCCCTAGGAAAACATCACCACCATCATATTTCTCATACTCACTAAACCACTCCCTATGGGGAGTGAAGTGAAAGGATGCACCTGTGTCAATCAACCATGACTCATGATCTACATGTGTATTTGAAGAAGAAGCCAAATACACATCCCCACCTTCATCCGAGGTGGTTTTTGCGTCTGCAGAAGGAGCATCATTAGATCCCTTTCCTTTCGTAGGAGCTTTAGATCTGTAGTCCTTTTTGTAGTGTACTTCCTTTCCGCATTTCCAGCATACCTTTACAAACTTTCCAGGAGACTTACATCTCCCTCTAGATTTGGATTTCCCACTTGAAACCTTATTCTTGTTTCTGTTTTGGGACCTTCCTCGTACAGGTAAGGCATCTCCATTCTGGCCCTCCATATTTCTCTATCTCATTTCCTCCGAGAACAAGGCTGAGACAATGTCATCAAAATTCAAGGTAGTTGTATTGCTACCTATTGCAATAACCAGATTGTCCCACGAGTATAGTAGAGAAGACAAAAAACTGATGCACTTATATTTATCTGAGATTTTAATATCAACAGATGATAGCTGACTTACCACAGTATTGAAGGCGTTCATATGCTCTGTCACTGAGTCTCCATCCTTCATCCTCAGGTTATACAGATTTTTCTGTAGGAACAACTTATTCACCTAAGACTTAGATTGGTATAAAGTCCCATGTTTTTCCCACAAATTCTTCGTCGTAGCTTCCCCAAATACATTAAACAATACTGAATCTGAGACACACAACCGTATTGTGATCTTAGACTTTCGATCTAGTTTCTTCCAGTCTTCATCTGACATTGTCGTTGGTTTAGTACCTGTATCTATCGCGATCCACTGATATTTATCCACCAATAGATCCTCCATATTGAGCTTCCATAACTCAAAAATCTGAACCCCAATCCATTAACCCTAGATTAGAACATAACCGTAGTTCCCTTGACTAGATTTACAAAAATACGAGGGGCTGAAAACCATCGTACCCCAAAACCATGCACAAAACCATGGGCGTGTGTTTAGTCATGGAAAGAATATAACACATACCCAACACTTACATCATATATGTGTTGTAAGGTTTTCTCATGTTCTATTGCAGATATGAAGCAGAGAGGAAGTTGTTTTCTATTGGTAGGGTTACATGTCACCAAGAACCTTAGTGAAACATTTTTGGTACACATGCCAATAATTTTAATACTAAAAAATGATGAATCTGATTGTGTAGTAATTTATAACCTTGGTGACTATTGTTTCAACTATATTTAGTGTTTTTCAAACTATTTTTAGTCCTCTCAGTCTCTATTTTTTTATCTCCTTTATTTTTTGGAAAATTTTCTGTTTCTGTTGAGGTTCCACATATTTCCACAGGTCATAGGTAACAACTAAGAATGAGAAAACACATACGAGTTCATATTTGTTGAGTGAGAGAAGAAAAATAAGGTCACACTTTATGGCCCAATAAATACACCCATAAAACACTTTTCTTCCCAAAAATTGTGCCAACAAACTTTTCATGTTCATTTCCACACTTTGTCATTTTTTAGATTTTTACAGTTTTTCCAATACGGTTGCATGTGTTCTCAGAAGGGTTCTTGTTATTTGTTAAGCCAACTCTAGGCCTATATCCTCTTAGTATTTTCTTGTTGAGAAAGTAAAAGCCCTCATATGGCTTACAGTAACCTCCACCATTTAGGAAGAGAATTGTTGAGCTAAGGATTCTAGTGTGCATCATTTTAGACCAATATTTTTTAGGGTTTTGTCCACTCTTTTGTAGCCCTTTTCGAAATATTTCTTCACTACATTACTCTCTTTATAGTTTGATGTTTCCTTTTCCATTTAAAATCGCCTAATGTATCATATTTTTTGGAGCATCTTGCATCTCCTTTTCAAACATTTTCACCACTATTGTTTGTTAGCTTTCTACCCCATTTTTGAAATATTGTTGCCTTTAGGTCCAAGACCCTTCTTCGGTGGGGGGTTGTGTGCTTCATTTTACTATTTAGTTATTGTTCATTTTCAACATTATTTACAGTTTAAACATTGTTACCGATCAAATAGGTAACCTGACCTCAAAACGGGAACTCTAGCATAAAAAGACTCAAAAAACATGAAAAAACACCCCAAAAACAAAAAGCGTGTATTCCACAACGCACTTCGTTTTTTTTTTAAGGTCAAATTTCAACATTTTATAAAATTATGGTAAAAACAAAATTGTTTCTTGAAAAAAGGATTGAAAAAACACCCTCAAAACAAAACAAGTTGATGCTGGAACAACAAAAAAAAAATTGTGTCATATTTTTGGCATTTTTAAAAATAGAAATAACATTTTTTAATTTTTAAAATTCAAACATTAAAAAAAAACCTAAAATTTAAGAAAAAAAATAAAAACATTTGAAAGCTTCAAATTTAAAAATATAAGAAGATAAAAATAAAAACAAAATAAAAATTTCAATTGAATCATTTAAAAAAACCTAAAATTTAAGGGAAAAAAAAATTAAGATTAAAATTTAAAAAATATAGAAATTAAGAAATAAAAATAAAAACAAAATAAAAATATTAAATTAAAAAAAAAAAAAAACAAGTTAAAAAAAATAAGGAAATTATAAAAAATAAAATATAGAAATTAAATTTAAAAAAGAAAAATAAAATGCTTATTAAATTAAAAAAAAAAAATTTAAAACAATAAATCAAATTTAAGGAAATATATTAAATTTTAATTAAAAAAAAAAAACATTATTTAAATTAAAAGTAAAAAAATGAAAAATTAATTAAAAAAAAAAATACAATGAAAATATTAAATTTAAAACAATATACATTAAAAAAACAAACAAACTATAAAACATAAATTAAATTTAAATTATAAAAAATAAAATATATATATGAACTTAAATTAAAATATGTATATATATCAGATTTTATTAAATTAAAAAAAAAAAGGTTAATATTAAAATAACAAATTAAATTTAAAAACAAAAAAATTAAATTTTAATAAATAAATGAATAAACAAATAAATCTTGAAAGAAAAAATAAATTTTAAATATAAAAGAAAAAAAAAAAAGAAAAAACGTTCTTAAAGAAAAACTTTAAAAACTTTAAAAATCAATTAAAAATGGAAAATATATATATATATATATATATATATATATATATATATATATATATATATATATATATATATATTAAATAAAAAAAAATTAAAAAACAAATTAATTTTAAAAAATTAAGTTTAATTAAAACAAAAAATCTAATTTTAAATACACAAATTTAATTGAAATAAAAAAATAAAAAAATTTTATATAATTAAAAAAAAATTAATAAAAAAGTAAAACATTTAAAAAAACAATATTAAATCCAAATAAATTTAAAAAAAATACAAAATTTATTAAATTTTATAAAATTATATTAAAAAACTTAACGTAAAACTTAATAATAAACAAAAATTATGAAATTAAAAAAAAATCAATTAAATAAAAAAAATGAAAAATTTAATAAAAATTATTAAAAAAAAAATACAAATTTTAAAATTAACAAAACAAACAAATTAAAAAAAAAAACAATTAAAATTGAAAAAGAAAAAAAAAAATTTTAACAAAAAAAAAAAAAACAAAAAAAAACAAATTTTATTTTAAATAAAAAAATTAAATTAAAAAAATAAAAAAGAATTTTGAAAAAAAAATAAAAAAATAAAAAAAAACAACGGTGTGGTGGTAGTGGGGGCGGCGGGTAGCTGTGAGGTCAGCTAGGCCGCCCCCGTGGCACCGCCCGACCGGCCCTCGGCGCCTAGCGGGCGGGCTGCGCGCGCAGAGCCTACCCGCTGGGCGCCGGGGGCCGGTCGGGCAGCGCCACGAGGGCGGCCCAGCTGGCCTCACGGCCCCCGCTGGGCGGAGGGCCGATTCAGAGAATCACGGCCGCCTTCCACCCCCACCACCACCACCCCGTTGTTTTTTTTTTTTTTTTGAAATTAATTTTTTTTTATTTATTTATTTATTTTTTTTCAATTTTTTTTTTTTTAATTGAATTTTTTTATTTAAAATAAAATCTTTTTTGTTTTGTTTTTGTTTTGTTTTTTAATTTTATTATTATTTTTATTATTTATTTATTTATTTATTTTCTTTTTAATTTTAATTTTCTTTTTTAATTTGTTTTCTTTTTTTAATTTTAAAATTTGTATTTTTTTCCTATTATTATTATTTTTTTTAATTTAATTTTTTATTTTTATTTATTTTTATCTAAATTTTAATTTTGCAATTATATATATATATATATATATATATATATATATATATATATATATATATATATATATATATATATATATATATATATATATATAGATATATAGATGTGTGTTGTTTTTTTTTTAATAAGTTAGAAAAAAATGTTTTTTTTTTTTTTTTTGTGTCAATTTTTGTTTTCTTTCTTTAAATTGTGTGTTTTTTTTTTCAGATTTTGTCATTTCCTTTGATATATTTTTCAAATATATATATATATATATATATTTTTAATTTTTGTTTAATATTTTTATTTTTAGGAGCTATTTTTGCATTTTTTTTACATTTTTATTGGTTTTTTTTATTGTTTATATATATATATATTTTTTATCTAAGTTTTGTGTTTTATTACCAACATGAAAATCACCACTCTAAAAAAAAAAGATTGATGCAACATCAATACTTTTCGAAATTAGCATGAAAATCACCGCTCTAAAAAAAAAAAGTTGATACTGCATCAATACATTTCAAAATCAGCATGAAAATCACTAACATTTTAAAACAAATATTCATACTTCATAAATAAAAATATTAAAGTGTCAAAAATGTGCACCCAAAAAAAAAATGGTGATTCTGCATCAGCACTTTTCAAAATCGGGTGCTTTTTATGCTACCAAAAAAAAGTAGGTAACATTGCGGTTACCTATTTCATCGGTAACATTGTTTTTATGAACTTTTATTTTAGGAGCATTGAAACCATAAAAAAACTTCTCAATTAACTCACACACTTGACACGTTTGTCACATACACCCACCTTAAGCAAACGATATCTTTGTTAATGTGTCCAAGCCACGACTTCAAATACTACACCTTAATAATTCAGCCCACATAGATTAATTTAACTTGGGCACCAAGGCCAAAGCAATATTTGTGGTTAGGTGGAGGATTAGTGGTATAGGCTTCCAATAACATCCATTTATCACTTATATTGAGACATATAAAGTTGACAAAGCTTCAAATACTTATAGCATCCCACAATCCAAAGTGATAGTGAATAAAAAACCCGATTCAGATGCGTTTCCTAGATCATGGTGCAAGTGGTTCTCCTTGATGATATCCACCTCGTGGTAGGGAATTTTATGTCGTGGTTGATCACCAAGAAGCTTAAGACTGGGCCACCCACATGGGACAAAGGTATACTTAGTGTCAAATATTAGGAAAACATCCTATAAGACTAGTTTTGGAAAGCAGTTGGTACTCTACCCCACCTTTCTCTATACATATCTACTTGTGGGGATCAGATTGTGTCAATTATGAACTCTCCTCGAAGGCGATCTAAAACAATAGACCTAAGATGTGTTTCAGGATTTAGATCACCTTTACGCTAGAGGTCATTTTTTCTTTTATAAGATGTGTTCAGTTGAATTAGGGTACCATATTAATATAGTTAGTTTACACTTGGAACCACTACACTAGTTTTTGGTTGTTTTTTTTTTACATTTTCTCCTATCATCACCCTTTAGCCTCTTGATTTAAATTTTATTATAAAAAATAGTTCATGCCATAGGAACTTCTCTCAAAGACATCATGCCCTTTACCCCTAATTTCCTTTAGGACATCTTACTCCCTCTTGTCAAGTTTGAGCCCATTCCCCTATTCGTGCATTGAGTCCCCATACTAACTCTGGTTCTTTTTATTTTTCTAATTCTTTCTCTAATTTAACATCTCCCCAACGTCACACTACTACCATGTCAGACACCAATTTGGGTAGTGGAAACGTATTTTGTAACCAAGGTAACCCCATAGGTAGAGCCTATACTAGCATGGACACTAACCCTCCCTTTATTCCTTATATGGCTAGACTGAGCCTCCTTGATTTCAACCAGCTCATAAATGATCGTCTTCTCCATGATTGCAATTAGTCTTCTACTTCTTACATAACGAATTTTAAAGGTAACCCTAGAGAAAACACCCCAAATCATGTTCTCTCTTTTCATATGTGGTGTTCATCAAATTACATTAGCGAAGACTCCATTTTTCTTCACCTTTTCCAATCCACCCTTAGTGGAGTTGATTCCAAATGCTATGCGGATCAATTGGATTCCTCCCATTCCACCTTCGTGACACATGCCAAATTATTCCTTTAATACTTCTAGTTATCTCTCTAATACGACCCAAGTATCAAACTCTTGACCTCTTTTGGTCAAAAATTTTCTACCCACCTTTTTAACCATTTTAAAGAATCGTGTAGAAGGAGGAGCATGTGTAGAGCGCCTCATTTTGAAGAATGTGTATATATAGATTGGTTTCTTAGAACCCTTTTCACCCCCATCGGTAAACATGTCACCTCTCATTTCCATGAGTATTAGGAATAAGCTCTCAAGATATTCTTAAAATATGATATGATCTAGACCAAGGCATGATATGTTTAGACTATCCTTCCTCATATACAACCAATAATTTTTGAGCGCACCGTCATGTTCAGAGTGTGGTCTCTGATACCTTTCCTACCTCTAATATTGTTGAGATCTAAGAAAATTCTAAGGTTCAGGCAGTGGAAAATCATATCAAGCATCAAGAACAAGTTCTCCAACTCTTAAAGGATAACCTAATTTTGGCACAAAATTGAATGAAACAACAGGAAAATAAACACTGTAGTGAGAGAATTTTTGATGTAGGAGACTAGGAACTTTTATGGCTACAACCATATAAATAAGTGTCCCTCAAGCAAGCTAAGAATGATAGTAAATTATTGCAAAAGCAATATGGTCCTTATAAGCTGTTGCAAAATATTGGTAATATGGCATACAAATTGGAGCTTCCTACTTCTTCTCAAGTGTACCTAGTTTTCCATGTTTCATGCTTAAAGGAGGTTATAGGTGACAAAATTCCAATTCAAAAAATATTTCCAAAAGTTGATGAGGAAGGAAAAATCATACTTGAACCTGAAGCGGTCACAGAAATGAGAAGTAGAAAACTATGAAATTGATACAGTATCTCATCAAGTGGAAGAATTTACCCACTGAATATTCCACATGGGAGGATGAGAATTTTAAACATAAGCATCCAAAGGTACTCAACATTGAGGACAATCATTTTTTGAAGGAGTGGGGCATGTTATGTCTCTATATTACTAGTGTTGTCCCTTGTTGTTGTTAGTGTAGCCCCCTTGTTTTTATTTTTGTACCCTTGTCCAAATATTGTTATTATTGTGCCCCATAAAGTCCATATATTGTTATTGTTGTGCCCTTACATTATTACCGTTAGGTTGGGTAGGATTATATTATGACCCCACAGACTCATATATATAGAAAGGATGATTTTCTAATGTGTTTGTTTTGAAAGTTTAGGTTTCATAGTAAATCATCAATGGGCTCTGAAATAAGGCACATTGAAATCTTGGATACATGTTTTGTGCCAAAATCAGTTGTATCTTCCATAAATACACAATCTTGGACCACTCTGTATAAATCTTCTTCTCAGAAAATATTACATCTCCCTCATTATACAGGTGGTGTTCTTACATGCATAGCAAAGGCATTTTTTTGGCAATCATTTTATAAGTCACTAGATATTCTGGGTACAAGGATCTAGGGTCTCCACATGAAACTGTGTTGCCCGAAGACTCACTCTTCATGTCCTTAAATTTGTAAACATAGTAGTATGCCAATGCTTCTTTCATTTTGTATGCATAAGACGATTTTTTGTCAAAGTCCATAATTATTTTTACGTTTTATCCATCCCATTTTTGTTGTGAATGCATAGGTTTTTGGCTCAACACAGATTTGTTATATCTTTGTACTTTTCCTTTACTAGTTATTTGAATTTTATAGTTATATTTAGAGGTGTATTTTAAGGGATGAGGGGAATTACTTGGATTTAGTGCTGCCCACTCTCAATAGAGGCTTACAGTAAACTATGACACATTGTGATGTATATCAGTGGTAGTTGGGGAAACAACAAAATCAATTTCATGCTTCATTAGATTTATTCTTCTTGGAAAGCTTTCAGCTGACAAAAAAAATGGAATGAAACATGCAACCAGTCCCCTTCCCTTTATTGGACCACCTGATTTCTTTTTATGAGAGCATCTACAAGCTAAAGTTACTAGAAGTGGTCAAAAGTGAGTTTGGTTAGTTGCCAAAGTCCAACTATTCCTAGCCCTCAACAATGTTTAAATACCTCATAGGCATGTTAACCCCTCCTAGACTGTGTTGCGTAAGTGGGTTTTGCAGAATTTTATGCACTTAGGGTTAGACTCAAATTTTGAAATTTGATGTAATTAGGATTATATTCAAGTGCTGGAAAAATTGGTAAAATTGATACTCATCCATAGTTGAAAGGTAGTAATATGAAGTGGAGTCATTCTATGAAATGATTCAATTTGGCATGCGAATCTCACATCTAAGGGCCATTAAAATCCCATGGATGGAGACTGATCAGGATTCAACACTACTGTTACTATTAGTGGAGTTGGGTATGGCACAAGCACAATAAAAATACTTGCAACAATAGTAACATCATATATTTAGAATCTTAATCTCTATATTAAATGAGCATTAGAATGTAACTTGATTTCAGTAAAATCTCTAACAGGTTTGTTCTAAATCGGACCTGAAATGCTCACTTATAAAGATGTTTAAGGATTTAGGTTGTATGACACTGCAACAATTGACTTGTTGAGTACATGATGAAATTAGGTCATTGTGAAACTGAATATATGCTACTTCGGTATGAAGATTGATTACACAAACTGTGTTTTCTAAATAATGTTTTCAATGAAACCTGAAATGGCTCTTGTTACACTAAAAAAATCTGTGATATTTAATCTACTATCGATTTCAGTGACAAGGGTAGCTAAACCACATGAAAATGCTTCGAAGATGTTACAGATGCATGGAAGCTCTGGAAATTTAGCCCCTCACTATGTTATCTGATGCAGGGGCATTAGGCCCAAGACAATGTTTTTACATAAATAAATGTAAAGGGGGGTCTCATGTTTTATTTCCCCATGAAATTATCCATAGTTGAGCTAATTTAGTTAATTTTTATAGAAAATGTAACTGCCCGAATGATTAATGGGCACCTGAAGAGATATTCAGTTTCATAAGTTAAGCTAATTCTTGGAGTGCGTCTTTGTATGTCAGAGCGTTAGTCTAAGAGTTAGGAATTTGAAGAGTTTGTGAGTCATCGAGAAATTCGAATCGATTCATTGTAATTGATATAAAAATAAACCTCCGTGATAGAGTCGATAGACATGCACAGAAGACCTGCAAAGAGAACTGCATAGAGCTTCATAGGGAAGAGGAGGCCATTGTATCGAATATCTGGTGGAGGACTAAGAGACTGTAAGAAATTTCTTTTATATAAGGAATCTGTTAGTATTATATGTGCATTGATTGAGTAAGTTTTTTATGTTTGAATATATGTATGCATCCTGGTGAATGATAATTGAAATCCCATGGTAATTAAGAAACCCTGTGATGAGGTTATGTGCATATAGACTGGTTGATTTCTCGGCGCAACACGAGCTAATGACTCAGGACTTATGAGCATTGGTGAATTCCACAGATAACTGTGTCGAATAGTTGGTGAATTTCTCTATAATCAGTTTTTTGAATAGAGGGTGAATTAGGTTAATGACATTCCCGTGCACCTATGGTAGAGCAAGGAGATGTTGTGCTCGAACCTCCGTGAGCTAGGTAAAACCTTATAATGAGTGTTGTGAATGTGAATGCGATTGACTGAACCAAGGACTGGTGTATTGATTTGCAGAGTTGATACTAACCTTGTCGGAACCATAAGACATAAAATGTGCCATATGTAATGCATCGTGTCTCCTTGAAATGGTCGTGCCCGAGTTCGTTTGGTATGGCCGCGCGAAGGATGAAAAACGAGGAAGAGTTCGATGGAAGTAAGGCGTTGGTAAGCGGACGAAACCTGGAGTAAGAGTAGTCGCAACACTGAGGACTGCACAGTAAAGATGGGTTTCCAGCATATCGCATCGCCTTTGTATGGTAAGTGGTATTCCCCATTTGGATGCGATCAATGTCATAGGCCGACACGTGGCCTTGAGTGGTTTTGAAACCCACTCTCATCGCCAGTTAACGATCGTGCAACTAACTCGCACGATATCTAGTTGGATCGTTGGATTGTCAAGGCCAGAGCTACGTATTATCCACTGTTGGATGTGGAAAGGTCACTAGTGCTAGGCCCCACGCGTATATACATCGAATATTGTTTTCCTAACTAAGGTTCAATGGAGGTATGTGCGGTTGTTTTAATTGACAAAAGTTTATTCATATTTATGTGTCCAAGCCCCATATGAAGTCGTAGTTATAAAGTGAATGCCATCACTAAAGGTTAGCGGGGTCCGGTCTTATTATATGATTGTTTATATTCAAAGTGCTACGGGGTGGTTTATTATATTAATATTTCACGATCGAATTATGTTCATAAAAATTGGAACGCCCAAAATTCATAACAAATATTGGAGATTTACTGTCCTATTTTAAAGTTTCATTTTTTTAAAAAAAATTGAACCCGTCGTCGGCATACTAATGCTTTGTAAGCATCGCTCTTCCAATGCCTTATAAGCATCGGTCTTCCGACGTTTTGAATGATTTCCATTTTCGTCGGTCTTGTGACATTCGTTGATATTGCGACAGTTCTTCCTGGCATCGGTATTGTGACACTTTTGGAAAGCGTTGGTATTGCGACGCTTCTATAAAGCGTTGGTATTGCGACACTTTTGCAATGCATCGGTCTTTAGAAACTTTTGTACGGCGTCGGAATTGCGACAGTTTAGAAACGTTGGAAAATCGACAGTATAAAAACGTCTGAATTGCTATAGTTTACATACATCGGAAGAGAGACAGTTTGGGCAACGTCGGACGAGCGACGCTTGTTTGGAAGCAACGTAAAAAGTGTCGGTATTGCGACACTTTGTCAAGGCATCGGAATTGCGACGTAATGATGAACCATGTTTTGTTCGTCCTCGAACTGTCGCTCTTGCGACGACTATGTGTCGGAATAGCGATGAAGTGGCCATTGGAAATTTGGCCGAATTTTCTAGTGTAGCTCTTCATGGTCAAAATAAATTGCAGATTCCATTCATTTTGATGTATGTGGAATCATATCTCCAATCTCTCTTGGAAGTAATATATATTATGTGACATTCATTTATGACCATTCAATGAAAAATTCATTTTATTTTCTGAAATACAAGGAAGAATTATTCATCAAAGTTCAAGAATTCAAATCTAAGGTATAAAACCTTATAGAATTAATAATAGTGATATTAAGGTCCAAAAATGGATGATAATACACTTTAAAAAAAATCCTATCTTTCTGTAAGGAAGATGGGATTAAGAGGGAGATGATAGTCTCATACAATCCCCACCAAAATGGAGTTGAAGAATTAAAGAATCAATATATTGAAGAAAGTGTAATATTGATGTTACATGATAAATATTTTCCAAAATTTATGTGGGGTGAAGCAGCAGATACTTGTATATATTCAAAATCAAATTCCTCACCCATGAATCCTAAAGAATCTTTCACGAGGAAGAAACATAACAAGGACCAGTTATGAATATTTGTTTATCGTTACTATATTGACATACGAAAGGATAAGAGAAAGAAGTTGGATGCTAGAGGCATGAAGGGAACATTTGTTGTCTACAATAATACTTAAAAGGAACATATGATTTATAGATAAATATAAAAATACCTCCTGGTGGACTCTGTTGACGAAGAAATTCCTAGGCTTAAAAAGCAAGGTACCACGAAGGAAGAATATTGAAATAATGAAGATGAAGGTCCTAGTTAACCTGCACTACCTTTGGTCATACTTGAAAGTAGAAAGAGACCTAATTGGTTTAAATATACTCTTTTATATGTAGAGGGACATGGATTAGCCAAAGCTGCATTTGGGGAAAGTAAGAATCTAAAAAGTTAATTTAGGTATGCAACCTATAGGAATAAGCCAATAGAAGTAGAACCATCCACCTTTGAAGAGGTTTTCAAAACGAAGAATGGAAATATTCCATGAATGGAGAGTATCAATTGATAATGAAGAATGGATTTTGAGAGATCACACCTAGGCATAAACATGAATGAGTGGAAACTCCAAAATGGCTCTACAATATAAGATATGCGGTAGATGGAATGACTAATAAATATAAGGAAATATTTTTGGTGACGGGTTCTCCCAAGAGGAACACATCGATTATGAAGAGAAATTTTCACCCACAACAAGGTATAAAACAATACATTCACTGGCCTCTTTGGAAACATCAATGGGATGGAACATTCTTCAAATGGATGTCAATATTGCATTCCTGAACGACAATATTGATGGAGAATTCTATATATATAAAGCCTTGGGATTTGAAGTAAAATATTGAGAAACTTATGCTTTCACGTTAAAGAAGGCATTGAATGGCCTTAAGAAAGTATCAAGGGAATGGTACGAAAGGATGGATGCATACCCACAAATATTGGGCTACCCACAAATATTGGGCTTCTCGAAGAGTTCTAATAATCAAAATATCTATAGAAAGGTTGTAAAGGATGATCGAGTAATAGCTCTTTTGTATTTGCATTATCTTCTCATGACACGTGTGAAAGTTCATTTCCAACAATGTAAGAGGAAGCTAGCAATAGAATTCAACATGAAGGATCTAAGGCTTATGCACTATTATTTGGGTCTCGAATCTTGGCACAGACCGTGTGAGATTCATCTCAGTCAAGGAAATTATGTGATTAAAATGTTGAAGACACTTGACATGATTGATTGAAAAATTATGACAATTCTCAAGATCAGGAAATTGAAGAGGATAAGAAGTTCTTAATCAATCCTAGTGAATCCGAACATGTATAGAAAATTGATTGGATCGCTAATGTACTTGGTACATAATCAATTAAAAATATGTTTTGTATTAAATGTTTTCAATTAGTTTTAGGTAGATCCAAATCATAATCACTGGATATAATCCAAGCATATAGTTAGATATCTGCAAGGAAAAATACACTACTTCCTAAAGTATAATAAGGGGAATGATGTCCACATGATTGGATATATAGATCTTGACTGTGGAGGCAGTGAGTAGGATGGAAGAAGCACTAATAGAGACTATTTTAGTCGGGTATCATTCATGGTATATTAGATGATCATAAATAAAGAATCAGTTGCTTTGAGTAGTGTTGAGGATGAATAAATTGAAGCCTGTGCGGTAATATAAGAAGTGGTTTGTTTAAGGAATACATTGTATGAATTATTTGAAGGACCAATGGACCCTACAGTGATACATTGTGACAACAAAAGCTATATAATATTGTATTTATACTTGTGGTTTCATGGAAACGCAAAGAATATAAATAACAATTATCACTACATTCAAAATATGGTGTAGGACAGTGTGTTGGAGCTACAGTATATCTCCACTAATGAATAGGTAGTTTATATATTTACAAAATCTCTTCATAGTAAGAAGCTTCTATAATTGAGAGACAAGCTTGGATTGGTTGACCTATAAACCCTAATTTAGAGGGAGAGATAAACAAATCATTCTTGTCTTCACTTTGGGAAGAAATAATGGAGGGTTGGGTAAGCATCTGACATATGATACTCTTTAGCGATGACTTAGGGAATCCAAGATAAGAGTATTCATAAATTATTCCTATTATTTAAGGATTTTCAATCAAAGATAATAATTGTCTTGGAAGGACGTACCCTATGATCACTTGAGTGGGGTATGTTCCTAGTCAGATAATGTTGATGGTGCCTATGAGTGATTGGTATCACCAACATTGTGCTAGGATATTTTGGAGAGATAGAGTTGATATTTAAGTCCTTGCTATCTAAAAATTTTGTTTGGTATGATGATAAAATAGATGGCTTAACATTATGACTCTTCTTATGAGATCTTCTCACATTGAGAATGTCCATGTTCCATTTATGAATACTTCCCACGTTAAGAGGAAGTGTTGAAAAAATGTGTAACTAGGTTCAATATTTATAAATATGAAATGTACTTTTGAGTATTGCATTATGTAAAATGAAAGAAAAAAATATTATTTTTAATTTTGTAGCATGTGTTCCATGCTCAAGGCCATTTATTTTAGAGGTCAGGCACCCATTGAGTACTTCTAGGGTTTGTCCAAGGCCAATAAGTCAAAAGATTCATTGTCACATAATGAAAACGCCATCAGGCACATTGTCACCTATAGCTTCTTTTTGTATTTGAAAGTCTTAAGATACTGTCCAAGACAAAGTCGGTCTGTCGATTAATAAATTGACACAACTTGGTTTACGTTTTCCAACTTGGAATCCTATATATAGGAGGAAACTTGACATCCTATAGAAAAAATTCATTTTCTCATTACGAAAGCGAAGGAGAAGAAGAAAGAGGCTAGTGTGGGAAGAATAAGGATGAATATCAAGTGATTAGATGATTCATCTATCTCTCTTCACATGTGTGAAGGAGGGAGACTAGCGTATCTACTGTTGGGTTAGCGTTTGTTCTTGGTGGATTGAACTCGAAGAAAATGCAGAAAGAATGTGAAAGGAAGGCTCATTAAGTCATCCTCAATCCCTAGAATAATGATAAAGGGAATGAAAGGTCTCAAGAAGTGTTGAAAGCATTAAATAAGGTCACACGTGTTGAGGCAAATGTTGCTGGGAGGGCCAATAGTTTTCGATCTGCAGTAGAGGTAGATATTCTATTGTTAGGGTTTAAAGTTTTGCTACTTGTAGATACCTGTCTAGGAGTGACCTGGAAAAAGGAAGAACATCATCAAGAAGGTTGGAATTGGTCTCGGAAGGGTGTTGGTCTTAGTGTAGAGGCCTTGGAATTTGTCAATTTAATAATATATAATAAGAGAAGATATTTGTGTGTTTTCATCTCAAGTGGAGAGTTCTTTTTCCTTGGCTTGATACCTGTATCTTGTGTTCTTGTGTAATATTTATCTTCTTGGTTTGTTCATTTTTTGATGATGAGGAAAAGAATAATAATAATATAAGAAGCTAATAAATAAGAAAATTAAAAATACATTAAATAATATATCGAGTGTGGGATAAATCATTCTAATCATTTCCCTATATATTTCTCAATACTGAGGAGGAGTGAGCATAGTCACTCAAGAAAAAAAAGGAATGGAAGAGTATGAAAAAATTGCTTAATTAAAAATATATTTAGAGCATCTCTCATAATAAGTTGTAGAATGGTGCATTGGAAAGTGGGAGTGATTAACCATTAGCTTCTTACTACCAAAGGAGAAACAAAGTGTATGCAACAATGCTAATAACTAGGATCGAGTTATATCCCTTCAGGAGGAGTGTTGACAATATTGAAAATTTGTCAAAAACTTGATGAACAATTAAAAAATATAGTATATGTTTATGGGGACATAATAGATGCATATCCAATACTCTAGAGAAGAGAAAAAATCACAAGAAGTTACAATTCCGTTTATTCTTCATTATACAAATTTTTATTCATTGAAATTAATTTCCAAGAGAGAAGTTTCTCATTGACGAAATAAAAGGAATTATCTAATATTCCTAGGTTGGAATACTAAAGCATGTTTTGTAGGTGTCTCTGTCCAAGTTTACAAATAATTATGGTTTTAGCTAATATTGGATGCCAACCCTCAACTACCTTAAGAAAGGAGAGAGTTTTCATCCATTAAAGAGAGTCATGATGATAAGTATTGTTATAGGCTAGAAACATAGAGTCATAAATGGTTACTATGGGATTAGTTATGAAAAATCAAAAATATCAAGATTTCCTCCACAAAAATATGAAAATAATAAAAAATGAATATCTCTTTGTTCTGTATGCTTAAGAATTGTGATATTTGGAAACTGAATTTGCCACAAGGGGCATTAGAGAACTTTTGAGGTCTAAAATGGGCTTCCTACGAAAAATATACAACAAAAATAAAATTTATAAAAAAAAATAGGATTCAATATGATGATGTCAACCATGGGGGATGATTCACTATTTTTGGGGTAAAAGGGTAAAAAGATTAAAAAATAATAGAATAATAAAAATAATTTTCAATTTGAATTTACAACTTATATCCCTAATTTTTTACTAAACTTTTCGAGTTGGATAACTCATTGGATAAAGAATTTAATTCTTCATCCAAGGAGTACCCATGTTGCATACTTCCAATGGACTGTGCTACATGAAAAGTGAGAAATACATGAAAAAACATGATTGTAATCATGTTTTTCAAGTATTTATAAATTTTCATGTAGAAGGGTCCATCGAAAGTATGCAACATGAGTACTCATTGGATGAGGAATTAAATTATGCATCCAATGAGTATTCCATTTTGAAATTTGAGTAAACCCATAGCAGGATAAGTTGAAAATACGAGTTGAAAAAATAGTTCTTTTATTTTTGGCATCTAAAATTTGATGATGAAATTTAATCTTATTTTATTATTTCCACTATTATTTTATAATTTCATTAGGAGGCCCATTGTAGACCTCAACATTCCTCTAATGTATGAGCAACCAATATGAGGAGCATGCTAGGAGTAGTAGGTTTATTTTTCAAACAATTGAAAATTTTGAGATTGTTGAAGTTATTGGGTTGGAATTAATGTCAACTTGAGTGCATTGATGTCAACCTTAGTGATGAAATCATAGTACAAGATGATTGTGTCAAGGGAGATTCTTGTCATGGTTATGTTGAAATTTGGAAACTATGGTTATCAGCATTGGGAAACTATTCAGAAATGGTACTTTGTAGTTGGGTTTATTTCCTTTCCTATCCAATTGGAGATGGATCTTGTTTGTGGAACTCTAGTTAGGAGTTAGGTGATATTGGAGCCTTGAGTAGAGTATTATATGGGTGGATGTTGTTTATCTAAATAATGCCATGAAAGGCTTATCTTTGAAGTCACTTTTTTCGTAAAAAATAAACTCACTTAGGTGCCCATGTAAAGTTCATATTTGTATTATTTTCATAAATACCTATATAATGGTATACAAAATTCAAAAAGAAAAGGGTTGAGGAGATATCATAGTTTGAAGTCTACAAGTTAGTTAAGGTAGAGAAGTATAGAAAGAATAAAAAGTATGTAAAGGGAAATTTTTCGAACCCCTGAACCCCTACAATAATGTAAGACCCATCCCATTCAGACTATTCAAAACATCGAAATATTTAGGCCATCCGCACCTTATGGGGGCTTGGGTGAAATCTAGTCCCAAATCCAAAGTCATAGACAAAATTTAGTGTGTTTGCATGGTTCCAGTATAGTTTGATTCTTTGGATGTTTGATATCAGTTAACACTTATAAAGTAAGAATGGTATGGTAGCTATTTGGAGGATAGGATAACATGACAACACACAACACATATAGGAGACATGTGATGTGGTGCCTACTTGGAATTTTTGACAAGGGGTCTGTTTTTTAACACTTCCCCACATTATGGAATTTCATATTTTGGACAAGAAAATATTATTAAACATTCAATGGTAAGTTTCTCACCTAAAAATAATTTTTCAAGAGGACTATAATCCAATAGTTGATGTGGAAACCTATTTTGGAGCATAACTTTGACAACTTCCACTGTAGTTATATTCTTCCTTTTTGTAGTTCCATTTTGTTTGGTGTAGTTGGGAACTATAATCTATCAGAAATCAATCAATTCATTTGATACAAACACCCCACTATTTTTGGATTTTAGTCTCCTCATTCTGCTTCCTTAAGCATTTTAAACATGAGCTTTGAATTCATGAAAATTTTAAAACACTTGAGCATTAACCTTGAGAACATAAATCCAACTTTTGTGAGAGTAATCATGAATAAAAGTTACATAATATAAAAATCTACCCAAATTTTTGTTAGGCATTGGATCACAAACATCAAAATGTATAAGGTACAATATTCCATTAGATCTACTAACACTGCTAGTGCACCTTATTTTAACATTTTTTCTGAAGCGCACATCCTTTTCAAACTCCATCAGGATCAATCTTAATATCAGGTACAACCTTAACAATATCTTTTAATCTTCCAAAATCCTTGTAGTCCATATTTTCATACCTTCTATGAGAAATATCACTAATGAGAAGATATCAATAATGAATTATTTTTTAAACGAGGTACATATAGAATGTTGATAATGGTACATTACAACTGAATTCTAATTGAAATATGACCTACCAATTCCCTTGACTTCATGTTTTTCGTTGTCTCCAAGATCGACCTTTTGAGATAACTTATTTCTAGGTAATTCAAATTGATAATCATAGTTTTCGGTAATGTGTCTATATGCATCACTGTCGAAAAAACAAATCATCATGATTTTCAATAAAACCTGTAAGAGCTAAAATAAATGAGTGTTGAGATTCAGAATCAGTTATTCTATGCCTCCTTTTTGAAGATTTCTCATCTAGGTCAACAAAAAATGCATGATTTCTTCTACTTCTTTTATGACCATCATCCCTCTCATAGTCATATCTTTGATTCCTTCAATGGCATTGAGTTTTATAATGACCGTATGATTGATAAATAATTTAATATGGGATAGGTATATTTTATCTCTTTTATCTCTTCCATCTCTTCTATCTGGAGAGGGAGGAAGAGTATTTATATGAGAGGTATAATCCTTTCTTGAAGCAAAATTATTACGTTGTATTTTACCATCACTTTTATGTAATTTTCCAAAATTTTGTTTCTTCTTCCTGTTTACCTTAGCGTGAGTTGCAAATGCTTCTATTCTAGGATCTTCAATATCTCGTCAAGGATAGAGTCTTGATTCTTCTTAAGTTAATTCTACCGATAATTTATCAAAGGTTGGAGCATTCTCTTGCATTAATACCTGAAGAAAATTAGTTGCAAGCTCTAGGTATATAACCCAAAGCAACAATGGCCAAATTCCTTATTAGAAACTTCTTCGTCTATCACTTTGATTTTGTCTCTATTTTGAGATATATTCACAAACCATGATTCTATTGTGTCATTTTTTTTCATGTTGATGTTACAGAGTTGTTCTATTATATTGATGGATTGATTTACATTGCTGATGGTATACAATTGAATGATAGTATCGTACATAGGCTTAATAATCTTATGTTCAACAATATAGAGAACTAAATAATCTGTATCAGACTCAAATATAATTCCTCTTGCCAAAATATCATCTTCATGGTACTTTTCTTTTCCTACTTGATCAGATGGTTCAATGAATTTACCTGTGACAATTCCAAAGATTGTTTTCCTTTCAATAATCATCACAAATCTTTCCTTCCATGACCTAGATTTTGTGGCTCCATAAAGCTTGGTTTTAGTCTTCATGAATGAAGAATTCATGGTGAAAACGTAGGACAAAACACAAAAGATTTTCAAATTCTCTTCAAGATGTTATTAAATTGATCTTCAAATGCTCTTGAAGATGATATATTTTCTATTTTCCTTCACCAAATATATGATAACATGTTGAAATGCTAGTGATGCAATGATTAGAATAGTTTTTCACAAATGATAACTACTTAAATTGATTTAAATTTATCCTTATTTATAATTTAGTTAACACGTAGCTATACATGAAAAAATTCAACGAATTACACTTGAAAAAGAGCAGTAAATATAGACGGCATTAGAAAATCATAATAGAAAACAATCAAGAGAAAAGAGATATCAATATTAGGCTTAAGGCTAGGGAAAAGCCCACTAGTGGAAAACCCAAAAAATATTTCCTTATGAGATAGAAATTCTATCCATTGATACTGCATCTAAATTATCTAAAAAGTCCCAAATTACCAACAATTAGATACACAGACAAAGTTTGTACAAAATAGACAAACAAAGTTTGAAAAAAAATTAAAGAAAGATTCCACTTATATTCAATAATATTATCTTCCTCCAAGGAGGCTGAAATATAGGTCTGAGGTCATTGTAGTAGAGGGACAAATTTCCCACTCTGATTTCCAATAAATTGTGGATAGGATACACCTAAAAACGTCTGGATCAACTTTAGAATTTTGTCACAAAAGGAGGGTGATCCACTCTACAATTCTCGACCATAAAAGAGGTCACAAAATAGAGGTATAAATCATCCTTAGTAACTAAAGAAACATGCCCTTGAATATGATACAAAAAATTGTCAAAATAACCTTTGTATACTTCCTCATACACGTGGATATACTGTGAAATGAAAGGCCAAATTAGCTTGATATTTATGAGCGGATTTCTTGATGTTTTGCTAGGTGAATTGAATGCCAATGACCTCTTAATAATGGGCTTCATAAGAGGGTTAATTAGCCATAGTAGTTATGACATCATTTCCTTGGTATCCTGGGAATTTTCCAATTTCATTTTACATAAATCCTTTCTTTCAGAGTCTAAAAGAAAAAAATCATTTTTGGGTTAGTCAATTATTTGGTATTTTTCCTCTTAGGACTGAGTATTTGGTTTGCTTCGAGCCCCAACATCTAATTTGTGATATTTTTCAGAAGGTTTCCCTATAGACATTGTCTCCATTATGGGTTTGTTAGGGCAATATTTTATCTTTTGTTTTCTCCAATTTTTTAATCTCTAATACCTAGGTTGTTTCTTGTATTTTTTTTTCGAGTGATAATATTGTGGATAATAGAAGACGATGTTCTCTTTCACTAATTAAAGGACAAATAATATAAGCATTATTTAATCATTTAGTTTTGTCTTATCTTGTTTAGGTCTCTCTAGAGTATTTTGTATTCTCTGCAGTTATTCCCGCTCAATAGAGGATGGCAAGTCGAAGATGTAGTGTAAGTAATTCAACTCCTCAATGTAGGAGCTTATTTTGCTGGAATTAAGTTGCCAAATATTTTGTTTTAGTTCGTCTCAACTTTAGAAAATAAATTCTTCACCTTCAATCTATGGAGTTTACCATTTGTCCGTGCTTCTCATATTCTGAGGTGAGTATTGAAAATATCAAACTGGTCGCTAACCCGTTAAATTTAGAAAAAGAGGTTACATTTTTCGAGAAACCCCTTAAATTTAGAAAAAGAAGGTTACATTTGCTACATTTTATGGTTCTTCCTGAATAGATGAATACCTTCATCCATCTGCTTAGTCCTAATAAACTGGTGAATGATTATAATATTTTTGCAAGGCAAGAGGACATTAAATGACTTCTTAGGAATGTGTGTGTTGACCTTGGATGTTATTATTTCACATCTATGTAAGGTTGAGAAATATGTACTCTTGGATTCACATTATGAGGAGACAATAAATATCCCTCTTGTTGTTAATGATCCACGAGCTACTACTTATCCACCATCTCATAATGCTCCTTTGTGATCGCTTATCATATCTTTCTGAAACGGATTTTATATGCTCCAAATTTTGTCTATGGTTTTTTGAAGGTATTGTGAGTGAATATTAGATATCTTTGAATTACCTTTTTTGGGATGACAATTATTTTGTTTTATGCAATTTTTAGCCTTGGTGGAAAATCCCCTAATCTCTTGCAATTACAAAATTTTCTTTCTAATTTTTGTTTGTGTAGCTAGTTTTAATGAATGACTCTTAGTGTAAGAGTGTGGTAGACATTGGCAAGAGGCAATATGCTCTAAGTGTTTTTTTGTTGGCATCATTGGTTTTAGTGAAGACATGTAAGAGTGTGGTGATTTTTACCGTAGTTTCTTGACCTTTTAATGGTGTTTCTGCATGGGTGGTCACTTAGAAATGTTTTGCTAGTCTAACAATTATAATGGAAATGTTTTTTATGATTTTTCTTGAAAGTGTGTTTTTTTTATGAGATGTAATTTCTCAAGTTTATAGTGAAGATTTTAGTTTTGTAAATAAATAATAAACTCAAATTGACATATGTAAAATGATATATCTCTATGTTTTGTAACTTAGCATATTAGCATACTTAGTTTACTCATCGTGTTAAAGACCTCAGCTCCTAAAACAATGGAGTCGTCTAACGAGCCGGAGGAATTTCCCGGACGGTCAAAATTGGCCGGAATCCGGGCCAAAAAAATTTAAAAACTCTTGCAGAAACAGTGTTTGAATCTTGATTTTGACATTGGAAATGGATTCAGCACCATCAAAAACCTGTAGGACACCCAAAATATTAAACTTTGACAGTTATAACATGGATTTAGAAAAATTCCTGCCGGATTTTCTGAAAATCTTATCGGAATTTTCATGATTTTCAGGGCGATTCCTCTGACTAGTTAGACTACGGCTAAAACAATTACTATGCTATAGACCTTTTTTATCACTTTAAATTTCATTTCATTTTTATGAAAAGAAAATTTTGCATTGGCTTACCAAAAATTAACGCTATCAATATTATCAAATTATCGGTACTTTCCAAGATTATTAATGCCTATGAGCTTATATGTCCCATCTCTTAGCGATTTTTACCATTTTTGTGGTCGGCCTCTAAAATGATATGTTAAATATATAAATAAAGGATTACGGGTTAATCACGTACGTCATCGGACGAAAGTCTTGTATATCGTTCGATCTCATCTTTTTCAGGGTATATGCGCAAATTCCTTGAAGGTATCTTTCAAGAAGCCACGAAATGGAGGAAAGCATGTCACGAAATGGAAGCGATGATAGCAGTCTTGCTCGAGAAATGTTTGAGAGGATTGCAGATTACATGGATGACGCATCAAATATAGGCATGGAATGGGAAAGATGTGTACCTGGCACGGAAGATGAAGGAGGGGCAGCCACGGAAAATGGAGGGGCAGCCAAGGAAAATGAAGGCAGACTTAAGGGCCACTTGATCTCTAGCATAGTGTTCAGATGGATTGATGAAGACAGGGAAGATGTTTGGGAATTGCAGAGCATTTGGAACAATGTGAGTGTAAGCCAATTAGACGACATTGGACAGAAACCCTACTGTGAATGGCGTCCTTCAAACAACAGTGGCCAAAAGAATATTAAGGCTGCAATGGCTGAAAACGTTAATGTCGTTTTGCTGCGAAGTATCTTTGATTGGAGTCGGGCTGACGGAAATGTGTGGAGCGTGCAAGCTGTATGGAGTGGTAGTTTTGCAGATTGTCGTCGTGTACTGCAACTCTTGGAAAACGATGGTAATACTGCTAATTCTATAGAATTGAGAATTGAACGTTTTGACCTTAATACTCAATTTCGAGAGCAATACCCTGCTCTCCATGAGAATTATCCCGTAGGCGCTGCTCTTGCTGTTGTTGACTGTTGCCAAACGGTTATCGTTCCAGCACAATCCATTGGTATAGATGATGGTGAGGGCAATATATGCCCCATTTGTCATGATACGCTGTCCACCGGAAACGAAACAAAACAATTGCCTTGCAAACACCTTTTTCATCGGCACTGCATTGCGGAGTGGTTTTTCTCTAAATTTGAATGCCCTCTGTGCAGGAGAAATTATCGTTTGTAAATATTGCCCCACTGTCCTCGTTTTAAATGTTCCATTAAGCATTTTAAAATAAACGGTTTGAGAAAAATATAGTTTATGATAATTCTCAAAATCCTACTTATCTATGGAATAGTTTATCGGTTGTAAATTTCCGTGCTCTCTTTCTCTTTAACCCGACATAATTCACATTTTAAGGTGAATTTTTTTTTAGTAATTTTGTTTATTTGGAAGTGTTACAAGTCATCGTATTTTGGAAGTAAATGTATGCTTTCAACCTATGGCAATCGGTGGGAATGGATTGATGAGAATTACGACTATGCGCTGATGTCATGATTAAGGGGAAAAGTCTGTATGCTAATACTTTTTCCATTTAGCATTTTAAAATAAATGGGTTGAGAAGAATATAGTTTATTATAATTGCAAAGGTTTTATATGTTCAGAGAGAAGTATTTGCATTTCTAGAAATTGATTGCTTTGAAAAGTTTTTAACTGCCATTATTGATCTTTTTGGATGAGATTAAAACAAATTTATATTTGCAATAGTTAAAGAAAACTTTACATTAAGATATTTTAATATTTCTGTTAATTAATATTTCAGGATGTACACATAGAGTGTGGCATAAATCTCAAATATAAATATAAATAAAATATTTTAATGTTTACTTTATATAAAATTATGTTATTATAGATTTGTTCCAATTTTTAAATTTTAAAACATGAGAGAGTGAGTAATATGGATGATTCCCAATGTAGCATTTAAAAATAAATCATGAGTAACCAAACGAATTATTTATTTATTGGTAAAAGTAATGAATGTGAACCAGATGTGGAATTTCTTCCTGGGGTAAAATAGAGTTAACCTTTCTTTTTCCCTGTATATATGAGGGCAATTGAAACTTTAACAAGAGATCTGTTCCCTCTTCAGGTTTGATAAATTATAAGTGAAATTGTTTTATGTTTTTTTTGAAATATTTTTAAAATATATATAATATATATGAGTTTAATAATATTAATATTTAAGTTATAAATATATATAGAAATAATAACAATTAATTTACTTTTTAAATTTATTTCTATCTCATATTTATTTAGATGTGATTTTTATATTTTCATTGATAGACTTGTTTCTATTAGAAAGTGAATACAAATTATGTGTTTTCAAAATTTAATAGTATTAATATTATTAGTTACAAATAATTCTCATTAAGTTACAATTTTACACATGTGTATTGTTGATTTTCGTGTTTTGGTATTTGTTTGATGATAAGAACAACATAATAAGAATAGAAGTATAAAATAAATTATTCTAACTATTTCTCTATATATTTCTCAACATCATATTTGAGCTAAGGTTAGCTAATGGATTTCACAAGAAACTAAAAACTTTGTTAAGAGGAAAATATTCTTACTTGGTTGAGCATAGTGACAAAAGAATGAAGGAAATATTCATCTCAACAACATTCTATTTGTTCTAGTTTTACAAAAGAATCTACTTTCTATTTCACATATATAATATAAGGGAGATAGAATCACCTTTATATATGTAAAGGTCGGAGTATGGGAAAAGAATTCTAGCATCTACATGCATAGGTGAATGGTATTCTTGAAGGAGCACCCCACACATTGTTGTCTCCTCTCTCTCTCAAGATCTGGTTCACATTGAAGTAAGTCCATGTGAACTTTGGAATATAATATTTGCTCATGTTTATGAAAAAATATTACGAGCTCTAAATTTAATGGTGATTGCAATCCTTGAACCCAATGAGAATCATGAAACAATATGCAAGGGATGTGCATAAGGTAAAAATGTCAAGATTTTTTTATATTAGTTCTTCATGATAAAAAAAAATTGAGGATCTCATTCATTCTAATCTATGAGGAACCATGTCTCCAATCTATATTGTAGGTAATATATATTATGTGACATTCATTTATGAAAATTCAATGAAAACAACATTTTACTATTCTGTTCGGTAGCATCGGTGCGATAGAACATTCTTCAAATGGATGTCAATATTGCATTCCTGAATGATAGTATTGATGGAAAATTATATGCATAGAAACCCTTGGGATTTTAAGTATAATATTGAGAAACTTAATTTTGCACATTCAAGAAGGAATTTTACTGAGATAATAAAGCACCGAGCACTAGCACATTTGGCCCAATTTTTGATAGTGAAAATGTCGCTCTTGTGACACATAGGCGTCCCAAGAGTGACACTTTGAGGCGGGGAAGAATATTGTTTATATTAAAGTTGCAATTCCGACACTTGAGCTAACTGTCAGAAGAGCGACACTTTTTATGATGTTAGCAAGCCGATGTTGCTCTTCCAATAATTTAGGTAGGTTTCTCTATACCAACGATTGCAGGGAGGTGTTGCTATATAGACGTTTGTAGTCAGATGTTCCTATACTGACATTTTTAGGAAAGTGTCTCTATTCTGACATTTTCAGCCGGAGTCGTCTAACGAGCCAGAGGAATTGCCCGAACGGTCAAAATTGGCCGGAATCCGGGCCAAAAAAATTTAAAAAATCTTGCAGAACCAGTGTTTGAATCCTGATTTTGACATTGGAAATGGATTCAGCACCATCAAAAACCTGTAAGACACCCAAAAAATTAAACTTTGATAGTTTTAACATGGATTTAGAAAAATTCCTGCCGGATTTTCTGAAAATCTTATCGGAATTTTCATGATTTTCAGGGTGATTCCTCTGGCTAGTTAGACTACGACTTTTCAGCCACATGTTGCTATACCGACGGTTTCAGCTAGGTTTCTCTATACTGATGGTTTCAGCCAGGTGTCACTATACCGACGGTTTCAGCAAGGTGTCGTTATACCGACAGTTTCAGCAAGGTGTTGCTATACCGCCGGTTTCATCTAGGTGGTGCTCTACCGACGGTGTCAGCCAGGTGTCACTATCAGCCAGGTGTCACTATGCCAACGTTTTCAGGGATGTGAACCCTAACCATCGCACATAAGACGTACCCATAACTAGACAGTATCGCCAGAATACCAACAAATGAAACAGGATATTTGAAAAAACCATCGGAGACTGTATGGTTATAATACCAATGCTAACAAAATAATATTCAAAAAAAACGTCGGAAGAATGCATATGGTTTCAGTTTCCCCACCGACAGAAGATTAACCAAAAAAATCAAGCGTGCAGACTCAAGTACCATAGAGGAATATAGTGTCATCTTGACAAGAAAGTGTATCTATTGGTTATTCAAGGTTGGATCGAAATTTGTTCCATTTTTTAGGAATTCCTGTGCAGTGATCATGGATATAATGAAAATTATTCCATTTTCTCTATAGGGTCGATAAGGTCGGGCTTACTATTTTACATTGGTGGGTGCTCAATTCTCTTGTTATTATTCTATGTATTCACAATATGAGTGAACAAGGGTATGAAATCTTCAATCTATTCAATTTTGGATTCACTCACTCATTGCTACCAAGGATTTCATTTATTTTCTTTATTTCTTTGTATGTGTTCTTCACCGATGGTGATTAAGTTTTCTTTGGTAGCAATATTTTGTTGACCTATTTATTTAGTTATAAAGTATTTAAGTTGCAACTTTGGTCGTGTCAATATCTACATAAAGTAGTTGGAAAATCCATGTGCATTGATAGATAAATACACTGCAATGCTCAATATTTTGAGTTATGATATTATGCTAGGATATTTAGTGATAATTTTGGTAAACCCCATGTTTTGCATTCTTGCTCAATTCCATAACTTTATGGTGGTCCAATTTCTTCCTGTGACATTTCTAGAAAAAAATTCAAAATTAGCCAATGGAAAAATATATTCAAGAGTCTCAAAGTTTCACATAGTATGGCAACAGACAGATTGGAAACTTTGAATGCTAGTGCGCATGGCGGTATACAAGTTGTTGAAGAACTGTTCATGATAAGTTCCTGAGAATATTAGTATTAGAGACACAAAATATTAGTCTTAGAGAAAATTCAATTGATTTGATAGTAATGACAAAAATATATCTTCAATTTTGTTAATTGTACCATTAGGTGTGAATATCCTCTATTTTTTAGTATCATGTATAGAAATCGAACTTCACATCCGATTCACAGCTTTCTAGAGTACCTGGCTTAACAAAATATCCATCATGTAGAGGGATGTTGTTTTGAAATACCGTGTACCCATTTATCTTCGGTTTTGAAATGGCCAATTGTCTATGCAGAAACCATAATGTGCACATGAGATTCAAATATAACAGGAATTTTATATTTAAGTCCTGAGACAAGCCAATCTTTTGTAAACAATATAGCATAAAGTGACAAGTCTTTCCTATTTCTGTATCTCATGTGTTATGATGTGTCTTTCACGTTGTTATTACCTACAATGCAGGTCTGGCACAATTATGTACTACTCTATTTTTCAGGTTAATATAAATTTCTTTCCTTGCACAAAAAAAGGCACATGGCTGAGAAATTCTCATTATGAAATATATAATGTTATTGAAAAATGAATGTGGCATATTCTAGCGAAAGAGAAATATTTTCTCCCTCGGAAATGTAAAAATGTCATTTTGAAAGATTTCCTGCCCCACAAGTTTCATGCATCATGATTACAATGTAATGTTGCAAAAGACATTGACTGAATATTGGAAATTGCTGGATAAGTTAGAAGATTCAAGACATAAAATATATCTACAAGTCGTCTTACATAACTATTAACTTCATGTTAATTCTAGTAAGAAATATATTCTCATCGGTCAATAATTTATACTTGATAGAACAATTCAAAACTGAAAAGAAAATCATTATGAATTGATGTAGCTAGTAATGGATTGTGACCATTATCCTCCATACAGACTTTCTAATTGGAACATTTAAGTGATGGGTATTCTTCCCATAACCTCAAAAACTTCAAGTTTAAACATAAATATCTCTGCGGCACTACTTTTAAATGAACATTGATACAGTACCATACCTTGAAATGAGATAGTAGAAAAAGCTAAAAGCTCAAATGCCGTCCTAGATAATTAATAGCCCATAGATTACCAACATTTATTCTCCAACGATAATCATAAATCCTTAATAGTCACAAAAACCTTGATATGTTACAATAAAATTTAAAATGCAAGAGAATTTTTAAAAACTATAACCATTACTGATAGCCACTACCGCATTTTAAAAACTAGCACATGGTTGCTTACGTAGAATATTGGTAGTATTTAATTGAACCATTTCCAAAATTGATATCCAAAAAATTGAATGTCTACATCTAACCATAGATAATAGGTTGTAATATTCACAAATTTTTTGAACATATGTCAACACAAATTCACAGATATTTTCAAAGATAACGCCACATAAGATTCATGTATTTTCATTCTGTTAATCGTGTGTCAAAAATTGAAGAAATATCAAGCCAAAATATCATTAACTCCTTAAGATTTGAGTGTGAACCGTAATCACTCTAAGGGAGCCCATAATTCAATTCCTTGAATAGCGAGTGGCCCTATTGCAAATATTGAATATAACTGCGATTATGAGGTTTTTCTAGGTTCTGGAAAATGAAAAACATGAGTTATCGAGAGTCTCCAAGAAACACCAAAAACACCAACCCTCCAATGCATTTTGTCCTAAAATACATTTGAATGTTAATCTTGAACATGTTTCCATATGGCCTTGAAAATCTAATTTAAACAAGGAAAATATAAATAAACTTAAAAAGAAATGGATGCCCTAGGTGAGTTTATAAGGGATTAATTAATTGCAATATGAAGTGGTTACTCATTAAAAAAAAAACACACATCAATCCAACCATTCGTGTCTTAATTGACATTGGAAACTCAAAATTGATGAAAAATTCCTAAGAAGTGTGCTATGGTTTTTAGAAAATTGATTAACATATAGAGTATTTTCTATAAAATTCAAAGACTCAACACAAAACTACGTATTTTACATCATATTCAAAGGTAGTGTTATCAAATTTTATAGTTTCTCACTCGCTACTTTACATACCTGTCTAAATTAATAAGGTGGACCACACATCAAAAATGACAACCACACCATATTTTCACAAGGTTTTGGCCAATATTTGTTGTAAGGAGTGCAATGAGATAAGGTGCGGAAGTGTTTTTCCAAAGCACACGAACAAGGCGTGGTTTGTGGAAAACAATTGGTGTTGCATACCTATAAGGAAATTTGTCAGTTTCTTTATTCAATTGGTAGGTGGGGATAATCTACTTGGTCAATAGAAACAAATAAATATTAAAATAATCCAATTGAAAATATTGATCTCATTCTTTCTACCTAGAGGGTGAAAACAAGATTGTGGCTCCATGGTAAGTGGCTACAAAAGAGGTGAAAAACTCAATAACAAGCATGCCCATATATTCTTTTCTCAATAGAGAATTTGAGAAGGTTCTCGGATACATTTATAAAAGGAGAAAATTTTATATATATATTGGTAGAGTACCTTCATCCAAAACTTTTCATTTGGGACATATTGTGCTTGTAAGCTACATAAACATGTTCGCTATCACTAGCAACATTCATCACACTTAATATCCAATATTGTATTCTAACTATTCTCCAACATAAAATACAAATTATAGGTCGACCATGTTTTGGCTGACTTGGATTATACAATTTAGCTCAATAATTTGTTAGAAATAAGAGGGTTTTTACATTCATTCTTCACCATAATCATTATCATCTTCGCCATTATCATCTCATAACATTAGAGCTCCAATTTGAGTTCCATATTTCTTTTGTGTTTTCCTCATATTGAGAGAGATAAATAGATCATTGAAGCATAAGGACATAAAAAGGATACATCCCACAGAGGGGGATTTACATAAACATGTTGTAAATATTCCTCACGAGGTGTTTTAATAAAGTTATTATTCATTTGAAGTCCTCCATTGGCCTATTTATCTTTCATTTAATACTACTATATGTTTTGGACTTACATCATATATTGTATTGCAAGATTTTCTCATTTTTTATTGTAGATATGAAGCATAGAGGAAGTCATTTTCTGTTGTTAGGGTTGCATGTCACCAAGAACCTTAGTCAAATATTTTTTGTACATATGCTAATAATTTTAATACTAACAAATGATGAATCCGATTGTGTAGTAATTTATAACCTTGGTGACTATTGTTTCAACTATACTCAGTGTTTTTCCAACTATTTTTAGTCCTCTCAGTCTCTGTTTTTTATCTTCTTTATTTTTTAGAAAAATTTCTATTTTTTTTTAGGTTCCACATATTTCCATAGGTCATAGGTACTAGCTAAGAATGAGAAAACACATATGAGTTCATATCTGTTGAGTGAGAGAACAAACAGAAGGTCACACTTTATGGCCCAATAAATACACCCATAAAACAATTTTCTTCCCTAAAATTTTGCCAACACACTTTTCATGTTGATTTCCACAATTTCTCATTTTTTAGATTTTTTCAGTTTTTCCAATACGGTTGCATGTGTGCTCAGAAGGGTTATTGTTATTTGTTAAGCCAACACTAGGCCTATATCCTCTTAGTATTTTCTTGCTGAGAAAGTAAAAACCCTCGTATGTTTTACAATAACCTCCACCATTTAGGAAGAGAAATGTTGAGCTAAGGAGTGTAGTGTGCATCATTTTAGACCAATATATTTTATTGTTTTGTCCACTTTTCTGTAGCCCTTTTTGACATATTTCTTCACAACTTTACTCTCTTTAGAGTTTTTTGTTTCCTTTTCCACTTAAAACCCACTAATGTATCATAGTTTTTGTGGCATTTTCCATCTCCTTTTCCAACATTTTCACCACTATTGTTTGTTAGCATTGTACCCCATTTTTAGATGTTTTTTGCCTTTAGGTCCAAGACCCTTCTTTGGTGGGGGGTTGTGTGCTTCATTTTACTATATAGTTGTTTTTAACATTCAAAATTATTTATAGTTTATGAAATTTTATTTTAGGAGCATTGAAACCATAAAAAAACAACACAATTAACTCACACACTTGACACATTTGCCACACACACACACCCTAAGCGAATGATATCTTGGTTAATGTGTTCAAGGCACGAATTCAAATAATACACCTCTATAATTCAACCCACATAGATTAATTTCACTTTGGCACCAGGACCAAAGCAATATTTGTGGTTAGGTGGAGGATTAGTGGTATAGGCTTCCAATAACATCCATTTATCACTTATACTGAGACATAGAAATTTGACATATTACACAGCTTAAAATCCTTGAGCATCCCACAATCCAAAGTGAGAGTGCATCAAAAACCTGATTCAAATGGGTTTTTGAGATCATGGTTCAAGTGGTTCTCCTCGATGCTACCCACCTCGTGGTATGGAATTTTGTGTCGTGGTTGATCACCAAGAAGCTCAAGACTAGACCACCCGCATGGGAAAAAGGTATTCTTAGTGTCAAATCTTAGGAAAACATCCTATAAGACTAGTTTTGGGAAAGCGGTTGGTACTTTACCCCACCTTTCTCTATACAACTCTATTTGTGGGGATCAGATTACGTCAAGTAAGAACTCTCCTCGAAGGCCATATGAAACAATATACCTAAGATGTGTTTTAGGATTTTGATCACCTTTATGCTAGAGGTCATTTTATATGATGTATTCAGTTGAATTGGGGTACCATATTAAAAAATTTAGTTTACACTTGGAACCACTATACTATGTTTTTGGTTTTTTTTTTTTAACATTTTCTCCTATCATTACCCTTTAGCCTCTTGATTCATATTTCTTATTAACAAAATTTCACGCCGTAGGAATTTATCACAGAGACATCATGGCCTTCACCCATAATTTCCGTTAGGACATCTTACTCCCTCTTGTCGAGTTTCAACCCATCCTCCTATTCGTACATTGAGTTCCCATACTAACTTTGGTTCTTCTGATTCTTCTAATTCTTCCTCTAATTTAACATCTTTCCAATGCCACACTACCACCATGTCACACACCAATTTGGGTAGTGGAAACGTATGTGGTAACCAAGGTAACCCCAGAGGTAGAACCTATACTGGTATGGACACTAACCCTCACTTTATTGCTTATATGGCCAGACTGAGCCTCCCTGATTTCAACTAGCTCATAAATGATCGTCTTCTCTATGACTACAATTAGCATCCTATTACTGCCAAATTTACTTCTTACATCATGAATTTTAAAGGTAACCCTAGATAAAACACCCCAAATCATGTTCTCTTTTTTCATAAGTTGTGTTCATCAAATTAAATTAGCGAAGACTCCATTTGTCTTTTCCTTTTCCTATGCACCCTTAGTGGATTTGATTCCAAATGGTATGTTGATCAGTTTCATTCCTCCCATTCCATGTTCGTGACACTTGCCAAATTATTTCTTTCCTACTTCTATTTACCTCTCCAGTACGACCCAAGTATCAAACTCTTGACCTCTTTTGGTCAAAAATTTTCCACCCACCTTTCTAACCATTTTAAATAATGGTGTAGAAGGAGGAGAATGTATAGAGCACCTCAGTTTGAAGACTGTGAATATATAGATTAGTTTCATTGAACTCTTTTTTCCCTCATTGGTAAAAATTTCGCCTCTCATTTCTGTGAGTATTAGGAATAAGCTCTCAAGATATCCTCAAAATATGATATGATCTAGACCAACACATGTTATGTTTAGACTATCCTTCCTCATATACAACAAATAATTTATGAACGTGCCCTCATGTTTAGAGTGTGGTCTCTGATACCTTTCCTAACTCTAACATTCCTGAGATCCAAGAAAATTCTAAGGTTCAAGAAGTGGAAAATCACATCGAGCATCAGGAAAAAGTTCTCCAACCCTTAAAGGATAACCGGATGTGGTCACAGAAAAAAGAACTAGACAACTATGAAATTGATCAACATTACAGTATCTCATCAAGTGGAAGAACTTATCCACTGAATATTCCATATGGGAGGATGAGAATTTTAAACATAAGCATCTAAAGGTACTCAACGTTGAGGACAATCATTTTTTGAAGGAGAGGGGCATGTTATGTCCCTATATTACTAATGTTGTCACTTGCTGTTGTTAGTGAACCCCCCTTGTGGTTATTTTTGTACCCTTTTCCCAATATTGTTATTATTGTGCCCCATAAAATCAAATTATTGTTATTGTTGTGCCTTTGCATTATTATCGTTAGGTTGGCTAGGAATATATTATGACCCCATGGACTCCTATATATAGAAAGGATGTTTTTACATTTGTATCGTCCAAGAATTTTTCATTTATATAATGTAAAGGAGGTTTCCCCTTCGAAGAGGCTGATTTCTAAGGAATTGAACTATCTTTTATTCTATTTTGTGAGATGGTCTCATAACAGAAAGTGGTGATGAGAACAAAATAAATTTTAATCATGATATCATATACTTTAACATTTGATTGAATACTTAACATATTCTAAATATAAATATGAGGAGGTTTGATGGGAAGGATCTGGTAACATGGATACTACAGATGGAGTAGTGTTTTCATCTCCATATTGTGCAACACACACAAAAGGTACGTGTTGAAAATTTATATTTAGAACCTAATTAGTCTGTATGGTATTAATGGATTTGTTATCATAAACCACTTGTCACTTTCTCATTTTTTATGGATGAAATGATAGCACATTATGAGGATAAAAACAAAAACACCTTCTTTAGGAAATTGATAAATCTCAAACCAAGGGGTTCAACGGTGGAGTACATTTAGGAATTCCAAAGATTGAATATAAAGGCAAATGATATTTTAGAGGGTCATATGATTGATGTACTCATAGGGACTTTAAAGGATAAAATCCAACATGAGGTTCCTCTATGGTAACTTGATTCATTGGAGAAGGAATTCGGCTGGAAAGAAAAAGTGAAAGTGAAATTATGGAAACAAGGACACCTACTACTCACATATGTAAATATGGAAGTGTTTCTACTCCTAGCCTTCCAAAACCTTCAAGGCTGACACCACAATAGTTGGAAGAAATAATAGAAAAAGGGTTTTGTTATAGTTCTGATATAAAATACACTAAAGGTCAAAACTGTGTTGAGAAGAAATTATTTTACATATATAGGAGGAAGAAAAGGAATAGGAAACTTCAAAAAAGGAGGATATACACTAAGAAAAAAACCCTAGAGAAAGAGGAAATAAATGTGACCATACCTTGTAATGAATTAGTAGGGATTATCACTATTGAAACTCTCATGATAGAAGAACATATCAGGAAGAAAAATGTAATAGTCATGATGTATTTGGGTAGTCCCATTAATTCTACTAATTCTAATATGGCCAAGGAATTGGATTACTTCCTATATCGAGCACCAAAGTGTCAAGTGATGGTAGTAAATGGAGGAACTATAAATTTCTCTAGAAATTTCCGAAATGTTAAGCTATACATGGGGGAATATGCATTAAATCTTCCAATGCTTTCCATTCCAATATGTTGTGCCAAGGTTATAATAAGAGTCCAATGGATACAATATTTGGGTACAACAACTTTTAATTCTCAAGAAATTTACTTGAATTATTTTTTAGAAGGAAAGGAAGCTGAATTAAGGGGTATCACATGGAAACCAATAAATATAGTTAGCTCTAATGGCATGAAAAACATTCTAAGAAAATATAAGAACGGAATAATTGCACGACTATTCTCAGTAGAGGTTCAAACATGGAAATCATCTATTTCTCTAGATCTCCAAAAAGTTTCAGACAATCATTCCAAGTTATTTCAGGCTCCCAATGGCCTCCCACCTACTTGTGATCATGATCATGCTATTAATTTTATTCTAGGAAATATTCCTCCAAACATTAGATCTTATGTATATCCCTATCCCCAAGAGCGTGAAATTGAACATATGGTTGCAGAAATGTTAGAGGTTGGTTTAATTCAACCTAGTCAAAGCTCTTTCTATGCTCTAGTGTTATTGGTGCATAAGAAGGATTGATTGTGGCACATGTGTCCGGATTATAGGGAGCTCAACAAGCTCACTATTAGAGTTAAAATTCCCATTCCTACCATTAATGAATTATTGGATGAATTACATGGATAAATTTACTTCACCAAGTTGGATGTTCTTTTACAATATCATCAAATTAGAGTGAAAATTGATGATGTTCTGAAAACAACATTTAAAACTCATGAGGGTCATTATGAATTTTTGGTCATGCCTTTTGTACTTACCAATGCACCTTCTACATTTTAACTTTTGATTAATTCCATTTTCAAACCCTTCCTTGGAAAATTTGTGTTAGTATTTTTTAATGATTATTAATCTACAGCAAAACATGGAAGGGTCATGTTGAAAATGTTGACAAGGTGCTAAAACTATCAGAGGAGAAACAATTATAGGAAAAAACCTTGAAATTTTATTTGGAGTGTGACGCACGCAGCAGTAGCGCTGGACTTTCCTTCTTATATGAAACCCACAAAGGATTAATTAAACCCAAAATATCTCTATTAATTTTCTATCGAAACCAGATCCCTTTATAAACTTATAATATCAAACTCCTTTATATAAGCGCTTTAACGCTTTTTGTTATTTATTTCAATGTTCTGATGCTTTTAAGATTTAGTCTATCGGAATCGGAATTAAACAAAGGTGATAATATAATAATACTCCACTTAACTATTCCTCCGATGCGATCGGTCACAATCGGCAATCACTGCGATTGAAACAACATATATATATATATATATATATAATGGTTAACAAAGTTCCGATGCGATGATCGGAAATCGCAAATCGATGTTTTATAAAGGTGAACCTTAACTCTTTTCCACAAGCAATGCGATGGCTCAGACCCAATTTCACTTCACAATTGGAATACAATATAATTGAATTCTGCTCACCGAGAATTTTCGAGTCTTTTTGACTGTTTTTTTGTCTTAAAAACCTCTACCCTCAACGCTAATTTAACACGCCCAACTTCAATCGATCACTGATATTCTTATGATTTAAATCGAAATCATGCCCAGACTATTATGAATTCAACCCAATTCACATAAATCACAATTCAAAACCCATGCGCATCACACAAAAAAAACACACGAATTTTATTCATACTGTTAATCAAAACATAGTTCACTCTGAGTTAGTTTCACAAAGAGAAAACCTCTGTTACAAAGAATACAACCCTCTTTCACAATTTGAGCTTTTGCTCCACCCAAAGCCACACTCTATTTCATTTCACACTCTATCCTACTTTTTTTTTTAAAAACTCCAAACTCTCGCTTTATCACAATATTATGATAAGCTTATTTTCTAACAATAGTTAACGAGATTTCCTATTTTCCTGAAAGATCCTAACAAAAAATCTCCTATCTTATCAGCTCTCATGCACACCTATATAACAAATCTTATCTCTAATCTAATTAAGAAAATATTACACTTATTACAATAACAGACTAATTATTTGATAAATCGACTTCCACAGTAAACTAAAATTGACCAACAGTAAATGAGATTCATTCTGTCAAGCCACAACATGTGAACATATTTTTCACATTGCTGGCTAGTTCCGATGCTCCTACATCAGACTCCCGGGGAAGAAAAAAAAAATGTTCTTTAAACTTTCAAGATTTATTCCATATCTCTGCAATTCAGCTGCTGTTAACCAACTGGAATCCTCCATTGGCTGCTCCTTCCATTTGACGAGATACTGAAAATATGTCTGCCCTCGAGTTTTCTTGGATATTCTTTGATCCAAGATATCTTCCACTTCCTTCTTAGATGCTTTTGGTACCTGTTCCTCCCAGTCCACAGTTTGAACTTCATCACCTGTAGCTTCAGTTTGCAACTTTGTTTCTGCCTCTCTGAATGGATACAAGTCCGCAATATTAAAAATGGGGGATATTCCGATCCCTTCCGGCAATTCAATCTCATATGCATTGGCTGAAAATTTCCTTTTGATTTTACAGGGTCCTATTTTTTTTAGTTTCAGTTTGTTATAAGTCTTTGTAGGAAATCTCTCTTTCCTCAAATATGCCATGACCAAATCTCCTACTTGAAATTCTTTTTCTCTTCTTTTCAGATCTGCTCTCTGCTTGTATCTCTTGCTGCTTTCCTACAATTTATCTTTAACTTCTTCCTGTAGCTTCTACATTTGTTCAGCAAAATCTTCAGCACTTGCGCTTCTGGCTTCTTGTTTCCCCAAGTCTCTTAACTCATATACTCCTCTTGGATGCATTCCAAAGACAATCTGAAATAGACTCATTCCAGTGCTTCGGTTTGGTGTGTCATTGTAAGCAAATTCAGCTTGGGCTACTGCCAAATCCCACTGTTTGGGATTCTGATGTACCAAACTTCTTAATATATTCCCCAAGCTCCTGTTTACTGCTTCAGTTTGTCCATCTGTCTGAGGATGGTATGCTGAACTAAAACTGAGTTTAGTTCCCAGTTTCTTCCAAAGTGTCCTCCAAAAATGCGCTACAAATTTAGTGTCTCGATCTGATACAATACTTACAGGCAAACCATGCAATCTTACAATCTCTGAAAAGAATAAATTTGCTATGTGTGTGGCATCATTAGTCTTCTTACAAGCAATAAAATGGGCCATTTTAGAAAATCTGTCTACAACAACATAAATAGAATCGTTTCCTCTCTGAGTTTTTGGTAAACCCAGAACAAAATCCATACTCACTGCATCCCATGGTCAATCTGGTATGGGCAATGGCTGATATAGACCGGTATTCTGACTCCTTCCTTTGGCATACTGACATACCCTACATTTCTCAACAAACTTTTTAATATCAGTTTGCATTTTAGGCCAATAATAAAAAGCATTCACCTGAGCGAAAGTTTTGTCTTGTCCAAAATGACCAGACAACCCTCCACTGTGCTTCTCTTTAATGATGTTCTCTCTCATGGAACATTTAGGAATGCATAATTTGTTTCTTTTAAATAACATGCCTCCTTGAATAAGGTAATCCATCCATTGACTTCTATTATGGCTCACCGGATTCTGCACTGTTGTGTAGATGTCTTTAAAATCCTCATCATCCTTGTACATTTCTATCATTTCATCAAAACCTACAACACCCACTTTAAATTCTTGCAAAAGAAAACTTACCCTGCTTAATGCATCCACCACTTTATTAGACTTACCACTTTTATGCTTTATTACAAAAGTGAAACTTTGCAGAAATTCCACCCACTTGGTGTGCTTATGACTTAGCTTTGGCTGATTATTAATAAACTGCAAAGCGTGGTTGTCTGAATATAAGATGAACTCCTTCGGTAGCAAGTAATGCCTCCACTTTTTCAATGCATGCACAATAGCGTAAAATTCTTTATCATAAGAAGAATATTTTTTCTTTGCATCATTTAACTTCTCGCTAAAATATGCTATCGGCCTTTGCTCTTGGCTTAGCACCGCACCAACTGCTTCTCCACTTGCATCGGTTTCCACTTGGAAGACTTTCTCGAAATTTGGCAATGCTAGAATAGGCTTTTCTGTTATCTTCTTTTTCAGCAAATTAAAATTCCTATCAGCTGCTTCTGTCCATCGAAATGGCTGATTGACCTCCTTGATTGTCTCAAGGATTGGTGCACAAACTTGACTAAATCCCTTTATAAATTTTTGGTAGAAACTAGCAAGTCCATGGAAACTTCTTACCTCGAATACACTCCTGGGAGTAGGCCAGTTTCTGATTGCTTGTACCTTCTCCGGATCCATTTTCAAACCGTCTCTGGAAATCACAAATCCTAAATATACCAGCTCCTCTTTCATGAAACTACATTTTTTCAGATTGATTAGTAGTTTCTCTTTCTACAGAGTTTTCAAAACTAATTTCAAGTGTTCCAAATGCTCCTCTTTACTTTTGCTGAAAACTAGAATATCATCAAGGTAAACAACAACAAATTTACCTGTATATTCTTTCAGAACCTCATTCATTAGTCTCATGAATGTGCTGGGCGCATTAGTGAGCCCAAAAGGCATCACTAACCACTCATACAGTCCACTGTTGGTTTTGAAAGTTGTTTTCCACTCATCGCCTTCCCGAATTCTGATCTGATGATGCCCTCTTTTCAGATCTATCTTAGTAAAGTACGTGGATCCACTTAAACAATCCATTAAATCATCCATCCTGGGCAAAGGAAATCTATACCTGACTGTTATCTTGTTGATAGCTCTGGAATCGGTGCACATGCGCCATTCTCCTCCCTTTTTCGGACTAAGCACTGTTGGCACAGCACACGGGCTCAAACTTTCTCGAATCAGCCCCTTGTCCATCAACTCTTGAACCTGTCTTGCAACTTCTGCGTTTTCCTGAGGAGTTAATCTATATGCAGCTTTATTAGGTAGGCTTGCTCCTGGTATTAAGTCGATATGGTGACTTATACTTCTAATCGGTGGTAATTCATTCGGCAGTTCATCCACAATGATATCCATGTAACTATTTAACACAGATTGAATTTCTTCAGGAAAATCATTTAAATTTGTGGAGGTTAAAATTACGTTTGGCCTTCCTACGATAGCGAGATGCACCTCTTCACTTTTATCAACCTCCTGTAGCAGTTCCTTACCACTCATCAACATAATACTATTTTCAGGCAGCTCTTTATCAGCATCATTCTTCACTGGCAGCAACGTATGTTTAACTCCATCCTTTTCTATGGTGTATGTATTTCCTCTTCCATCATGAATCGCCTTTCGGTAAAATTTCCATGGCCTCCCCAATAACACGTGACATACATCCATAGGCATTATGTCACATAAAATCACATCTCTGTATGTACCAATCTGCATTTCCACATTACACTGTTCTGTCACAATGACTTGATGACCCTTCTGAAGCCAAGATACTTTGTAAGGTGCAGGATGCGCTTTCCTTGTTAACCCAAGCTTTTCCACCATCTCTGTAGACACAAGATTGTCAGTACTCCCGCTATCAATTATAACCTTACAGCACTTACCTTTTGATTTGCATGTAGTCCTGAACAAATTCTTCCTTTGCGCAGGTTCTCCAATCTCTTTTTCTGATCTCAGCAAAGTTCTTCTAAGCAGTAATGATTCACCTTCTTCTGGTGGTTCTTCCTTCTCTACAAGTCGAGGTGGTTCCAGCTCTACCTCAGCCACATTTGCACCCCTCTGGCTTGCTGATTTTTTATGAGGACAGTCCCGCGACATATGTCCCCATTCTCCACAGGTATAACATCTAATATCTCTTCCTCGCCCTCTTCCTCTGGATGCGAATCTCCATCTACTAGATTCACCCATCTGTGGTGATCTGCTGCTTGAACTTCCTGCTTCAAACTGATGTTGTGTTCCTCTGGATCTGGCAGCTCCTCTACCTCTTGCTGAGCTCTTTCCTCTGTTTCTTTGACTCTGTTTCCGCAGTATTTTATCCTCTGCTTTCAAACTTTCTTGATAGGCATCCTCAACAGTTTTCAAACTTAACAGGCTAATATCATCTTGGATATCATACCTTAGCCCATTAACATATCTGGCTACTTTCTCCAAATCATCTTCTACATGCCCTGTCCTGATGCTTAACCTGTAAAATTCTTTAGTATATTCTTTAACAAACATTCCTTTTTGCTTCAGATTTTGCATCTGCTTAAAAATATTCAAATGATAGTCTTTAGGCAAAAACTTGGCTTTCAGTTTGCTTACCATTTTATCCCACTGCTTGATCTTAGATTTTCCCTTTCTCTTTCTTGATGTCTGTAACTTGTCCCACCAAATGGCTGCGTGACCTTTCAATCTAGTGACTGCAAATTTTACCCTTTTATTTTCTTCAATCTCTTCATAATCGAAGTACTGATCTATGGATCTAATCCAATCCATGAGCTCCTCGGCATTTAGACTCCCTTCATACATAGGAATCTCCACTTTAGGTTTTCTTCCAACCTTCGCCAGCATCTTCATGAATTTAACATTTTCATTCTCTTCTTCTGCTTCCACATCTTCCTCAGATTCTTCTGAAGAACTTTCAGCGCCCTCATCAGGTGCTCTTCTCTGGGCTGTTTCCATTGTTTCCATTCGTTCACGCAGTCTTCGCACTTCTTCTATCAGGACTGCATTTACTTCTGGTCTCCCTTGACCAATTCCTCTCCTTGGCGGCATCTTTGCTGCAAACACCTATCTCTTTGGCTCTGATACCAAAAATTGACGCACGCAGCAATAGTGCTGGACTTTTCCTTCTTATATGAAACCCACAAAGGATTAATTAAACCCAAAATATCTCTATTTATTTTCTATCAAAACCAGATCCCTTTATAAACTTATAATATCAAACTCCTTTATATAAGCGCTTTAACGCTTTTTGTTATTTATTTCAATGTTCCGATGCTTTTAAGATTTAGTCTATCGGAATCGGAATTAAACAAAGGTGATAATATAATAATAATCCACTTAACTATTCCTCCGATGCGATCAGTTGCAATCGGCAATCGCTGCGATTGAAACAACATATATATACAATGGTTAACAAAGTTCCGATGCGATGATCAGAAATCACAAATCGCTGTTTTATAAAGGTGAACCTTAACTCTTTTCCACAAGCGATGCGATGACTCGGACCCGATTTCACTTCACAACTGGAATACAATATAATTCAATTCTGCTCACAGAGAATTTTTGAATCTTTTTGACTATTTTTCTGTGTTAAAAACCTCTACCCTCAGCGCTACTTTAACACGCCCAACTTCAATCGATCATTGATATTCTTATGATGTAAATCGAAATCATGCCCAGACTATTATGAATTCAACCCAATTCACATAAATCACAATTCAAAACCCATGCGCATCACACAAAAAAAAACACACGAATTTTATTCATACTGTTAATCAAAACAGAGTTCACTCTGAGTTAGTTTCACAAAGAGAAAACCTCTGTTACAAAGAATACAACCCTCTTTCACAATTTGAGCTTTCGCTCCACCCAAAGCCACACTCTATTTCATTTCACACTCTATCCTACTTTTTTTTTTTAAACTCCAAACTCTCGCTTTATCACACTATTATGATAAGCTTATTTTCTAACAATAGTTAACGGGATTTCCTATTTTCCTGAAAGATCCTAACAACAAATCTCCTATCTTATCAGCTCTCATGCACACCTATATAACAAATCTTATCTCTAATATAATTAAGAAAATATTACACTTATTACAATAACAAACTAATTATTTGATAAATCGACTTCCACAGTAAACTAAAATTGACCAACAGTAAATGAGATTCATTTTGTCAAGCCACAACATGTGAACATATTTTTCACATTGCTGGCTAGTTCCGATGCTCATGCATCAGAGTGCATGAGGTGGAACATATGGGTAATATTGTATCACATGAGGGTGTTAAGGTACACCTTAACAAAATTAAATCCATTAAATAATGGAAAGAACCCACAACCATAACTCATATGCAAGGGTTCTTGGGTTGACAGGTTATTATCGCAATCTTGTTAAGAATTATGGGAGAATAACAACACCTTTAACAACATTACTAAAGAAAGACACATTTTCTGGGACACCGGAATCAAGTAAATCCTCTAAATATCTTAAAGAGGAAATGTGGAAAGCAACAATATTATCTATGCCATAATTCATTAAAAAAAAAAAAATTGGAATGTGATGGCATAGGAAATGGAATTCGTGTTGTTTTAATCCAATAAGGAAGACCCGTTGTTTTCTAAAGTCATATAATTAAAGAAATTTTTTTACAAAAACCTATTTATGAGAAGGGAGTGTTGGCAATACTAAATGGATTAAATCAATGATGACCTTACCTAGTGGGAAGACACTTAAATATAAAAAACAAATCTTGATAATATTAATAATTTTCGGAATAAATATTATCTTCAGAAGACTAGAAAAAATTGGTCCCAAAGATGTTGGGTTATGACTTTTAAATCGTCTATAAAAAATGTAGAAAATTGTTGTTTCAATTACACTATCAATAAAGGATGAGGATGGGGAAGCATTTGTTCGTTCCATTTTTTTTATCCAGCTAGATTGGATAACCGAAGAAACAGATGAATGGAAGAATGATGAGAAGTGTGAACACTGATTCAAAAATTGTAGCAATATCCTAGTACATATCATATGTTTAGATGGAAAACCCATTCATTATGTTACAAATATTGATTATTTATTTGTAAAAATTCCCCAAGTAAAATAAAATATTCTTTTGGAATTTCATACCTCTCCCTTAGGAGGGCACTCAGGGTTTATAAAAAATTACAACAGGTTCAAGAAGGATATTTTTTGGGATGACCTTAAATTTAATATTCAAATTTTTGTGGTAGAAATTTTGGTTTTCCAACAAAATAAAGTTGACAGAATTAACACCCGTCGTATGTTACAACTTTTACCCATTTCAAGTCAATGTTGGGAGGAGGTTTTAATGGATTTTATCACAGTTTTGACCCAAGTATGAAGGAAAGAGTGTCATGATAGTGGTAGTTGATAGACTTACAAAGTATGCATAATTTTGTACATTCGCCCATCCATTGAAAGCCAATAAAATTTCTACTACAGTACTAGAAATAATTAGAAAGCTACATGGAAAGCTAAAGATTATTGTCAGTGACAGAGCTCCCATTTTATTGTATTAGTACCCGATTAGCTCATAGTTGATCTTATCATCATCAATCTCATTGGAGAACTAAGATAGAAAATAAATTTTTAGAAGGATATATTCGTTTATTTGTATCTGATAAACAAAAAGAATGGATCAAGTGTTTACTTTTGGTTTAATGGTGGTTAACACTTCCTTCCATACTGCACCAAAAGTGATCCCAATTATGGCACTTTGTCGATATCATCCATTATCCATCAAATCATAATTAATATAAAATTCCAAGGTTAAAGTAATGGAATATCACATAGAGAATTAACAAAAAGTTCTCCAAATCTTAAATGATAACTTGACTTTGTCACAAAATTGAATGAAACAACAGATCCACAGATTTATTTCCTACCCTATGAAGTTGCATGTATGCGAGGTAAAAAAATGCTGAGACCTAGCCGCTGCCTCTCCACTGGTCTCCTCTGCGCCTGAGGCCGCCTCCTGCCTTGGCCCCTCTGGGCTGCTTCGAAGGGCTCTGCTTTCTTGGAGCTGGGCCTGTTAAAACTTTACCTTGGCTACCTCCTCTTTTCCTGCGCGGGGCATTTTGCGCGCGGCGTTTGGAGACTGTGCGCACTGGTTCTGTGGTGCGACGCTTTGCCCTGTGGTGTGGCTTTTGGATTCTCAAATCTTTTTTGTCCCTCTCGGCTTTCATTCTTTTTTCTGAAGATTTGGGATGTTGCACGCACTAGCTGCGCATCATCTTTAGCCTCTGTCTGCTGTTTACCTTGCTCAAGGCCAGTCATGGCCTCTTCGGAAGCTGTTTCGGAGGAAACAAACGAGAAATCTGTAGCAAATGCCTTCTCTGCTTTGGTGAAATCCTTGCAGCCTCAACGACCTCGCCCAGCGCTTTCGAAGTTTGTAAAAAAATTAGATGGGCTACAATAGGTCGTGCTACCTCCTACTCTTCCCTGAATGGCTGCGATTTCTCTTGCTGAACGAGGTCTCATCGGCCAATTCACTGGCCTATGGCCTTCACCGAAAACAGTCTAACGCTGGATTGAAAGGAACTGGGCAGACAAAGTTATTGGTAAAATCTCCATTCTCTTCTGCGAGAAAGGATATTATACATTCCATTTCGAATCTAGAGCAGACAAGGACTTAATTTCCAGAAATGGTCCCTATTTCATGGAATCTCGTGGCTTTTACCTGAACAAATGGACTCTAGACTTTGATCCCGAGCTGGATGTCCCTAATGTTGTCCCGGTTTGGGTTCGGCTTCCGCATCTCTCGCTTCACTGTTGGGGAGATGACTCGGTTCTAGCCATTGGCAATGTTGTTGGGAAATACATTGATCGGAGCGAGCCCAAGGATAATATGCAGGCATGTGCGTGAATATGTGTTGAATTCGACCTTGGCAAGGGTCTTCCAGAGGCAATCAGGCTAAAGGTGGATGACTGGACGCACATCCAACAACTGGACTACGAAAAAATTCCATTTAAGTGCAAGGTATGTCATGAATATGGTCATTTTTCCAATAGTTGCTCTAAAATTGTTAATGATGAACCTGCTCATTCTGAAGAGCAATGGGAGACAGTTAAAAAAAAGAAGACTGCTACTGGCCAGAAAGCAACTTCTGAAGTGGCTCCTCCCAAAGCTGCCCCTTCTAAACCTTTCTCCTCTTCAGCTCTTCCCAAGACCCCTCCCTCAACTAATTTTCCATCGTCTCCTACCCTAGGCTCTTCTCCCAACCTGGGCCCATCCTCCGATCCTCCTTTGACCACTTCAAACCCCTTTGACATCCTTTCTCTCCCTGAAAATGATCCCTTGACCTCCCTCGAAAATGATCCCCCCATCCTTTTTACCCTTTCTCAATCCTCTCCCTCCCACTCCCTTGCTCCCCCCCCTACCAGATCAACCAGGAGCTCCTCGAAAGAGCATGGAATTAATCTAGAAACTCATAAAAAAGGACCCGGCAAGAAAACCAACAAACAACAAAGAGACGAGAATGCAGAAAAAGATATTTCCATGGGAACACAAAATCCCATAGAAACTTATATATTGGGCAAACATAGCAAAGAAAAAACACATAAGGAGCAAGGGGGATGACCATCCCTCTGAAATGCACATACTCAATGATGAAAGTCATATCATGGAATTGTAGGGGACTGGGGCACCCCTCAAAAATTTTTGCCTTGAAAGATCTTATTCATCATGAGAAACCAGGAATATTAATGATTCAGGAAACAAAACAAGGGCTGCAAGAGATGAGAGGAATTATAGATCAACTAAGACATTATGAAGGACATATTTGTGAAGCAAGAGGAGCTTCTAGTGGAATCACCACTATCTGGAGCAAAAACACTTGGACATGCACATCCAACATTATCAGTCAATATTGGGTCTAAGTCATATTGGAAAAGCAAGCAGAGCACAAAAAAATAGTCGTCTATAATATTTATTCTCCGAATCATTTTAGAGACAAAGAGCAATGTTGGGCCACTCTACAAGAAGACATCTAGGTTGAAGACAACAGCAACGTCATCCTTGGGGGAGATCTCAACCTTATTTTACATTCCAATGAGAAAAGAGGAGGAATATTTACTCTTGATCCTTATAGAGAAAAGTTGGAATAAATCATGCAAGATTACGATTTAGTTGATATCATTCCAAAAAACCGGAGGTATACTTGGAATAATCGAAGATTGGGCAAAGACAACATAATGGAGCGAATTGATAGAATTCTGATAAACACCACTTTCCTCACTGAGTTCTCCACAGCTTATGCTGAAATTCTTCCCTATTTAGCTTCCGACCACTACCCCACCAGCATTTTTCTTGAGTCACACTGCCCTTTGGGGCTGTTGCCTTTTAAATACAGTTCCCTATGGCGCAATAACCCAACTGTGGATCAGATTGTTAAAGAAGCATGGCAGCATCACATAGAAGGATCACCGGGTTTTGTATGGGAATGTAAACTGAAAAACACAAAATATGCTTTGAAGAAATGGGTGAAGCATCACTATAAAGAACCAGAGAACGCAAAAGCAGATATAAAAAACAGATTGAAAGAAAATCACAGGAAAATAGAGGAGAATGGGCTCTCCCAAGAGGACAAAGCACTAGAAAGTGACTTATATTATCAGCTGTACCGTGTTAATAGAGAAGAAGAGCAGAAATGGAGATTAAAGTCAAGGCAGCTCTGGCATCAAGGAGGAGATAAAAACTCTGCCTTTTTTCATAAGAAAGCAACTATTCGGAAAGTCAAAAATAATGTCACCATGATCAATGATGAGGAAGGCCTCCCTCAAAAAACCCAAGCAGCTATCAAACAAACTGCTTCAGCTTATTATCACTCTCTCTTAACAGAAATAAAGGAAACAGAGGATTACTCAAATCTCCTACAACACATGCCCAAAGGAATTAGCGAGGAAACCAACACAGATCTGGCCAAAGAAATCAATAAAGAAGAAATACGAAGTGCCATTTGGACACTTCAGCCACATAAAGCCCCAGGCCCAGATGGATTCCCAATCTGCTTCTATCGAACTTACTGGGGAACTATTAAAAAATATCTCGTCAAGATGTTAAGATGGGTTCAACGCAAATGCAAAATAGGAGGATTTACCAATGCCACCCATCTTGCTCTCATTCCTAAAGAAAATCGACCCTTGTCTTTTTCTCGTTTTCGACCCATATCGTTGTGTAACTCCTCTTACAAAATCTTGACAAAAATTTTGGCCACACGCCTTAAACCACTGCTCCCCTCCCTCATCTCTGATAATCAAGGGGGTTTTTTGGCCAATAAACAAATCTCGGACTCCATCCTTCTCGTCCAAGAGGCTATACATTTCAGTCAAACAAGAAATGAGAAAGGCTTCATCTTAAAGTTAGACTTAGCCAATGCCTTTGACCGTGTCCGGCACTCATTCCTTTTCGCCGTTCTTGAAAAAATGGGATTTGCCACATCCTTCATTAGCCTTATCAAAGCCTGCATCACAGGCCCGTGGATCTCCCCTCTTATTAATGGTAGACCTGGACCATCCTTCCAATCTACTCGAGGACTAAGAGAAGGCTGTCCTCTTTCACCTTATCTATTCATTCTGATGGCGGACTCCTTCAGCAAAGCTCTGGATTTCAACCGTCGCATGGGCCTCATCACCGGAATTAAATTTGATAATGGAATCAAGAACATCAACCATTCTCAGTTTGCTGACGATACTCTTCTAATGGGGGGAGCCTCAAAAATCATAGCCAGACGCTTCAAAGCTCTCCTAGATCAATACATGAACTATTCTGGAGGCTTGATAAATTATCACAAGAGCTGTATATATGGCTGGAACACTTCGGCACAAATTATTCATAGAATTTCTAATACTTTTGGAGTTCCTTGTAAGCTGGAATGGGAACATTTTACCTATCTGGGTATGCCAGTGACTGCTGGCAACCTGAAAGCTTCTGCCTAGGAAATCATCATCGACAAGATGAAATGGAAGATACAGCAATGGGGCACCTCTTGGCTCAATCCAGCAGGGCGCCTCATCCTCCTTAAAGCAGGTCTCTCTACCCTTCCTCTGTTTTGTTTCACACTAATGCAAGCCCCTGCCAGTTTTCATAATAGAATGGATGCTCTTCTTCGCTTTTTTCTTTGTCAAGGAGGGAGAACTAACACAAAAAAATATAATTTGGTAAGCTGGAAACAGGTTATTCATCCACATGAGAAGGGAGGTCTAGGAATCAAATCCCCTAAACTTCTAAACCTTGCCTTTGCTGGCAAGCTTGTCTGGAGATTTATTACTGGAAAGAACGCATGGTGGAAGATAGTTCTAGAAAAAAAATACCTCGGCTTCCTAAGGCATCAACTTTTGGAGCGTGAGCTCCCAAACAGAACGTGCTCAAAAATCTGGAGGATGTGTAAGAAAGCTATCCCTTTTCTTGAACAGAACACCTCCAAAGTACCCAAAGGCGGCAGCCACACTAGCATTGGAGATGATAAAATAATGGGGCAGCAACCCATACGTCAAAGGCCTGGAACACAGCAGATTCTAGATTTTCTTAACAGCAAAGGAATTCAAACTCTGGATCAGATCTCCCAATGGGACGCCCACTCCCATATCTGGAATGGCTGGACTTTTCCTCAAATACCTGCAGACATAGAAATCAGTCTTTTCAACCTGCAAGCCCATCTCCATGGTATTGCTCCTTCTAATCACCTTGCTGCTGATGATTTTCGCTGGGATCCATCAGGCACCAACTACACCATAAAGGCTGCCTACCATCAGATTTGCAGCAACTACTTTCCTTTGTCTATTTGGGCATAGTGGAGATTAGTTTGGAAGGCAGAATCTCTCCCAAAAATTAAATTCTTTCTATGGACCCTCTTAAGAGGAAAAGTCCTCACCTCTGAGAACCTCAAGAAGCGAGGAATAATTGGGACTTCGCGCTGTCCAAATTGCAAATCTGACGAAGAGACAAGCCAACATCTTTTTATAGGCTACCCTTTTGCTATAGCCTGTTGGAAGGAAGCTTTCCGGAGTCACGATCCCCCTTGGGAGCCTAGCACTAGCATATCTGAAGTTCTGCACATATGGAAAAAAAGCTACCCGTGGAGAAAAAAAACAAACAATATTGCACGCAGGGTGTGGAATGCCTTGCCATGTACTCTTCTATGGAATATCTGGTTGGCAAGAAACTGCATGATATTCAAAGGTAAGGAAACCAGCGTTAAAAAGCTCTTCAACAAAGCTTGGAGTCTCAATTTGGAAGCTCTATCTATGAAATGTCAAAGGAATTTGAACACGATGGATCTTCATGTCGAAGAAAGAAACTACATAGGGCATCTCCTAGATAGAAACAACTTTTTTCAAAACAGAAACAATCTCAGCAGTACAACCAATTCCAGATACAGATGGAAGATCAGGATGAAAGAAGAGGAATTTGCACGATGGCTCAGAAATTGTAACACAAACTATCTCTTCTTTGATGGTGCCTCCAAATCCAACCCAGGAATGGCTGGGGCTGGAGGACTCATCTGCAATGGCAATGGTGAAGTTATTATGCACTACGAATGGGGACTGGGCACTTTATCTAATAACAGAGCCAAAGCACTAGCTCTCTACCAAGGTCTGCTCCAACTCCAGAAACTTGGCATCAACATAGCTGTAATAATTGGAGATTCAGCAATAGTAATTAGTTTGATGACAAGCAACAGGGAAGCCCCCAATGTGATTCTTCAGCAAGTCATTGGGCGCTGCCAAGATATTGACCAGCAGATGAACGGGAACCTCTTTTACCATGTTCTTCGAATCCTCAACAAAGAAGCTGACAAAAGGGAAAACAGAGCATGCACTCTTACTTCTGGAAATCTTTGATGTAACGGATCAGATCAATTTCTTTTCCTGCCATGAACTTTGCTATTCATCCCAGTATGTTCTACCCTCAGCAGATCCCATTTCTTGGACTCCAAAAAACCTTGATCAGACCCTTTGCAAAATATCAAACCACAACCCTTCGTTCCTTGGATATGATTCCTCTCGATCTAAGCTCTGCTTTTTCAACCTTCACTGCATCGTTTCTTTCCCAAAGAAGCCAGCGCACCATATTAATCTCTTTTCCCAGGCCTTCTGTCTTTGTTTTATCTGTGCCCCTGACTATCCAGACAACTTCTCTGCCCCTGGCTATCCAGACAGCCTTCTGCCCCTGTCACGCTGTCCAGCCAAAGAATGGTACAGCGCAACATTATGAAGTGGGTAAAAACAGAAATGGGCGGCATTTTCACCATACAATCAATCTTCAACTATGAAATGAAAATTTTGTTTTCTATTATTCCAATATGTTAGAATCTATACCACTGCTCCTTCTCTCAATGTGAAACATTCGAGATGTAAAAGAGAAATCGACACAAAAAATAGCGACAATTGGCCCATCTTCCGCCAATGCTATCTTGTAACTCTGAAGCATCGTCTTCCCCCCTTTTTTTAAATATCAAACAACAGTCGAATTTGTCAAAAAAAAAAAAAAAAAATTTGAATGAAACAACAGATAAAGAAACATCAGAACAAGATTTTTTTTTTATGTAGGTGACTCGGTGCTTTTAAGGCTACAAGCATACAAAAAATGTCACTCAAGAAAATTAATAACGATAATAAATTATCACTGAAGTATTATGTTCCTTACAAGGTCTTGCAAAATATTAGTATTATGGAATACAAATTGGAGCTTCCTATATCTTCATGTGTGTACCCATTTTTTCATGTTTCATTCTTAAATAATGTTATATGTGACAAGCTCACAACTCAAAAAATATTTCAATAACTTGATGAGGAAGGAAAAATCATATTGAAACCTGAATAATTCATGGAAACAAGATCTCTACAGCTACGAAATCGAATAATTTCATAGTATCTCATCAAGTGGATGAACTTACCCATTGATGATTGGACATGGGAGGATGATAATTTTATACAAAAGCATCCAAAAATACTCAAGCAATGAGGAAACAACTTTTTTGAATGAGAGGAGAATGTTAGGTCCTTATAATATAATTGAAACATCTTATTATTATTGTTAGTGTAGCCCCTTTATCATTATTGTTATGCACATGCAGTCCCCATATTGTTATTACTGTGGCCCAGAGAAGCCCACTATTGTTATTGTTGTGCCCTTATATTATTATCGTTATGTAGTCTCTTATTATACTATGACCCCTTAGACTCCTATATATAGAAAGGAGGTTTTCTCATTTGAATCATCTAATAATTATTTCTTTATGTGATGTAAATGAGGTTTCCCCTCAAAGAGGATAATTTTAAATCCATTGATCCACCTTTTCTTATATTTTGTGAGTTGGTTGCATAACATGAATCTAATGGAATCCAATGTTTAGATATTGTTTCCTTAATTCATTTGTGACACTTACCACAATTTGGCCATTTCCTTGCCTCAAATATTTCCATTCCATTAAATCCTTTATTCATAGCCCAAAGGATAGAATTGATCTTTCAATGTATAAAAAAAATCACACCAAGAGCAAAGTAGATTACCCAAATCTCTACTACATTTCTAAAGCTTACTTTTCCAGTAGAGGAGAGTGGTGCCACTTAGTGGAAGAGATGCTAAATGGATGTTGGACACAACTTCCTTGATTTGCTAAATTCACATTATACTTCAACCTGTATGATCAAATTGTTTAAATTCAATGTGGGAAAATATAATTCTAATAAATATAACATCATACCCTTTCTCATCAAGGATTTCTTCTGCGACAAGGTTTTTCTTCAATCATAGAACATACATCACATTAATGATATGGATAGGGGAACAATAATCATTCTTAAATCTCATTATACCAACTCCTTTAGTCATGTATTTTCCATCATCTTCAATTTATATAAGTAATTGCATGTATTTCTCCTCCAACAAAGAAATATATATTCAATGCCATGTGAAATTAAGCCTATGAATCAATATACCACTCACTACCTCAAATGAATATGTTAATGTAAACTATTAAGGATAAATCTGATTTGAATTGAGAGGAGAGTGCTTCTCCTACTGATGTTGGCACAACATGCTTATTGGATTTATTATTTTGACATTTTGTAGCACAATTTTAAAATTGATGACAACAAAAAAACTTGATATTGATAATATCCTTTTTTTCCTTGGCTTCAAATTGACTAGAATAAATTTTTCCTTGGGCCTTATTGCACTTGACTTTATTCCTTTTGAAAGCTAAAGTAGGGTTCTTCTCATCATATATTCCATATAAGACTCCATCCCTTGTGATCCTCATTATCTCTTCCTCCATAAGATTTGACCACAATCTTTCCCAATAAAGGAATTTATCTCTTCCATTCAATGAATCCTAGAAACTATGCCAATATTTGTGAATTTCGAGAATAAGAAGGATCACAAGGTGTGTTGGTGGAACTTTCTCTCCAACACTTCCAAGTCCATCCCTTAAAGATAATTTTTGGCATCACTACTACTTTCTAACATGTTAGTAAGGGTCTTCCACATCAGAAGCTTTGTCTCCTTCCCATGCAAATTTAGAAAAATGTGGTCTATGACTCCTTCTAGGATCATCCTTCAAGATTTGAAAATTTCTTTCTTCCACTGATTTAGTTGTTTTTCATATAATGTAGGACATTTAGGAATATTAGTCTTAAGGTATTCCAAAACCCCATTATCATCTCACAAAACCTACATTATATTCTTCCATGCACAAAAGTTTGCGGACCCTTCTAGGGCATAACCTCTCAACAAACCTTAGGATGACAAGATTGCCACACATGTATAATTCCTACACTAAATGATATTCTTTGCAAAGCACATTGAATCTGATCAAGGAACTTGGTCCGTAACCTGTTTACATCTATAATACCATGTAGAAAATTGATTAAACCATGCAACTACTAATGAGATAGAATTGATTACAAAAAACATAAGACTTCTCTCCTAAAATATGTGGAATAAAAACAATGAATAGAAACACAATCACACATAGAATACAAGATATATCTCTTGAATCCAACTAGGAAAAACTCATGCATGCTTGTATTGAAGAAATTGATCAATCAAATCTATTACATATAATATGCTTCAAGAATGAAGTTCAATATCCATCAACTCTCTCTCAAGGCATTCCAAACACAAGAAAATAAGGCCTCCTAGGAGCTCTTATTTCCTAGCGTAGACTTACCCCTAAAGAATAGGAATTACCCATATTTCCTTGCACAATTCCCATGAGAAATTACTCTTCCTTCTCCTCACCCTTCTACATAAAAACATGTGTACAATAAAATAAATACAATAGTGTCTTCATCCAATATCAATAGGAAATTAGATTGCATGACATTCTAGCGATAAATTTAGTAGTTTTTACAATTAATTGAGAGTAATTTCAGTTAACACAAAGTCATACTACTCTACTCTATGCTAGAACTATAGATCAATTAATTAAAGAACACTAGATCTAAATCCACTACATAACTAGTTTTAGCTATCAACTAGTGCACAACTCACTCAAAGACATCTAACTCGAATTAAATGACAATAACTTAGTAATAGGATGACAACAAGCTTAATTAACTATGACATTGAACTTTAATTCAGATCTTTGACTAAGGCACAAGTGAAATAAGACATTCATAGCTACATTTTCAATAGAAAATGGATCTATAGAAAATTAAATACATTAAATATTGTTCTTCTTTAACAAATGTCTATGAGATGAAAGTTTACATAGATGGGAAATATTTAGTGATAAAATTGTTTAAAAATTTATTCATATTTGTGAAACAATAGTGGAAACCATCAAAAGGGAACAAAACCTTTTAAATGGATAGTAATATGGAAGGAAGAATTTATGTTGTTAAATGATAAAATATCATAAAAACATGTTCTAATATTGCATGTTTTCCAAAAACATTTTTAAGTAAATGAAATGATAATGGGATAGACATTGGTGTTGTTCTTAACACGAATGACAAACCCATTACATGTCTCAAAAAAAACCTAAATGAGACTAAGAAAAAATTGTTGGATTCTATATATGGTAGGTTAATGTTACCACATTCAATATCTTAATGTGATGTCTTGTATACTTCAAGGAGGAATAAAGGATAAGATAGAGGAAGACCACATGAAATTGCAAGTTTCTCTCAATCTAACTAGACAATATGGTCAATCAACACATTCTACTTCCACAAGAGAAAAAAATTTCTTGAATCCAAATCAAATATGAAATCCTAATGGATTTATCATTAAGAAAAAAGCTAACTAATAAAAACTATGGTATTATGATTTTGTCTCCTTCAAGACTAAGGAATCTAAGGTTCAACTTAAATATCGAGAGGACAACAGAGTAAAGGAATCCCTATGGTTTGTACACCTTTGGAAAAAGAACAAAAATTCTAACCATATTTCCATCTAGGCAAAGGGACTAAAGGCTAAACTCAATGTTCCATACGAGAAAATGGATTAAGAATTCTTGTAGCTTGCACACTTTTGATGCAAGAAGGAATAGATTTCCATTTCCCTCACTCTTTCTTGGTTAATATACCTAACATACTATTTAGTTATCCAAAGGAGAAAACATTAGTAAGTATCTCCTTCCAATCACAAAAGAAATCAAGCTTAAAGTTTACTCAGGAAACAATATTAGACATTCTCAATGAAAGAGTTGAACTACTATAAACCCATCTTATGTTTTGGCAAGTTATTCCACTACAATTTTCATCTACTGAAATAGAAATGTGCTCTATAAAAGAACATAAGTTGTGATTATGAATGAAAATATTTACTATGTTTGAACATAAATTCTTTGCTTCATATCAATGTTGATATTAGTTACAAATAATGAAAATAAAACATGTGAAGTAAGTGTGGAAGAATGACACAGCCTAAGCTGCATAAACCCATATTATGAATATAAAAATGCATGTGTATACATATGACCCAAAATCAAACTTTCTCATTTGCTGATATAGCCCTTAATCAGAATATTTCCTTTATACAAATATAGTTACCCACCTAGATAATATATTCCGACAACAAATATTTATCTGGCCCATAGTTTATGCCCGATGCACCTTTATCGTTGATACATCCACAACCGTTATATTTGACGGATATCACGCGTCAACGTGTACGATATATAACATGCTCAATCCTCGGACCTTTGGTTTTTGGCTCACAGATATTATTCCATTCACATTTCAACCTACGATTTTTGTGCATATATCAATCCAACAGCTATTGCACTGAGAGGAGTACGATACCCAACCACTAGATAAATCGTGAAATGAACATTTTTAATTGTGATGCATCACCTCACGTTATTTCACATCCCTCCAACAAATACTACTTACCATTTATTTTTCATGCGAGAACACCTTTTGTTTTTCAGAACCGTTTCACCATTCCACTGTGCCATCGATTCATGGTTCTATGTTCACCTGACTCCTGGTTCCAAACAGAACGAGGTTCCAAGCATCTAATTATGTCCATCTTCACTACCTTACAATCCACTGCATTAATTGATTCATTGTTCCAACCAAAATATTGTTTCCAAAGCACATAATCCGAGAGCCAACACAAATTATTACCAAAACGGATATTCCAGAACCAACAAAAATTACCTCCATTTATGAAAGAGATCAAGCATTGATGCCTTCAAATTAACTCAAAAACCTCTACCATTAATCATTCTGATTAAAACACAGAGACAGAGAATGCTCCTCTCAGTTTGGGTTCCAAATTTTATGATTCGAGTATGATTCTACTACGCCTTTCACTCTCGGTTCCAACAAACTCGGATTCCAAAAACAATTAAAACGTGGATTTGCAATGAAGTTTAACAACATAATTTCTTGATGTTGAATCAAAACCTCATACAATAATTTTGGCTAATTATTCTAAATAACACATAACATAAAATAAGTCCAAATTAAACTTAGAATAGAAAAGCAACACCAGTATATAAAGATTTGAAATTTCAAAGGCTTTTAGACCAAACTCAATACCAGAACCAGGATTGCACATCAACCTAAAATCTATTATTCATAAAATTTACAGAGCTTTGACCCTTTCAGTCTGATTACCTCAACTATGAGGCTCTCCCTCTCTCTCTATCTCTCAATTCTATCTATCCCATCTTTCCTCTCGATCTATGCCTCTCTATATTTTTATGCCTTCGACATTTACAATTTATAAAAATGGATTCTACAACCAATTTTGGTTTAGATCCACAACTTTCTCAACAAAATCCTAAGAATCCTCTACGTGATAAAACCTCATTTTTATCCCTAAGGATCCTCTCTAATCCTTAAATGCATGAAACCAATTCTAATTATAGAATTTACAATAATTTCTCAAATCTCTCAATCCTTATGAGTTTTCAATTATTTTAATTCTCTCATGTTATTCAACATTCGAGAACATTCATAATTATTCTTACAATATTAATTAAATCCCATTCTAAATTACTCAAAACATTAAAATTACACTTAGAGAACCAACTCTCTTGAAAACATAAGACCTCCTAAGTTTCCCAAATAACCAATGAAATTTGAGCAGGATGCTCCTTCACCAGACTCCCCATATAGAAAAGCTTCCGTAGACTCCTATATATGAGGTATGTTGCTTTTCTATAATAATGCAATAGCCACAAATCTTAATGATTTGCTTCTTCTAGGATTCCAAACTCTATTCTTCATTGATTTCATTTCTTCTTTCAACTATTGTTTAAGTATTCTGTTGTTTTTTCTTTCATTTCCTGGTTGCCATATCCTTTGTTTGCATCACTCCATTGTCTTTTCCTTCAATGTTTGCTACAGTACAAATTTTTATCCACATAATTCTCTATTTGGAGCTCCTTTCTTTGTGTTAATTTTCTATAAACTTTATCAAATTCTATATTTCTCTATCCAAATTTCTCTGTTCTTGTTGTCATGTCCATTGTGTATGAGTTTCAAAAATCTTTCTCGCTTCTTTTTCTTCAACATCTGCTATTTTTTTTAATATTAATCCAAGTACCATTATAGATATTGCTACCACGCAAACTTTCTGAATATCTTTACAGATATTTCCCTTTGCAATATCCAATTTTTGTTCTTCAAATTTAATTTCAAAAAATAAATTTTTCTTCAATTCTCTGATTGTAGTGACATTTTGTTCCATTGATGTAGATCCTTTGCAATCTTCCTCAGGTTATTTCTTATCTACTGACGTTTTCAACCAATTCTCCAGTGACTCCAGTTCTTTCTCGTATTCACTAACAAATTGTATATTTGTTTTCCCTTGACTATCATAATACATAGCCTTATCCTCATCATAATACATTTCTGATCTTGTTTCTTTGAAATGTTTTTGTACATTTCTCTTTCTTCCTTCATCTTTATGGTATCTTCCAATGACTGTCTATCACCTGCAAAATCTTCAAAACCTTCACTCCCAAATTTTCAGTTTTAAAATCACAAGATTTAATAGTCTTATTTGATGATTCTATCATTAAATCTCTTTTCTGTTCCAAATATTCTACATGACTCAGAAAATCCTCAGTAATATTCATCGCAACTTCCTCAAGCATAAAATTTGAGTACTTGGCATCCTTTACTTCTTCTTCTTTCTTTTGATCATCATTGTGAGCCAAGCTACCTCTGTTTTAAACTTTAGCATTATACTAGAAAATAATGTGTACCTCCAATTGTGTATGAGCTTCCTCACGAGATCTAACAGTTTGAAAACTAAAATTCTCTCTCTTTTCCTTGACATTATCTACAAACATACACAAATTGTAAATTTCAAAACCATAAGGCTCAGTTGTCTGAAATCATGATTCAAACATCACTGCTCCTTATTCAAGTTCAAAAGAAACTTGCTCTTCTCCAACAATTTCATTTTGTTCTAGCTTTACTCCTTTGAGCTTCTTTGTCCTCAATTGAACTTCTTGTGTACCTCCAATTGTGTATGAGCTTCCTCATGAGATCTAACAGTCCGAAAACTAAAATTATCTCTCTTTGGCTCAGTTGTCTGAAATGATGATTCACAACATCATTGCTCCTTATTCAAGTTCAAAATAAACTTGCTCTTCTCCTACAATTTAATTTTGTTGTAGCTTTACTCCTTTGAGCTTCTCTGTCCTCAATTGAACTTCTATAATCTGCTTAAGTTTCATTTCTCCTTCAAGTTCCGTGAGGCATCATTCCAAGCACTCCATTTCCATATGAAATCTTTCCGAAATTTCATCACAAACTTTGTTCTCAATTTTAATCTTCTTCTGGAAGTCCTCTCGAATTAGCCTACTTTTGGTGCCATCATATTACCAAATTATTCCATCAATTTCCTAAAAAAAAATTCATTTGTTTACCTTCTTGGAATATCACTATGACATTTTCATTATGCTTCTGATCCACAACAAATTTTACTGGTTGTCTTATACCAAATAGAAATTCATCTACGAATTCCTTTTGCTGCAATAAATCAGTACCTTCCTCCTCTAAAAGGCATTCTCCATCATACTTCACCTCAAGAGATTTATTCATTCTTGTGAAAGTTTCATCAGACTTTCCATCATCTCTTGTACATCCTACATACACATACAAACTATGAGTTTTAAAAACACAAGGCCACATAGCCTCATTTGCCTCCCTTATCATCATATCTTCAAAGTGTTATGGACTATTCTAATAGTCCATGGAATATTTTTTATTATCCTCTTCATCCATAATTTCACCTTGTTCTAGCCTACAAATGGAAACATTCATTTCTGACTCTGCTTCTCTGAAATTTTCAACCAACCACTTCAATTCTCTCTATCGTAGCCTTCTCTGTAACTTAGACCACTTCATTATCTTTTTCCTTAAGACCCAACCTTGTATGTGGTTTTCCTCTAGCAACATTGTTACGTCATCAGGATCTTTTCTTATCTCAGCCAACTCCTTGTCAAGCTCCTCTTGACTCATTCAATTCTTCCAAATTGTTTTATCACCCTTTTTCTTCACCTTGTAGTCTTCTTCTAAACCTTATTTATGACTTCCCATAGCCATATTTAATTTTTTTTGTGCTTCTACACCTACAACAAATCAACTTCCTTCTGAGTTGATCTTCTCACCAAAGGTCTCCTCTATCTAGTTTCCAAGTCCCGTTTTCCTTAGAACTTGCACCAAGTAATCTTGCTCTCTTGCTAGTTGCTAGACCCAATTATATTATGGACTCCTTTGTCCCTATCTATTCCAAAACATAGATGGAATAAGGTTCTGCTACAATCTCTAAGAAATTCTAAAAGTTCTTCCTACAGTTTTACTGTTGTAGTCTTGTGCCAAATTTTTCATTCACTCAATTGTTGCAAACTTTCATAACTTTGTAATCAATTTATGTCTCGACTGGTTGTCTCCTACAAACATGAAAATTTTTCACTCTCTTCATCTGTTTCAATCTGTAAAATATAATTAATTAATCAAAACTTATGTATACCATCTTCCCAACATCACCTATCTTTAGAATCTCCTTATTTGTTGGTTTTTACCATTCCTATAAATCTAGGTCTCCCTCTGATCTTTATGCTTCCACTGTGAAATATTCCAACATACAACTCTTGCCACAACAATAAATCCTGAGAAAAACCTCAATCCACATCAATTTGGATCTCATTCCAAAAATGTGTCCCCGTCCTTAAATAATAATTCTGAATTTCAGCCACAACAAATTAGAATTTACACAGAGCATTATTTGCTTTCTAAGCATCTATCTCTCCATCAATATGCAATCATAACATAGTTCATCTCTTTCTCATGCAATTTGTGTAAATATAGTACAAAAAATTCTCAAAAATTTACTTCTAAGTAGAAAAAAAATTCCTTTGTTATCATAGTCTACCATGTGTGATCATACTTGTTATTCTACAAACTTTCTCTGGCTGCAATAACTCACTATCTTGAGGGAAATCTCAATCTATTCATACCTCGCTCAGCTACACGCAGAATCCCTTTTTATTTTATTATGAACACCCTTTCTGCAATTTCAGTTGCATTCTTGCACAATTCAATTTTAACTTCAAAATACTTTACTTCAGCTCTGATACCACTTGACGTGGCCTAAGCTATGTAAACCAATAGTATGCATATAAAAATGCATGTGTATACATTTTCCCCTAAATCAAGCTTTATTATTTGCTGATATAGAACTTAATCAGACTATTTCCCTTATACAAATATAATTACCCACCCAAATAATATATTCTGACAACAAATATTTACCTGACCCATAGTTGATACTGGATGCACCTTTACCATTGGTCTATCCACAGCCATTATATTCGACAGATATCACGCATCAATGTGCATGATATATAACATTCTTGATCGTTGGATATTTTCTTTGTGGATCACACTTATTATTCCAAACCCATTTCAACCTATGGTCTATGTGCATCTGTCAATCCAACGGCCATCGCACTCAGAGGTGTACGATACCCTACGACTCGATGACTCGTGAAATGAATGGTTTTTAATTACGACGTGGCACCTCCACGTTATTTCACATCCCTTCAACAAATACTGCTTATCATTTCTATTCCATGCGAAAACCCCTTTTTATTTTTCAAAACTGTTTCACTATTCTTCTGTGCCATCGATTCATGGTTCTACATTCACCTGACTCCTGGTTCTAAACAGAACAAAGTTCCAAGCATCTAATTTCGTTCGTCTTCACTCGATTACATTCCACTGCATCAACTGATTTTCTATTCCAACCATAATATGGTTTCCAAAGCACATAATCCCGGAGCCAACACAAATTATTACCAAAATGGATAGTCTGGAACCAACACAAAGTACCTTCGTTTATGAAAGAGATCAAGCACTAATGCCTTCGTATTTACTCGAAACCCTCTACCATTAATCGTTATGATTAAAACACACATATATAGAGTGTTCCTCTCATTGTGGGTTCCAAATCATATGATTCCACCATGATTCTACTACGCCTTCGACTCTCGGTTCCAACAAACTCGGATTCCAAAAACAATTAAAACATATATTTGCAATGAAGGTTAACTGCATAATTTCTTCAGGTTGAATCAAAACCTCATACAATCATTTTGGCTAATTATTGTAAATAAAACATAACAGGGAATATGCCCAAATTTAACTTAGAATAGAAAAACACCACCAAAATATACAGATTTGAAATTTCAAAGGATTTCAGACCAAACTTAATACCAGAATCAGGATTGCACACCAAGCTAAAATCTAGTATTTATAAAATTTACAGAGCTTTGACCCTTTTGGTTTGATTTCCTCAATTATGCAAGTCTTTGTCTCTCGATTCTATCTATCCCATCCTTCCTCTCAATCTATGCCTCTCTATATTTTTATGCTTTTGAGGTTTACAATTTATTCAAATGGATTCTACAACCAATTTTGGTTTAGATCCAAAACTTTCTCAACAAAATCCTAAGAATCCTCTAAGTCCTAAAACCTCGTTTTTATCCCTAAGGATCCTCTGTAATCCATAAATTCGTGAAACGAATTCTAATTCTACGATTTACAGTAATTTCTCAAATCTCTCAATCCCTATTAGTTCTCAATTATCCTAATTCTCTTGTGATCTTCAACATTCGAGAACTTTCACAATTGTGCTCAGAATATTAATTAAATCCTCTTCTACATCACTTCAAACATTAAAATTACACATAGAGAACTAACTCTTGAAAATATAAGACTTCCTAAGTTTCCCAAATAACCAATGGCATTTGAGCATGATGCTCTTGCATCAAAGAATCAACCATTTATACTCATATTCAAAGATAAAAATAAAAATATCGTCCTTATTTATGAATGAAAAATAGACTAGATCTGTGTAAATTCATTCATCTACACATCAACAAAGAAATAAATCCAAATATAATGACTACCTTCAATGAAATATAGAAGCCTATTTTACAAGGTTTGTTGTATTATGCAACGAACTCCAAGAACTTACAAAGAAAGGTTGATTAGATGCAATCTTATGATGTAGATCTCAAGTTGGAAAACTTTTTATGTTCCTTAAAAAAAATACTACCTGGATAATTTATCTAAGAATTATTCATTGAAAAGATAAAATATTATTTATATTACACTCGAACAAATCCGCAATTAAACCAAGCACATCATCATTTATATTTCATACGTTTTCAGATTCACTCATGCATTGAGAACATATGTAATACAAGGTGAAATTAATATATTTATAACTATTTCAAACTACATCTAAAATATACAGAATAGGAAAATTCAAACAAACCCTAAAATCATATCTTTCAAACTCATATTTTACATTTTAGAGACAATATATAAAAGTTTATCAAGTCATACATATATAAGAAAAAGTTTCACTTTGTAATAAGAAAGGTTAGAAAAGATGTTGACCCCACTTAGATATTCATGACCTAAATATTACACGAGAATATTTATCCCAATCATACAATCTCAATGATTTACCTAGACTAGTGAGAGACAATTTTCTAAAGGAAAAACACAATGGAGGACAAGCTAGTTATTTTAGCTATGACAAAACAGATGCCTAGCTAAATTTTTAATTTTATTGGGAGGGAATGACAACTAATGTCGGGAAGTTTGTGCATAAATTTAGAATTTGTTCCATATTTTAATGGAAAACAATAAAATGTTAAGTTTTATGAGGTTGTAGGAATCCATGAGTATGAAAGATATTTTTGCTTAGAAATTTCGGAAAAGAAGAAGTTTGAAGTGCTAGTGAAGAGGAAGAGTATTTATACGAGAGGTATAATCCTTTCTTGAAGAAAAATTATTACGTTGTATTTTACCATCACTTTTCTGTAATTTTCCAAAATTCTGTTTCTTCTTCCTACTTAGCTTAACGTGGTTGCAAAAGCTTCTATACTAGGATCTTCAATACCTCGTAAAGGATAGAGTCTTGATTCTTCTTAAGTGAATTCTACCCATAATTTATCAAAGGTTGGAGCATTCGCTTGCACTAATACCTGAAGCAAATGAGTCGCAAGCTCTAGGTATACAATGCAAAGCAACAATGGCCAAATTCCTTATTAGAAAATTCTTCGTCTATCACTTTGATTTCGTCACTATTTTGAGATATATTGACAAACCATGATGCCATTGTGTCATTTTTTGTCATGTTGATGTTACAGAGTTGTATTATTATATTGATGGAATGATTTACATTGCTGATGGTATACAATTGAATGATAGTATCGTACATAGGCTTAATAATGTTATGTTCAGCAATATGGATAACTAAATAATCTGTATCAAACTCAAATATAATTCCTCTTGCAAAAATATCATCTTCATGGTACTTTTCTTTTCCTACTTGATCAGATGGTTCAATGAATTTACTTGTGACATTTCCCAAGATTTTTTTTCCTTTCAATAATCATCACAAATATTTCCTTCCATGATCTAGAGTTTGTGGTTCCATCAAGCTTTCTTTTAGTCTTCATGAATTAAGAATTCATGGTGAAAATGTAGGACAAAACATAGAAGGTTTTCAAATTATCTTCAAGATGTTATTAAATTGATCTTCAAACATTCTTGAAGATGATATATTTTCTATTTTCCTTCACCAAATATATGATAACATGTTGAAATGCTAGTGATGCAATGATTAGAATATTTTTTCACAAATGATAACTACTTAAATTGATGCAAAGTGATCCTTATTTATACTTTAGTTAACATATAGCTATATATGAAAAACTTCAGCCAATTATTCTTGAAGAAGAGCAGTAAATATAGATGGCATTAGAAAATGATAATAGAAAATAACCAAGAGGCAAGATTAGGCTTAAGGCTAGGGAAAGCCGACTAGTAGAAAACCCAAAAAGTCTTTCCTTATGAGATAGAGATTCTATCCATCGATACTACATTTGAATTATCTAACAAGTCCCAAATTACCAACAATCAGATAGACAAACAAAAATTTTACAAAATAGACAAACAAAGTTTGCACAAAATATGAAATTAATATTCCACTTCTATCCAATAATTTTATCTTCCTCCAAGAAGGCTGAAATATAGGTCAGAGGTGAGTGTAGTAGAGGGACAAATTTCCCACTCTGATTTCCAATAAATTGTTGATAGGATACACCCAAAAACGTCTTGATCAACTTCAAAATTGTGTCACAAAAGGAGAGTGATCCACTCTACAATTCTTGACCATAAAAGAGGTCACAAAATAGAGGTCGAAATGATCCTTAGTAACTAAAGAAAAATGCCCTTGAATATCATACAAAAAATTGTCAAAATAACCTTTATGTACTTCCTCACACACGCGGGTATACTGTGAATTGAAAGGCCAAATTAACTTGATATTTCTGAGCGGATTTCTTGATGTTTTGCTAGGTGAAATGAATGCCAATGACCTTTTAATAATGGGCTTCATAAGAGGGTTAATTAGCCATAGTAGTTATAACATCATGTCCTTCTTGAAGCTGACTTGTGGAGCTGATTGAGTCGACTTGTAAAGCTAGGATAGGGAAAAAATTGATTTCTTCTCCTTGTTTTTGATGAAAATTTCCAACCATATCTACCTTATATTTCAACAAGGGAGATCCAAAATTTTCTCCAATATTTCACATAGATACCAATAGTATAATATATGGTCAACCTTTTTCATATGTTTCTACATAGTAATACTACATGGATGGTTTTTGAATTACTTGTTGTTTTACCCACATCAACTCTCCAGGGCACTTCTTCCTCAGGTATTTGTTCTTAACTCTTGGGTATTGGTATCCTACAAATTTTCCAATTTCATTTTACATAAATCTTTTCTTTCAGAGTCTAAAAGAAAAAAAATCATTTTTCGGTTAGTCAAATATTTGGTATTTTTCCTCTTAGGACTGAGTGTTTGGCTTGCTTCGAGCCCCAAAATCTAATTTGTGATATTTTGTAGAAGGTTTCCCTGTAGACATTGTCTCCATTATGGGTTTGTCAAGGTAATATTTTGTTTTTTGTTTTCTCCAATTGTTTAATCTCTAATACCTAGATTGTTTCTTGTATTATTTTTCCACGTGATAATGTTGTGGATAATAGAAGATGATGTTCTCTTTCACTAATTAAAGGACAAATACTATAAACGTTCTTTAGTTATTGAGTTTTGTCTTAATTTTTTTAGGTCTCTATAGAGTATTTTGTATTCTCTGCTGTTATTCCCCCTCAATAGAGGATGGAAAGTCAAAGATGTAGTGTAAGTAATTCAACTCCTCAATATGGGAGCTTATTTTGTTAGAGTTAAGTTGGGATTTATTTTGTTTTAGTTCATCTCAACTTTAGAAAATAAATTCGTCACCTTGAATCTATGGAGTTTAGGGTTTGTCTGTGCTCTCAAATGAGGTGAGTGTTGAAAATATCAAACTGGTCCCTAACCCCTTAAATTTAGAAAAAGGAGGTTACATTTTTCGAGAAACCCCTTAAATTTAGAAAAAGAAGGTTACATTTGCTACATTTTATGGTTCTTCCTGAATAGATGAATACCTTCATCCATCAGCTTAGTCCTAATAAACTCGTAAACGATTATAATATTTTTGCAAGGCAAGAGGACATTAAGTGACTTCTTAGGAATGTGTGTGTTGACCTTGGATGTTATTATTTCACATCTATGTAAGGTTGAGAAATATGTACTCTTGGATTCACATTATGAGGAGACAATAAATATCCCTCATGTTGTTAATGATCCACGAGCTACTATTTATCCACCATCTCATACTGCTACTTTGTCACCGCTTATCATATCTTTTTGAAATGGATTTTATATGCTCCAAATTTTGTCTATGGTTTTTTGAAAGTATTGTGAGTGAATAGTAGATATCTTTGAATTACCTTTTTTGGGATGACAATTATTTTGTTTTATGCAATTTTTGCCTTGGTGGCAAATCGCGTAATCTCTTGCAATTACAAAATTTTCTTTCTAATTTTGGTTGGTGTAGCTAGTTTCAATGAATGACTTTTACTGCAAGAGTGTGGTAGACATTGGGAAGAGACAATATACACTAATTGTTTTTTTGTTGGCATCATTGGTTTTAGTGAAGACATGTAACAGTGTGGTGATTTTTACTTTAGTTTCTTGACCTTTTAATGGTGTTTATGCATGGGTGGTCATCTAAAGGTGTTTTGTTAGTCTAACAATTATAATAGAAATGTTTTCTATAATTTTTCTTGGAGGTGTTTTTTTTTTATGGGATGTAATTTCTCGAGTTTATAGTGAATATTTTAGTTTTGTATAAATAATGAACTCAAATTGACATATGTAAAATTATAGATCTCCATGTTTTCTAACTGAGCATATTAGCATACTTAGTTTACTCATCGTGTTAAAGACCTCAGCGACTAAAACAATTAGTATCATATAGACTTTTTTTTATCACTTGAAATTTCATTTCTGAAAATAAAATTTTGCATTGGCTTACCGAAAATAAACGCTATCAATATTATCAAATTATCGGTACTTTCCAAGTTTATTAATGCCTATGAGCTTATATGTCCCATCTCTTAGCGATTTTTACCATTTTTGTGGTCAGCCTCTAAAATGATATTTTACATATATAAATAAAGCATTACGAGTTAATCACGTAGGTCATGGGACAAAAGTCTTGTATATCGCTCGATCTTATCTTTTTCAGGGTATATGCGAAAATTCCTTGAAGGTATCTTTCAAGAAGCCACGAGATGGGGAAAGCATGTCACGAAATGGAAGCAATGATAGCAGTCTTGCTCGAGAAATCTTTGAGAGGATTGGAGATTACATGGATAACACATCAAATAGAGGCATGGTATGGGAAAGACGTGTACCTGTCACGGAAAATGAAGGGGCAGCCACGGAAAATGTAGGGGCAGCCAAGCAATATGAAGGCAGACTTCAGGGCCACTTGATCTCTAGCATAGTGTTCAGATGGATTGATGAAGACAGCGCAGAGCATTGCAGAGCATTTGGAACAATTCACAGTGAAAAACTACTGTGAATTGCGTCCTTCGAACTACAATGGCTGAAAACGTTAATGTCGTTAATGCTGCAATGGCTGAAAACGTTAATGTCGTTTTGCTGCGAACTAGCTTTGATTGGAGTCGGGCTGACGGAAATGTGTGGAGCGTGCAAGTTGTATGGAGTGGCAGTTTTGCAGATTGTCGTCGTGTACTGCAACTATTGGAAACGATGGTAATACCGCTAATTCTATAGAATTGAGGGTTGAACGTTTTGACCTTAATACTCAGTTTCGGGAGCAATCCTTGCTCTCCATGAGAATTATCCCGTAGCCGCTGCTATTGCGGTTGTTGACTGTTCCCCAACGGTTATCGTTCCAGCACAATCCATTGGTATAGATGATGGTGAGGGCAATATATGCCGTATTTGTCATGATACGTTGTCCAGCAGAAACCAAACAAAACGATTGCCTTGCAATCACCTTTTTCATCTGAACTGCATTTTGGAGTGGTTTTTCTCTAAATTTGAATGCTCTGTGTGCAGGAAAAATGATCGTTTGTAGATATTGCCCCACTGTCCTCGTTTTAAAATAAACGGTTCGAGAAAAATATAGTTTATGATAATTCTCAAAATCCTACTTATCTATGGAAAGTTTATCGGTTGTAGATTTCCGTGCTGTCTTTCTCTTTTTAAATGATTCTCAGAGCTTTCTCGTTCACCCGACATAATTCACATTTTAGGGTGAATTCCTTTTAGTAATTTTGTTTATTTGGAAGTGTTATAAGTCATCGTATTTTGGAAGTAAATGTATGCTTTCAACCCTACGGCAATCCTTGGGAATGGATTGATCAGAATTACGACTATGCGCTGATGTCATGATTAGGGTGAAATGTGTGTATGCTAATAGTTTTTCCATTTAGCATTTTAAAATAGATGATCTGAGAAGAATATAGTTTATGATAATTGCAATGTTTTTATAGCTCAAAAGAGAAGTATTCGCATTTGTAGAGATTGATTACTTTGAAAAGTTCTTAATAGGAATCATTGATCTTTTTGGATGAGATTAAAATGAATTTATATTTGCAATAGTTCAAGAAAACTTTACAATAAGATATTTCAATATTTCTGCTAACTAATATTTTAAGATGTACACTTAGAGTTTTAATATTAATCGTAAATAAATTATTTTAATGTTCACTTTATATAAAATTATGTTATCATAGGCTTTTTCCAATTTCTAGAACATGAGGGAGTGAGTAACATGGATGATTCCCAAGCATTTAAAAATAAATCATGAGTAACTAGACAAATTATTTATGTATTGGTAAAAGTAGTGAAAGTGGACAAGATGTGGAATTTCTTCCTCGGATAAAATACAGTTGATCTTTCTATCTCCCTATATATATGAGGAGAATGGAAACATTTAACAAGAGAATTCATCTCTCTTCATGGTTGAAAAATTACAAGGGGAAATTGTTTTATGTTTTTTCTTTTGGAAATATTTTTAAAATATATATAATATATATAAGTATAATAATATCAATATTTAAGTTATAATACTTATTATAATTTTTTTATCATATATATATTCAATTAGTAATAATTTATTTATTTTTCAAATTTATTTCTAACTCATATTTATTTACATGTCATTTTTATATTTTCATTGGTAGACATGTCTTTATTGGAAAGTGAATACAAATTATGTATTTTCAAAATTTAATAAAAACTAATATTATTAGTCATAAATAATTCTCATTAATAGATTGTAGGTTTCTGTGGTGTAGATCTTTAGATACAAAAATCTCCATGGTCTTCATTTTTTAGTCTGTGGATATTGTGAGTTTTGTATCTAAAAATCCTCATTAAATCACAATTTTACACTTGTGTATTTTTTATTTTCGTGTTTTGGTATTTGTTTGATGATAAGAACAATATAATAATAATAATAGAAGAAGATAATAAGTAAAAAAAGGTAAAATGACATCACAAGGAGTTATCAACTATAAAATAATTCATTATTTTTAGATCTCTTATTATCTGTCGAGAATGATATGAACAAGAAGTCTATAAAGGAGAAAGGACATTTGAAGATGATAATTTTTAGGTAATTGATACTGGACCATCAAGAAATATGAATGGGTAGCACAAGAAACTAAAAACCTTGTTAAGATGAAAATATTGTTACTTTGTTGAGATTAGTGAAAAAAATGGCTATCTTGTAAGAGGAATTCGATCAACCTCACTGGAGCAAGAGAATGGAGGAAATATTCATCTCAACAACATTCTATTTGTTCTAGTTTTACAAAAGAATCTACTTTCCATTTCACATGTATAATATAAGGGAGATAGAGTTAGTTTATAGATGTAAAGGTCGTAGTATGGGACAAGAATCCTAGCATCTAAATGAATAGATGATTGGTATTCTTGGAGAAACAGCCCACACATTACTATATCCTCTCTCTCTTAAGATTTGGTTCACAATGAATCAAGTCCAAGTGAACTTTTGAATATAAGCTTTCATCATATTTATGAAAAAATATTACAAGCTCTAAATTCAATGGTGAATGGAATCCTTGAAGCCATGGAGGATCATGAAATAGTATGCAGGGGATGTGCGTGAGGTAAAAATGTCAAAATATTGTTTGAAAGTAGTTCTTCATGATCAAAAGAAATTGAGGATCTCATTCATTCTGCTGGATGTGCAACCATGTCTCCAATCTATCTGGAGGTCATATATATTATGTGACATTCATTGATGACTATTCAACGAAAACTTCGTTTGATTTTATGAAATACAAGGATAAAATATTCATCAAATCTCAATAAATCAAGTCTAAGGTAGAAAAAATTTAAAGGAAATAATATCTTTATGCGAGGAATATGGGGTTAAGAGGGCGCTGATAGTCTCATACAATTCCAAACAAAATGGAGTTGCAGAATGAAATATTAGATATATTGAAGAAGGTGTAACATTGATGTTACGTGATAAAGATTTTCCAAAATTTATGTGGGGTGAAGAAACAAAGACTATTGTATATATTGAAAATTTAAGTCATCATCCATAAATCCTAGATAATCTTCCACTAGGAAGAAACCTAGTGAGGACGATCTCTGAATATTTGGTTCTCCTAACTATATTCACATACCGAAGGATAAGAAAAATAAATTTTATGCTACATGCCTAAAGGGAAAATTTATTGTCTACAATAATACTTAAAAGGAACATATGATCTACATAAAGGAAGCACCTTGAATATAATTTAGTTAAGATATCCTATTTTATGAAAGTATTGTATTTAGGAAATAGAAATACCTCATGGTGGGAAAGTAAGAATCCCAAAAGATATTTTAGGTATGCAAGCTATATGACTAAGATAATAAAAGAAGAACCATCCACCTTTGAAGAGTTTTTTAAAAACCAAGAACTGAAATATTCCATGAATGAAGAGTATCAACAGATAATGAAGAATGGATTTTGAGAGATCATACCTATGATTAAAGATAAATGAGTCGCAAATCCAAAATGGTTGTATAATATAAGCATAAGGTAGATGGAATTACTGATAAATATAAGGCAAGAAATTTTTGCAAGGAGTTATCTCAAAAATAACACATCGATTATGAAGAGAAATTTTCAACCAAAACAAGGTATACAACTTTATATTCACTAGTCTCTTCGGTAGCATCGATGGGATAGACCATTATTCAAATGGATGTCAATATTGCATTCCTGATTGACACTATTAATGGAAAGGCCTATATATAGAAACCCTTGGGATTTGAAGTAAAATATTGAAAAACTTATGTTTGCACGTTCAAGAAGGCATTGTATGGAGATAAGAAAGCACCAAGCACTAGCACACTTGGCCCAACTTCCAATGGAAAAAATATCACTCTTGTGACACATAGGCATCCCAAGAGCGACACTTTGAAGCGGGGGAAAATTTGGTTTCTCTTAAAGTCACAATTCCAACACTTGAGTTAAGTGTCAGAAGAGCGACACTTTTTCCGATGTTTCCAAATGGTTTTCACCCTTCCGATGTTAGCAAGATAATGTCACTCTTCCGACCATTTAGGTAGGTTTCGCTATACCAACATTTGCAGGGAAGTGTTGCTATATCGATTTAAATACAGTTAGGTGTTTCTATACCGACATTTTTAGGTAACTATCGCTATACTGACATATTCAGCCACGTGTCACTATATTGATGGTTTCGGCTAGGTGTCACTATACCAATGGTTTCAACCAAGTTTCGCTATACAAAAAATATCAGCCAGGTGTTGCTATAATGAATATTTTAGCAAGGTGTCACTATAGTGATATTTTCAACCAGGTGTCACTCTATCGATGGTGTCAGCTAGGTATTGTTATACCAACGTTTGCAAGGAGGTGTCGGTACATTGACATTTGCAGGGATGTGGACCCTAACCGTCGCATGTTCAATGTGGACCAAAAACTTGACAGTATCATCGGAATACCGATGGACACAGTAGGATACTTAAAAAAAATGTTGGAGACTGTATTTTCAGAATACCGATGCTAACAAAATAATATTTAAAAAGAATGTCGAAAGAATGCACACAGTTTCAGTTTCCCCACCGACACAAGATTAACCAAAAAAATCAATCATGCAGACTCAAGTACCATAGAGGAATCTAGTGTCATCTTGACAAGAAAGTGCATCTATTGTTTCTTCAAGGTTGGATCAAAATTATGTTCCATGTTTTAGGAATTCTTGTGTGGTGGTCATGGATATAATCAAAATTCTTCCATTTTCTCTATGTGGTATATAAGGTCGGTCTTACCATTTTACATTGGTGGGCACTCAATTCTCCTTTCAATATTCTATATATTCATAATATGAGCAAACAATGGTAGGAAATATTCAATGTACTCAATTATGGATTCACTCTCTCATTTCTACCAAGGATTTCATCTATTTTCTATATTTGTTTGTATTTGTTTCTTCACCGATGGCCATTAAGTTTTCTTTGGTAACAATATTTTGTTGGCCTATTGATTTATTTATAAAATATTTAATATGCAACTTTGGTCGTGCCAATATTTACATAAAATACTTGGACAATCCCTGTCCATTGATAAATACTTACACTAGAATGCTGAATGTTTTGAGTTATGATATTATGATAGGATTTTTAGTGATAATTTTGTTGAAGTCTGTGTTTTGCATGCTTTTTCAATTCCATAATTTTATGGTGGTTCGATTTATTTCTGTGACATTTCTAGAAAAAAAAAATCAAAATTAGCCAATGGAATATATTCAAGAGTCTCAAAGTTTCACATAGTGTGGCAGTGGACAGATTGGCAAGTCTGAATGCTAGTGCCCATGGCGGTATACAAGTTGTTGAAGAACTGATCATGACAAGTTCCTGGGAATATTAGTATCAAAGGCAAAAAATATTAGTCTCAGAGAAAATTCAATTGATCTCATAGTAATGAAAAAAATATATCTTCAATTTTGTTAATTGTACCATTAGGTGTGAATATCGCCTATTTTTTATTGTCATGTATAGAAATCAAACTTCACATCTGATTCATAGCTTTGTAGAGTACCAAGCTCAACAAAACATCCATCATGCAGAGGGGTGTTATTTTGAAATAATGTGTACTCATTTATATTCGGTTTTGAAATGGCCAATTGTATGTGCATAAATCATAATGTACACATGAGATAGAATTATAACAGTAATTTGTTGTTTAACTCCTCAAACAAGCCAATATTTTGTAAACAATATAGCATAAAGTGACAAGTATTTTCTATTTTTGTATCTCATGTGTTGTGACGTGTCTTCGACATTGTGATTACCTACAATGCAGGCCTGGCACAATTATGTACTACTTTATTTTTCAGGTTAATATAAATTCCTTTCCTCACACAAAAAAAGGCACACGACTAAGAAATGCCCATTATGCACTACAAAATATTATTGAAAAATAAACTTGGCATATTCTAGCAAAAGAGAAATATTTTCTCCCTCGGAAATGTAAAAATGTCATTTCGAAAGATTTCCTGCCCCACAAGTTGCATGTATCCTCATTGCAATGTAATGTTGCAAAATACATTGAATAAATATTGGTAATTGACGGTTAAATTAGAAGATTCGGGAAGTAAAGTATATCTACAACTCATCTTACATAAGTATTAACTTCACGGTAATTCTAGTAAGAAATATATTCTCATCAATCAATAATATATACTTGATAGAACAGTTCAAAACCCAAAAAGAAATCAATATGAATTGACGTTCCTAGTAATGGATTGTGACCATTATCCTCCATACATAAATTATAATTGGAACATTTAAGTGACGGGTATTCTTCCCAGAACCTCGAAAAAATCAATTTTAAAGGGCCTTCAAAGATCTCGGCCTTGGAAGTCCTTCAATTATCCCCATCATAGAGGAAGGAATTACTATCCGGTATTGAAGGCAATGACCCCTTCGATTCCAATTAAATTAATTTTTACCTTGAAAATCGCGTTCTGCATCTGTGGCCTAAATGGATTTTATCATACAAGTCATGGTGATGGGTAAGACTATTCATCGGATTGTAATTAATGAAGGTGCTTCCACCTGCATCATATCTATCGTGTGTTGGAAATCCATTGAGTATCCTCCACTAAGTCAGTCTCATAATACACTTGAAGCTTCTGATGTTAGAGGTTCTCCACCATATGGTATTCTTAAATCTATACCAATGCAACTGGAGGGAAAAAATAGTGGATATGGATGTAGAATTTGTGGATTTTAACCTCAACTATAATAACCTACTCATTTTTAGTTGGATCTGTTTCTATCGCTACATGTTCAAAAAAATACTCGAATCTTGCTAAATATTTTGTGGAAAAGGATGCCACAGATGTGCCTCCTTCTTCTTCTCCCCCCCAGTTGCAGTCCTCTCCATATTGAGCGACCTACTAAGGATTCCATTATCTGACCACCTCCCAAAGGTGTTCTTTTGAAATCATCATATAATATGAATGCGTGAGCTGCTCAACATTAAAATATTGTGGAAGATATCGATTAAGAGCCTTCAGAGATCTTATCCTTGGAAGTCCTTCAATTGTTCCGATCACAGAGGAAGGAGTTACTATCTTCTATCAGAGGAATTTACCCCTCAGCTTCAAATTTAATTAATATTTACCTTGAAAATCGCGTTCTGCATCTGTGGCCTAAATGGATTTTATCATACAAGTCATGGTGATGGGTAAGACTATTCATCATACTATAATTAATGAAGGTGCTTCCACCTACATCATGTCTATCATGTGTTGGAAATCCATCGAGTCTCCTCCAATAAGTCAATCTCACAATACACTTGAAGCTTCTGATGTTAGAGGTTCTCTACCATATAGTATTCTTAAATCTGTGCCAATCCAGCTGGAGGGAAAAAAAGTGGATATGGATGTAGAATTTGTCGATGTTAACCCCAACTATAATAACCTACTCATTTGTAGCTGGACCCATGTAATGGTTTGCGTGATCTCCACCCTTTTCTGTGTCCTTCGTTTTCCCCATCATGGAAAAATCATTATGGTTGATCAACTTCATTCTTGTCATCTCATTCTTTGACTGGAAATGTACTGTATGTTGCGAATACAATTGTTCCTTATGAGGGTGTTGGAGCAGGTCTCTTTAAAGACTTGTCATTGATGGGTATATTCTCATTTCTACCTCCCAACATTACTTTAGTAAACATGATTTCATGCGGTCATGACCCTTGGATCATTCTAAGCCCTGACCAAATTAACAATTTTGGTGATGTTATGCCACTTATCCCTATTGAATAGATGTATCAAAGCATCCTTGTGGCTTTTGCGACTGCATATTTTTCCAATGATCACTTAGTTTCGTCTTTGGACACATACTCGCAATCCCTCTAGTTTGGTTCATGTGATTCTAATGATTCTTTGAAGGAGAAGTTTCTAATTTATTATAGTATATTGGAAGTTATGTCCTTCAAAGAAAACCCATGAAGTGATTGTCATCATTGTTCCTTGTTTCCTCTGAACCTTGGTGAAATTGATACATTTATGGAAACCCTTGTTTCACCCAAATATAGTGGTCAAATCGAAAACCCCATATTGGTTCATGACATCCTATCTAAAGGAAACATGGGAAAATTTTTAACTACCATTCTGATCGACATCTCTATCAAACCAAGGATTTTCGAGCATATTCATATTATGGGTTCTTGTTTTCCTCATGAGATCAAGATTTACACTTCCCTATTCAAATAATTATGTGATTTCTTCGCCTAGTCATATGAAGATATTTTGGGCATCGATCCTAGTATCATGGTGCATGAGATTCCTACATTTCCAGACTCAAAACCTGTTCGTTAGCATGTTCATTTAGTGCACTGAAGAAAGGTAGCTTCCATAAAGGGAGAAGTTGAAAAAATTCTTGAAGATGGTCTCATTTATCCCATACCTTTGACATAATGGGTCTTTAATATTGTTCCTATTACCATAAAACAAGAAACTATTCGTGCTTATGTTGATTAACTTGATATCAATCCGGCTTCTGCTAAATATAGCTATCCCGCTCCTTTTATCGATCAGATAATTGATGAATGTGCAGGCACTGAATTGTTTTCCTTTATGGCTGATTTTTCTCATTATAACCATATTAACATTATTTTCATTGATCAACATCAAAATTCCTTTATCTATCCTTGGGGGAAATTTTCATTCAAAAATATCCCTTTTCGTCTAAAAAATGTTGGGGCTACCTTCCAGCGCTCCATTTCCTATGCATTTCATGATATTAAAAAAATCATCTAGCCATACCTTAATGACCTTCCTGATCATTCTACGAAATGTCAAGATCACCCCACTCACCTTCTAGTGATCTTTCTGTGATGTAGACACTCTAACATTCGATTGAACCCTCACAAGTGTGCCTCCTATATTGAATTGATTCATCTCTTAGGTTTTATGTTTTTTTTTTTGCTAGTTTAGACTAATCCTACACCCACGGGTTTCGAACCGGTGACCTTGCAGAAGGGAGTGCCTTAACAGTGCACCCCATCACCGACTGTTCTATGCCTCGTGGGCCTCTTAGGTTTTATGTTTTCGAAAGAAGGAATACGGATTCATTCACTAAACTCGAGGCTCTCATTAATTTTCCTCCTCCTTCTTCTCATTATGAACTATAGAGGTTGAAAGGGAAATATAAACTTTTGTGTGATATTGTCCCGAACTATGCTAATATTGCTAAAGGATTTACTCGTTTGTTGAAAAATGGGTCCCGTTTATTTGGGATGAAATTTCTCAATCATATTTCGCTGCTTCAAATATACTCTTGTTAGTGCTCCTTTGTTCCATCCTCCTAATTATTGATGTTATTATTTCCTATATTTACCCGCCGCCGACAGAACCATTGGCATGGTGCTTGTTCAAGATGATGATGATGGGAATGAGCATATTACCTACTACTTGAGTTGCAATATCTTTGATATTGAGACACATTACACTCATTTAGAGAAGCTCGCTTTGGGAGCTATACATGTCATCAAAATCTTTCGCCATTACACTCGCTTGCGCACAACTATTGTGATGTCTTATTTTAACCCCATGAATTACATCCTAGCTCATCATTTGATTGGGGGAATATATAACAAAATGGATTGTCATCCTCCAAGGTTTCAATTTATAATTTTCTAAACCTAAATTGAAGAAATATCTACTTTTTACTGAGTTAATTTGCGCTCTTCCATCTATAGTTACACCCACTCCTTTTAATCAAATGATTCAAGATGAATCAATTTCTCATTAGTACTCTTGGCCCATTGTATGAGGATATAATTATCTACCTCCAAACCTAAAATTTTCGACCATACTTATCTCACTCTGAGCAACACCGAATCCGTTTCCAGTCCCAACCTTCCAGTCCCAACCTTATCGAATCATTGGGGATACTCTTTATTGTATTGGTATCGATTCTTTCCTTCGTTGATGTTTAACTCTTGAGGAAGCTAAGAAAGTTTTAAATGACTGTCACTAAGGGGAATGTAATGGTAATATGTCTAGTTACAGTACTACTCAAATGATTCTTCATACAGGTTATTTCTGGCCATCCATTTTCAAGGACTTCATCCTTGTTGTTCAAAAATGTCATGACTTCCAGATATATTGTAGAAAATATTGCATCCAACTTAGACCCTCGTACCCAGTTTTTACCTTTGTAACCTTTGTGAAATCAGGCATCAATTTTACTACCTATAACCCTCTCTTGACTTGGGGAATGCATATATTAAATTTTCCTTGAGAATATCCTTGGGAAAATACTCTCATGAACTTCTTGATAGAGATAAAAATGGGCTTTATAGTCCTTCCTATTATCTCTCAAAAAGTCTCTTTCTACTGTCATCAAAGCAGCGAGTGCTGATGCGTCTAATGGTTCCTAGAAATATTTTTCCATGAGCTCCCATATATCTTTTGAAGCAAAAAATTCCCTCATTGTAATGGCCCAATAATCGTAGTTCTTCCCATTAAACTGTGGTAGTTGGGGATTTGTCAGGCTTGTGCTTGCTGCTAACATTCTGACTGTGTAAAAAAAAAATCTTCTTGACTTTGTAAAATAGAAACTTTCTCGCTGCTGGAGAAATCCGCTTCTTCAAACCAATCTCACAGCTTTTGCAATGAAGAGCGAGCTCGTGCATCTTTTAGCGAGAGCCTAGACCAGCTCTGATACCATGTTGTAATTTTTGAATACAAAAACCAGAGGAAATTTGTTTCCCCGTACAACACATAGAATTCAAATAATGCATAAATTAATATAGTCAATACACACAGGTAGCGTAATACACAGAAGAGGAATGAATTTCATTTTTTTATTCAACTATCTTCTAAAACATAATGAAATTACATGTCTTATAAAAAATCATAGCCTGTGAAAGCTAATGCAATTCAATTACTGAAGGGATGTGCAGTAACCAGTCATCCTTGGGTTGTCAAAAATACCCATTTCTACATTAAAATGACATGTAGGCCATATTCTATCTTATACATGAAAACATGTAAAAACGTGTTCAAAACACGAAAGAAAGGAATTCAAATGCTATGCAATGTGGTTGTGAGTCCACATCGCATCCGCGCAATTCAATGAGCTCAAACTTTAACTATCGCAGTATATTTTAGACATTGCAAACTACAATGTGCGATAGTGACGTGGCACCATCACATCGCATGCAAAATAACATAGTCTACAAGTGCTTATGGGAAAAATTAACTTTGTGTGATTGCGATGTGTGATATGATGATTGCATCGCATTTCAAATTACATAGATTGTGGCAGGGGAAGGTAAATTAAAAACCTTACAGGCACAATGTACGATGGCATGATCACATCTTGAAACAAACAACTTAACTTGCAGAGGCAGAAATATAATTTCTGAACATTGTGAAATGCATTGTGTAGTTGCAGTAAGTGCGGCAAGAGGATAATAAAGAAAATGGATACAAACAAGGCTTGGTCCATGCGGTAAGGATAAGGTGCGTCCCGCCAATATCGCATTCGCATAGACATAACATAAGATGTAGGGCTTAAGGTTAAGACTTAAATCTTGTGAAGTGGGGGTGGCGACGTGGTAAGTTGTGTAAGTGAAAAACGAAAGACACAAAGGAATAAGTAGAATAGAAAAGGTTTGGGGAGTATGGTAATGCGATCGGATGTACTGTAGGACCCACCGATATAGCATTGGTGGTAGAATAACATTAGGAAAAAGTGTTAAGAGGTAAGGTAAAAGTTTTGCCATGTGGGAAAAAGGTAATTCAAACACGATGGTTGAAGAAGTAAATGAAGAGTTAAAGGCTTGGGTACTATGTTTTGATCGTTGTGTGGATTCTTGAAAATGCCTCAAGCTTATTGGATCATTGCTTGTCCTTCTTTGCAAAAAATTGATGAAGTGTGGGCTCTCACTGGTTCTCATTCATGGTGGTGGTTGGGAGTATAATTCCAACATTACTATTGCTGTTGAGTTGGTGCACCAGCTCCCTTGTTAAGATTATATTGTCAAAATATATGTAAGGAATTTTGGATGGCATTCTTATACTAAAGCCATCATCATAGAGCCTTCCCCATTTCTATACAACAATTGATTATAGTTTCAGTACAAATGATATCCGCCAAATACAAGGAATTACTATTCACATGCAATTTTCATTTAAAGTAATAGGTTTTATCAAGATTTGATTATAGATTAAGCTTAGGTTCTACTAATTATGTGCATCACTCTTATTTCCCTCCTTGGTGTGGTTCCATGGGAAGTTAATCAGTTTTTTTTCTCTCAATGTAAATCTTGATTCTTTGAGGTATCTACCTACGCCTATTCAATTTTATGGTTTAGAGATGAAAATAATGGCGATTTTCCCCCACATAAGATTTAGAAGTTATTTTCCAAGGTACTCTTCATCCATCTCCAGGTCCCACTCTCCTTTTTTAGGTCATTTCTTGTTCTTGTTATTTTTGTTTAGTGCACCACCTATTTATCTCCTGAGCAGTTTGATTTCTTATCTTCTATTATCGTTATAAATCATTATTCCTCCTACTACTTCATGCTTAAATCTGGGTGATATTATTTACTTTTGAATGGTAATTCATGTTACTTACACATTTAACTCTTAGCGGATTTTGATAATCGAGTTAAACACTTACATTTCAACAATGGTACTAACCCTTCTAGAGATCATTTAATTTTCATCCAAAACGCGTCTACACCACCCAATAAAAATATGGGTTTGACATCTAGATTATATCTCTCATTACATGTGCATTACTCGAACCCTATTTCCATACGTCGTAGTCTAACTAGCCTGCTTTTTTTCCTGAATATCATAGAAATTATGGTAAGAATTTAAGAAAATCCGATAGGGATTTTTGTAAATCCATGTTGTAACTATCAAAATTTAATATTTTGGATGCCCTAGAGGTTTTTAATGGTGCTAAATCTATTTCCACCATCAAAATCATGATTCAAATAGATTTCTTAAATTTTTTTGGCTGGGATTCCAGCCAATTTTGGCCATCCAAGAAATTCTTCCATGTCATTAGACAACTCCTTTCAATACTCTATTTCTTCATATATATAATAATATTGCAATATCCCAACAGTTCTTTATTACTTCAAATATTTCTTTTTGACCTAGTGGACTATGGTTACAGTACCACCAAGAAGATGGTAGTTACTTCTCCCGGTTCACGTGATTATTTTCTTAATCTCTCTTCTTTTTTAATATATGTAATAAGTTATTGATGGGTTTTGCAGCCTACAGTCACTAACCTGTTTTGGACTTTATTTCTTCGAAACAGGTACGCATGTGATGCTCATAAACTAGGACTTCCTTTTGGAATTTAATTATCACTCGTCCAATACTTCAACCTATCCAGGTCAGTGGCCATTTTCAATCGCGATGTTGAGTCAACAACTAAATTTCACATAAATACTTGTTGCTTGATGTAACTAAAACATCATCTGGAATGTTGTATCATGACATTGTTTTTTATAATCAAACTTCGTTAAGAAGTGGCATATAACATTCTTATTATTTTTTGTGCTAGTTTCTTGTTGCCTCGAGAGGCGCATATACTGCCCAATTTGAAAAAAATAAAAATCGCATTGTGCTAGAACATATATCAATTTCTAATACAATAATGTATTATTTATATAATTTGAATGGATAGTAAATTATATACGTGAATTTGAATGGATCATCAATTTACCTTTAACAAAAAAAATTACCACTTTGAATTTCCAAATTAAGTAAAATTTTAAAAATCTTTACTCTTTACTAAAGTCAATACCATTTCCTAAATCAAAGGAAAAGAGTTAAGTCAACACAAACACTCAAAATCCAAAATCTTTTAATATTTCTTTTAATTAAATATTTGTAAAATGAATTTATACTTACTCCTGAGCTATGGTAAATAAATAAAAATATATATAAACTACATGTATGGTAAATAAATAAAAATTATTTTTATATTTATTCCATAAACCTTTTTATATTTTAAAAACTTTAAAAGGAGGTTTTATTTAGATGAAACCTATGGGACGAATACCATGGGACAAAAAAATATTGATAGAAATTCGTAAAAATATTGAGGTTTTTGTACATTTCTCTTTCTTCCTTCATAGTCATGACAGATTCCAGTGACTGTCTATCACCTGCAAAATCTTCAATACCTTCACTCCCAAATTTTCAGTTTCAAAATAACAAGATTCAATAGTCTTACTTGATGGTTCTATCATTAAATATATTTTTTGTTCCAAGTCTTCTACATGACTCATAAAATCCTTAGTGATATTCATCGCAAGTTCCTCAAGCATAACATTTGAGTACTTGGCATCCTTTCCTTCTTCTTCTTTCTTTTGGTCATCATTGTGAGCCAAGCTACCTTTGTTTTCAACTTTAGCATTATACTGGAAAATAATGTGTTCCTCCAATTGTGTATGAGCTTTCTCATGAGATCTAACAGTCTCAAAACTCAAATTCTCTCTCTATGCCTTGACATTATCTGCGAACATACACAGATTGTAAATTTCAAAATCATAAACCTTAGTTGTCTCAAATGATTATTCAAACATCACTGCTTCTTATTCAATTTCAAAAGGGACTTGTTCTTCTCCAACAATTTCATTTTGTTGTAGCTTTACTCCTTTGAGCTTATCTATCCTCAATTGAACATCTATAATCTACTTAAGTTTCATTTCTCCTTCACGTTCCTTGAGCCATCATTCCAAGCACTCTATTTCCATATGAGATATTTCCAAAATTTCATTGCAACCTTCATTCTCAATTTGAATCTTCTTTTGGTAGTCCTCTTGAATTATCCTGTTTTTCGTGTCATCATATTGCAAAATTCTTCCATCAATTTCATAAAAATAAATAAATCATTTTTTACCTTCTTGGAATATCGCTACAACATTTTCATTATGCTTCTACTCCATAACAGCTTTAACTGGTTGTCTTATACCAAATAGAAATTCGTCTATGACTTCCTTCTGCTGCAATAAATCAGGACCTTCCTCCTCTAAAAGGAATTCTCCATCATACTTCACCTCAAGAGCTTTATTCATTTTTGTGAAATTTTCATCAGATTGTCCATTATCTACTCTACATCCTTTAAACACATACAAACTATGAGTTTTAAAAACACAATGCCCCATAGCCTCATTTTCTTCCCTTATCAGCATATCTTCAAAGTGTTCTGGACTATTCTAATATTCCACATAATATTTCTCATTATCCTCTTCATTCAAAATCGCATCCTAATCTGGCCTACAAATGGAATCTCTCATTTCTGACTCTGCTTCTCTGAAATTTTCAATCAACCACTTCACTTGTCTCTATCATAGCCTTGTTTGTAATTTAGACCACTTCACTGTATTTTTCCTCAAGACCTAACCTTGTCTTTGGTTTTCCTCTAGGAGCATTGTTAACTCATCGGATTCTTTTCTTATCTCAGCCAACTCGTTTTAAAACTCCTCTTGACTCATTCGACTCTTGCGGATTCTTTTATCACCCTTTTTCTTCACCTTGTAGACTTCTTCTGAACCTTCTTTATGACTTCCCATAGCCATATTTACTTTTGTGTGAGCTTCTACACCTGCAACCAATCAACTTCCTTCTGAGTTGATCTTCTCACCAAAATTCTCCTCTATTTGGTTTCCAAGTCCTCTTTTCCTTAGAGCTTGCACCGAGCAATCTTGCTCTCTTGCTAGTTGCTACACCCACTTCTCTTATGGACTCCTTTGTCCCTATCTATTCCAAGCCATATATGGAATAAGGTTTTCCTACAATCTCTAATAACTTCTAAAAGTTATTCCTACAGTTTTACTACTGTAGTCTTGTGCCAACTTCTCCATTCACTCAACTGCTACAAACTTTCATATCTTTGTAATCAATTTATGTCTCGACTTGTTGTCTCTTGCAAGCATGAAACCTTTTCACTCCCTTGATCTGTTTCGATCTGTAAAATATCATTAATTAATAAAAAATTATGTATACCATCTTCCCAACATCACCTATCTTTAGAATCTCCTTATTTGTTGTTTTTTACCATTCCTGTAGATCTAGTTCTATCTCTGATCACTATGATTCCACTGTGAAATCTTCCAACATACAGATGTTGCCACAACAATCAACCCTGAGAAAAACCTCAATCCACATGAATTTGGATCTCATTCCAAAAATGTGTCCTTGTCCTTGAATAATACTTTTGAATTTCAACCTCAACAAATTAGAATTTACACAGAGCATTATTTTCTTTCTAAGCACCTATCTCTCTAGAAATATGCAATCATAACATAGTTCATCTCTTTCTCATGCAATCTCTATAAATACAGTATAAAAACTTCTTAAAAATTTACTTCTAAGTAAAAAAAAATATTCCTTTGTTATCACAGTCTACCATGTGTGATCATGCTTGTTCTTCTGCAAAATTTCTCTTGATGAAATAGCTTACTATCTTGAGGGAAATCTCAATATGTTCATACCTCTCTTAGCTGCACGGAGAATCCATTTATGTTTATTATTATCACCCTTTCTACAATTTCAATTTCATTCTTGCACAATTTAGTTTTAATGTCAAAATACTTTACCTCGGTTCTGATACCACATGACGTAGCCTAAGCTACATAAATCCACAGTATGCATATAAAAATGCATGTGTATACATTTTCCTTGAAATGAAACTTTATGATTTTCTGATATATCCCTTAATCAAACTGTTTCATTTATAAAAATATAACTACCCACCCAAATAATATATTCCTACAACAAATATTTATTCGGCTCATAGTTTATACTCGATGCACCTTTACCGTTGATCTATCCACAACCATTATATTTGACAGGTATTGTGCATCAACATGCAAAATATATAACATTCTCGATCCTTGGACCTTTGGTTTGTGGCTCACACTTATTATTCCATTCAAATTTCATCCTATGGTCTATGCACATCCATCAATCCAACAACTATCGCACTCAGAGGAGTATGATACCCTACCACTCGATAACTCGCGAAATGAACGGTTTTTAATTGTGATGTGACACCTCCACGTTATTTTGCATCCCCCCAAAAAATATTGCTTATCATTTCTGTTCCATGAGAACACCCCTTATTATTTTTCAAAACCATTTCACCGTTCTGCTATGCCATCAATTCATGGTTCTACGTTCACCCGACTCCGGGTTCCAAATAGAACAAGGTTCCAAGCATCTAATTTCGTTCATCTTCACTCGATTACATTTCACTGCATCAATTGATTCACTATTCCAACCAGAATATGGTTTTCAAAGCACAAAATCCTGTAGCCAACAAAAATTACTACGAAAACAGATAGTCTGGAACCAACACAAATTACCTTCGTTTATTAAAGAGATCAAGCACTGATGCCTTCGGATTTACTTCAAACCCTCTACCATTAATTGTTTTAATTAAACACAAAGATACATAGTGTTCGTCTCGTTGTGGGTTCCAAATGGTATGATTCCACCATGATTCTGCTACGCCTTTGACTCTTGGCTCCAACAAACCCAGATTCCAAAAACAATTAATACATGGATTTGCAATGAAGGTTAACTACATAATTTCTTCAGGTTGAATCGAAACATCATACAATCATTTTGGCTAATGATTCTAAATAACACATAACAAAGAATATGCCCAAATTTAACTCAGAATATACAAATTTGAAATTTCAAAGGATTTCAGAGCAAACTCAATACCATAATCAGGATTGCACACCAAGCTAAAATATAGTATTCATAAAATTTACAGATCTTTGACCATTTCAGTTTGATTAACTCAGTTATGCAACTCTCTATCTCTCAATTCTATCTATCCCATCCTTCCTCTCGATCTATGCCTCTCTATATTTCTATGCCTTCGAGGTTTACAATTTATAGAAATGGATTCTACAACCAATTTTGGTTTATATCCACAACTTTCTCAACAAAATCCTAAGAATCCTGTAAGTCCTAAAATCTCATTTTATCCCTCAGGATCCTCTCTAATCCATAAATTCATGAAACCAATTCTAATTCTATGATTTACAGTAATTTCGCAAATCTCTCAATCCCTATGAGTTCTCAATTATCCTAATTCTCTCATGTTCTTCAACATTCGATAACATTCACAATTATGCTCACAATATTAATTAAATCCTATTCTAAATCATTTAAAACATTAAAATTACACTTAGAGAACCAACTCTGGAAAACATAAGACTTCCTAAGTTTCCAAAATAACCAATGACATTTGAGAAGGATGCTCCTGAATCAAAGAATAAACCATTAATACTCATATTCAAATATAAAAATAAAAACCATTCAAATATCAACATTAGCACAAAAGCTCCTCTCCTTATTTATGAATGAAAAATAGACTAGATTTGTAAATATACATGCATCTACACATCAAAAAAGGAATAAATCCAAGTATAATGAATACCTTGAATGAAATATCAAAGCCTATTTTACAACGTTTGTTGTGTTATGCAATGAACTCCAAGACCTTACAAAGCAAGATTGACTAGATGCAATCTTATGATGCAGATCTAAAGTTGGAAAACCTTTTATGTTGTTTAAAAAAATAGTACCTGGATAATTTATCTAAGAATTCTTCATTCAAAAGATAAAATATTATTTATATTACACTTGAACAAATCCGTCATTAAACCAAGCACATCATCATTTATATTTCATACATTTTCACATTCACTCATGCATCGAGAACATATGTAATACAAGGTGAAATCAATATCTTTATAATTATTTCAAACTACATTTAAAAAATGCAGAATAGGAACATTCAAACAAACCCTAAAATGTTGTCTTTCAAACTCATATTTTACATTTAAGAAACAATATATAAAATTTTCTCAAGTCATACATATATAAGACAATTTTTCACTTTGTAATGAGAAAGGTTAGAAAAGATGTCGACCCCACTTACATATTCATGACCTAAATATTACACGAGAAAATTTATCACAATCATACAATCTCAATGATTTACCATGGAACGGTGAGAGACAATTTTGTAGAGGAAAAACACAATGGAGGATAAGCTCGTTATTTTAGCTATGACAAAACATATGCTTATCTAAGTTTTTAACTTTATTGGGAGGGAATGACAACTAATGTCGGGAGGTTTGTGCATAAATTTAGAATTTGTTCGATATGTTAAGGGAAAACAATAAAATGTTAAGTTTTATGAGGTTGTTGGAATCCATGAGTATGAAAGATCTTTGTACTTAGAAATTTGGGAAAAGAAGAAGCTTGAAGTGCTAGTGAAGAGTAAGTTTCCATAGCCTTGTAGACAAAGTATAAAAGGGTATGATCTCAGAGAAATAGAAGTGATATTTTAAGTTTGTGATATCTTAAAGTCTTTTTGAGAAGATAAGTGTTTCCAGAACATGAGTAAAATAAGCTAAATCTCAAGGAATTGGGTCTTCTAAAATATTACGAAAGTTCATAGAAAATGCATATGAGAATGAAATACCTGTCATATAGGGATCTCTCCTATATTTAACGTCATGAAATTGTATCCCTACAAAAAATTTGAACTATATGATGGGAAAGCTGCAAAAGTGATTCAATGGAAGAAGTAGTTACCCACTTTCAAAGTGTTGTTGATAGAGTGTATGCTCAATCAAATAATTGTAAAGAGAAAATAAAAATAAAAATTCTATTAGTATTTGGTCAAGTCAAAGGGTCCTCTAGTTTCTAGAATTAGGGATAAATGTAATTAGTTACAACCCATTGTGTGTTGTAGTGATATTTTATTTAATGAGAAAATATATAAAAGGAGAAGAGTTCACTTCTAGACCTCTCAACATAGGCCACAAAATGTAACCTTGCAACTTGAATAAAAGATCTATGCCCTAGGTTCATAGTGTGGCCTAAAATCATAGTTCTTCATTTTCAGCCATGTTCAATATGTCAAACCAAAATTAATTGGAGACAAAATGGTTAACCAACCATATTCAGTTATAGTCTATCATAAATAATTTTAGCTTAACCTTCACAACCATGACCAGCACAATAAATCATTTATGGACCATAATTGACCTTTCTCAAATATAATTTACCATATTTTACTATAATAAGTCTCTTATTATGTTCCACTAATCCTGCCAACCCCTACCTACATATTGTAACAATCAACTTACTCAACGGCATTATTGAAATGGTTGAAACAACTCAATCAATATCACTTTCCACATTCCATACACCAATAATTAACATTAATGAAAAATAATATTAATATAATTTATTCTAACGACCCTATTAATATAACTGTGATAATAATAAAACGCTACCAACATGTTCAAGTTACTAGTCGCATAAGAATAATAATTATTAATGCATATAAGCTTGCATCTATATCTCATGTGTTTGTGATTTTTACTAATGTCTAAATAAACGACTTAAACAGTTGCAACGAGTTCATATAATTAGGCCGATAGGCCTATTCCTCTTGAATCAGGGTCTTTTTTATTTCGTCAACCTTTCTCTTCTCCGATTGACATCTGTATAGAGATTTTTGTGCTAACCCTTTTCTTCCCTGCTTAATAGTTGTTCACCAATAATATGTGCACAGATTATTTTATGCTTCTTTTTAGGAAGGAGTGGGCAAATTTTTTAATGGTTTTTATGATACACAACTGATTTTACTATTAACTACCACGTTTGTTTTTGGGAAAAGTGGGTAAACATTTTAATGGTTTTTATAATACACAACCGATTTTTCTATTAACCACGAACCACTTCCTGAATCCATGGCACACAATGAATTAGTGTCAGAGATGATGCTATAAAAAAAAACGTTGACGTTGACAAACACCACAGGCAAGGAGCTGTGCAAAAGTATTTTGAAGACTATCTCAGAGCTGCAAATGGTAACAATACTATAAAAACGAAAAACGATGACAAACACCACAAGGAAGGAGCCGGGGAAAAGTATTTTGCAGATAGTCTTAGCTATAAGCAATCTTAGAAACATTCTTCAATACGCAGAAATAAATCTGGGAATCCCGGCTATGGAGACGTTTAGTTTTTCCATCAGGAAAACACACAATTTTCCTTTCAATGAACTCCCATCAGAATTCAGCACTAGGGAAAAATGGAGTCTTAGGGCAGACAATAGTTTCGTAATCCGCAATAGATGTTGATGGTGTAAATGCGATTAACCGGATTCCGGTGGCTAGAGTTCACATCACAAAACTTTTCAGTTAGATCTCCTCTTTGCTTTTCCTACCTATATATTTGTCACTCGAGCTCGATTCAAAGGGCTTTGGAGATTTTGACCATTCCAGATATCGAACCCGAGCTGCAGCGGTGCAACAGGAGCAAAGACGAAAGGTGTGTTTTCTATTTCTCTTCCCTCCTCTCAATTGCTCTTAGTTGTAAATTTTATGAAAATTTTAAATCTGGGAAAATTAAATATAGATCCAGGTATTCCTTGCTGTTAGTTTTGGAATATTAGATAAATATCCAAGTATTTCTATAACTCATGGGAATTGAAGTTTTGACCACATACATTCTGAAACGCTGGGCCAAACCCCCATTGTGTAATCCAAAGCCGTTGTTTCATGCACTTGTATGATTTGATTTTATTAGATGTCTCATATTTTAATATTTTCGCTCAACCTTGTGACAAATTTGTTTATTATTTGGAAATTTTATAAAAAAAATATTCAAAATTTTCATTTTGGTGGGAGGAGATTGCTCGGATGCCTACCTTCCAAGCAACGTATCCTTAGGAAAGATTTCTAATTTCAGAAAACATGTATTTTTATGTTTAAAGTAGGTTAATTATTGTAATAATAAATATTTTTAGAAATGTTCAATGAAAATTATGTAAACCTCTATAATAATATTAGAATAAATTTTAACCAAAATTTTATTTAGAATTTGAACGTTTTAAAGCTGACATAAATTTATGAATCTTTCAATTAGGTTTTGAATTACCTACCTTAAAGTTTAAGATAAATTAAATTTGATTTCAATTCATTGTAATTGTGTGAAAATATTGCTATATATTAAAAAAATTATATTATTAAATTTATATATTTATGTACAGAGAAATATTTTGGAGTGATGTGCGTCGTTGTATTTTGGTTTTCTTCGTATCTTACAACGTGACATGAATTCATTAGAAGATTAATTATAAGAATCAAATTTTGGACATTTTGATGATTTGAAACAACTTTAGGACTTTTTAATGATTTCAACGATTGGTTTCGATTAGTAAAAGTCCATAACAGAATTGAGACCAAAACTTATTCATGTAAACTGGTGGATTAACACATTTTTGTAAACTTGATCTCAATATTGACAAAATATAAATTTGTCATTAATAATATGCAAGAATCCAAAGCCAGTCATTACAAGAAAGATAATGTTGGTAATATTATTATTTTATTTAAAAATCATTTTTATATTAATTATATATTTAAAAATTATTTCCAAATACTAATTACTTGTATATCTACTTGTATGAGTGCTTTTATGGACACTAATTCAAATGTGACTTGTTCATTCTTATTAATTTTTATTAACCACCAAAATCACATTTAATTTCTAGTCATTTGATGTTGTAATAGCATTACAACAATGATCCTTTTTTAAATTCAAATGCTTGCTCAAGTGCAAAAATTACAAATATGAAAAATTGAACTGTCCATCCTCGTATCTTACAATGTGACATGAATTCATTCGAAGATTAATTATAAGAAACAACTTATGGACAGTTTGATGATTTGAAACAACTACAAGGACCGTTTAATGATTTCAATGACTTTTTTCGATTCGCAAACGTCCATAACAGAATTGAGACCACAAATCATTCATGTAAATTGGTGGATTAGCACATTTTTGTAAACTTGACCTCAATCTTGACAAAATATAAATTTGTCATTAATGACTTGCAAGAATCCAGAACCAAGATGATGTTGGTAATATTATTATTTTATTTAAAAATCATTTTTATATTAATTATATATTTAAAGGATATTTCCAAATACTAATTACTTGTATAACTACTTGTATGAGTTCTTTTATGGACACCAATTCAAATGTGACTCTTGTTCATTTTTATTAATTTTTATTAACCATCAAAATTACATTAATAAAGCTAACTAGTTGAATCATCAAGTGTATATTTGTTTATTATATTTTTAAATTCATGTTGTGAATAGATATATGAAAGATGAAAAATAATACATATTATACGAAAGAGATAAATATGTTTCTGTTAATCATAAAAATCAATGTACAAAATTTTCAATTTAAAAATCATATCGACCTCTCTCTGCACCTTCTGGGAAAACTACTAGTAATACGTAATCAACTACGAACAAATTATCTTTGACGCTCAATTGAGGGAAGACAAAATGCTAGCCATTCTTCTGGTCGGTCCGCGAAAGATGACACAACTATATTACAACCTCTAAAATGAAGTGTGAATATATAAAGCATTAGGGATTAATATGTAGGTCATCTGAAGAGACTATTGTCTCCGGCTCTTTCAAGATATATTCGCGAACTCTTCCTTCAAGGTATCTTTGAGAAAACGAAGACATGGGTGAATCAGGAAATGGAAGAGATACTGATAATACCAATCTTGCGAGGGCAATTTTTGAGAAGGTTATAGGTATCTTGGACAACAAAATAGGTAGAGAACTCCAATGGAAAATATTTGTACGTTCAAATGTAACAAGTGGAACTGATGGCCATTCACATGAAGGACGAGCATCTACTGAAAATGAAGACATCGATCAGTAGCACCTGATCTCTAGCGTAATGTTTACATGGATTGAGGGACATGGGGAGAATGACTGGGAATTGGAGAATGTTTGGGATAACGTGAGTGTAAGTCAATTAGATGACATTGGACATAAATCCAACAGTCAATGGTGTCCCCAGAACTATAGTTGGCAAATGAATATTGAGGCTGCAATGGCTGAAAACATCAATATTGTTTTTCTATCAATGATCGTAGATTGGGGTTGCTTGGAAGGATGTGTGTGGAGCCAGCAATTTGTATGGAGTGGAAGTTTTGCAGATTGAATATGGGCTTTCAACCAAGGGGAATCCTGATAATGCATTTAGCAGAATTGTGGTTATATGTTGGTATCATGATTCATTCCCTAATATCTGAAATGTGCGTATGCAGATAGTTTTTTCATTTTCCAATATTATATCAAAAGTTTCATCAAATATTGATGATGAGTAAATAAATATAATATTGTTAGTAAATGCTGTAAAAAACTAATTTTAAATTTTAACAAATCATATATTCATATATATTCATATATATATATATATATATATATATATATATATATATATATATGGTTTAATATCAACTATAAATCAAATATTTCTAATTTCTCTAAAACATATTAAAAAAGGACCTAAAATTCCTAACGAAGTTTGTCTTATCAGTTCAGAAGCTGCAAATGAGGAAAATGGAGAAAGTCTAGCACTTGTGCAAGAGTGTTGGAAGATTTATCAAAAAAATTTAATGATGAGGTAGACTGTCTACTCTTGAATGAAAACAACTTACAACAAGGGAAAGGGAAACGCTTAGTCTTGAAGATCATTAGGGCTTATACACTTGTTAGTCCATTTGAGTGCCAATAACTCATGTTTCTCCCATAATAATTATGATCTTCCTTTTAGAAAACCCATTTTGTTGTGTGTTATAACGTGCTATCAATTCCCCTTGAATTCGTTCTAAATCACAAAAGTTCTTGAATTAGTTTGAGACATATTCTCCACCATTGTCCATCCCCAAAGCCTTCACCTTATTCCATGTATATTTCTCTTTAATTTCTTTGAACTTGCAAAAATTTGAGAATGTCTAATATTTCTTTCACATGAATAAAATCCAAAACTTGCGTGAAAAATCATTTACAAAAATCACATAATACATGTCTTTTGTTGCGGAAGTTGTCAAGAGCAGTACACAAACGTCCAAGTGAACTCTATCAAGGATCCCCTTTTCTCAGCTTTCATTCTCATGGAAGGTTGCTAAGGTATACTTCCTCAAATCTGCACCCTTTGCACGTATCTCATTTCTCAATTGCACCCTTTGGAACTACTTTAGCAATATGTTGCATGATCTTCAAAGCGCCATGGTTTAGATGGCCTAATCTCATTTGAAATAACTCATTGATGTCTCTACTCTCCACCTTCTTTTATTTCATGCTCAAGGCATCATAATATTCTAAATCAAATTTGTAAAGGTTATTTACTCGAATACCATTCTTGTTCACTTTTCCTATGGCTTTGTGATGAAGGAACGCCTTTCCTTTGCTAAATATCACATCATGGCCATGGTGTTCCAACATAACAACATAAACCAAATTATTCTTTAAACTAGGAACATACATGACATATTTTAATGTGAGAGTAGTACTTGACTACCTCTGAAAGGTAACTATACCTATGTTGGTAGCTTTATACCTCCCGACATCTCTCATCTCAATGTGCATATGGAGATGCTTCTCCTCCAAGCTACTGAAGAATTATTTTTTGCCGGTGATATGGAATGAAGCTCCACTATATATGTGCCATACAGAACCTATCACTGATGACAACATGCATGCAATGTGGATAAAATCCAGATTGAGTTTTTAAGCAAGCACTTCACCTACCTCTCCTCCTCAGGGCTTCTTTTTGGTATTTTTGTGTGGAAAATTTGTGGCATAGTGTCCAAACTGATGATAGTAAAAACATTTTCCTTTGAAAAGTCTCACTTGTCTCTTTCTTGTCTGGAATATGATTTATAATTTGACGTTGTCTCATTCCCTTTATTCTCCTTTCCATACAAGGCTTAATTCTCCTCATCATTATTCTTTTATGAGTATCCATATTTCTTGTTCCGTCAAATCTCTTATTGTACCTGTTATCTCAAAATCAGACCCTGATAGGATGCTAGTCAAGGAGACCCTGAGTAAGTATTTCAAACCAAACTTTTAGTTGAGGTTTAGCCACCTCAACCTGAGAGGGATCTCTCAATAGGTTAATTATTTGCAAATAAGGATCAGATGGCTTACTCTGTGAATAAAATGAATAAAGTGAATAATCGGTTCTACTACTAACCAACAAACATCTATTGGGTAAATGGATTCAGATGTGCTTTCACAAAAAAAAATATCAGTTTCATATGAAAGTCAGGGCATTTCAGGGTTTAGATGCATCAATAGAATAGTAGGACAGAGAATAAACACAGTTCATGAACATATGAAGGATGTTAGAGCACCTTCAGTGAATTATAAGTAACATACATTGATGACACTGCAAGTAATTTAAAGAGAAGCATCATGAGACAATCAAACATCCATAACCCTTTCTGAATCCTGAGTGATGAAACAAAACTTTCGATATTAAGATAAAAACACAGTTTTCTAATATCACAAAAAGTATGCTTGTTCAATGAAAATTCCAACCCTATGAAATTCGATTTCTTCTGTATTATAGAGTGGTCATTACATCCTTGGATTCCTTCCAAAAATTTGAGAAGAAATTCGAATTTGACACCTATCAACTTCTAAACAAACTTCATTTACAAACTGATAGTTAAACTGTCTGTCTTACAATCCTAATACAACTAGGACTAAAACAATATTTATTGTATCTTAACAATCTTTAACAACATTATCTAATCATTGAAAACTATGCTTCAAAGCTATTTCTTCTAGGCTTAGACCATGATGTTGTTTATCTTCTTGCTGTTAGACCACATCAACCTGCTTCTTATCGATTCCTGCAAAATAGGAGCATGTTCCCTGTATAATGGCTGAATGCCTCATTTCTGTCCATTTGAACTAAATACTGAAGATATGGTGCTCAAAACATGTGGAAAATGTCTTATAACGTTCATTTGAATTCGACGTTCTAGCTGTGCAAATCCTGAACCTTCAAAATGGTGCAAAAACTGCCAATATTGTTGCGCTACGAAACTATAGAGTCTGTTGTTTTCGTAACGCCGAATTTTCATTTTAAAATCATGCTTCAAACCTCCATTTTTATGTACCAAACGTATTGGATCTTCATTGATATTCTACATATACCTCCATCAGCATCAAAGCTCAAAACCAAACCCTTTTCACCTTTGAAAATTGCAAGAATTCTTCAAATTGCATCCCACAACAGTTTCATAGTGCCCTATGAAATTGCTTAGTCTTCACTTTTCACAGCTTCCTTCCAAAATTTTAGTTTTCAACCCTTTAATACTATATTTCCAGGTGTATATCAGCTTTCATAACCCATAAAAATCAACTTTAAGCAGCTCTAAAAATGAGATATTACCACATAACCTCAAAAATTTGTTAAACAATGACTATTTTCACTTATTTTAGCTGTGCTTACTAATCTTCAAAATGTGATAGCTGTATTTACAGGTCTTCTACTCTCCTCTTAAGCATTATATTGTTTTCCCTTAGCTTGGTATTGACCATCGTAATGAATTTTTCTTCTTTGTTTGCAGGTAGGGTGCATATGGTGAACTGAGCTTGACTATCAATTAATTCAGGGTTTGGATTTTTCTCCGTCTCCCACAGTCATTTCATCCTTTCGAAGTTTTCCCTTTCTTCTGCATGCACTCTCACCTTTTTCTTCAACTTATCAATCTCAGTATTTGCAAATCCGAGTTTGACTTTGACATCTTCATATCTACTCTTTTCCTTTTGAATATTGAAAACCCTGTTACTGTCTTCTTCAGGCATTGAAAATGATGTATTTGTGGTTTCTTCAAAAGCATTAGCACTTTCACCTCCTGTTTGGTCTATCTCCATGTACGACTATTTCAACTTCTTGGAGTGCCTAGTTGAGGGTTTTCTAGGCTTGAAGATAAACTCTGCCACTTCATCCTGAAAATCTAACATTTTGGATGTCTTCAATTTCTTTGATTTGCTACCACTTGTATCCAGTTTGATGAAATATGCTTGTACTAGGTGAGACTCTTCAATGTCAAAAGCTTGAAGTATATCATTCAAATTACCTCTTGATCCCTCTCTAACTAGAACCTTAACCTTTTCCTTTAATCTTTGACTCCTAGTTAACTTATTTGGATCTGTTTTACTAGTTGTCTGTTCTAGAATTTTCTCCTTAACCAGAGTTTTCTTCTTCTGTGCAAATTTGGGAGTATCTTGGATATTAAAAATTTTTCTTATCATTGATTCTTTAACTTGTTTCTGAGGCTTGATATTAACAAATCTTCTCGAATTTGTTTCTACAGGGGCAGTAATCTTTGATGGAGTTTTTTCTTTAGCTTCAGGACTAACACCTGTTCCTTCAATCCCAATTCTACTTAAAAAGAGGATTTCAACCCAATCTCTGTTTTCTTTCTACAGCTCATGTAGGACTATTAACTTGACTAAGCCATGGTGAAATAAGGAGGTTTCACATGACTCCACTTTCATTTGTACCTTATCATACATCTTATCCAAAATTATAAATAAATAAAAAGGTAAATCTAGAGATATCATCCCTATGAAATGAAGCAAGAGTTTAAAGTGATAGGTATACACCTTGTGGTATCTCGCTTCATAGGTGAACTACCTCTGAATATTGTAGAGAAGATTGGTGAATTTATCTTTGACAAAACTTCTTGGCACAACTTTTTTCAAGTCAACCTCTGTAAACTCTGGCTTTAGAAAGATTTTTCAGGGTACCATGTCAAACTTGAAGTTTTTAAACCACCTGTCTTCTTCTCTCGGAATTTCTATAATTGCTGATATCACTTCAAGGGAAATTAGTAAATTGAGCAATCCAATCTTTGAGTTTTATCCTGTGAAGTTTATGGAAAATTCTTTGGTGACTTGAGTGTGCCCTCCTTGAATTTTTTCACAAAACCTCCAGCAACCTACTTTCTTAAAGGCTTCCTCAATAGACTTGTCTTTTGTAAGGGCTTCTACACCTTTAGGTTCTGTTCTTAGGCAATGGCCAGACCTATGACTCCTTCTTTCTTCAGCCATTTTCTTCTTGAAAACCTTGTATCTTCATAAATCTGTGATAGTCCCTCTGAAACCCTGTGTCTTCAGAAAATTATCAAATTAGCAATCAGAGCTTCTTGTTGAATGAATTGGCTCGCTTTGTAAATGAGTTCAGCATCCCTTGATAACAATTCTGCCTCACGTGATAACAATTCTGCTTCGCTTGATAACAATTCTCCTTCCACCGGAAATGAATTTCAAACTCACTTGATAACAAGTTTTGAAAATACTGATATAACCTGAATTTGAATGAGCATCCTCGCTTGAGTTTGTTTTAGTTCTGCCTCGCTTGAAAACTTGACAGCCTCGCTTGAATTTTTTTTAGTAAACTCAGGTCTTTCACCACTAATTTCTTCCTCAAAACATAAGCATGCATGCATTATTGTCTTGCATGAGACATACCAAGTCGAAAACGGCCGACTGCTTTCAAATTTGAAAGGACCAATGACAACTAACCCCTAATCGATGACAAATGACCCCTAATAATTATAATGAATGGTTACATGTGTGAAGGAGAACTCGTGGATGACACCTAATGATGTAGAATTTAACTGTATTTGACATATGTGATCGCTCAAACGCAAAAATGACAATCCCCGATTTTGTAGGGCATGATTTGCAAATTTTGGTTTTTGCACTACAAAATCACCAGCGTTTTCGTAGCGCAAAATTAAATTTTTACACTGGGTCTGCTACGAAAAGGTGGTTTCGTGGCCTATTCATCAAATTTTCAATAAAGACCTTTAAAGAATGAAACAAGGTTAATGAACATTGTTTGGTGATGGGATGAGACTTTTAACCCATGATCTAGACCTTTAAAAATATAAAAATGACTCTAACCCTATCTAACTTTATGACTTAGGAACAAGTGTAACTGACCAAGTTTTAGAAATTTTTTATAGTGATAAAAGTGGCTCCACTTGGGATAGTGTGCCCCTTTGGTGCACTAAGAACCCGCAGCACCAGTGCCATCCATTTTGATAAAAAAACAAAAAAATTTATTGACAAGAATCTTCTCTGAACTGTTGGGCCTTCACCTCGGGCTTAAGCTCTCAGTTTCTGCTTGTAATTTATTAGCAAAAACTTGACAAAGATTAATATATACAATTTCATGAATGAGTGATGTTACTTTGGAAAACATAATGCTTTAGGAACCTGCCATTAATAGGCCCTCCAGCATATGATCCTCCATCAATTTCCTGCAATACGTAAGTTTTGATCCCATGAAAACCAACAATATGAAAAGTACCCTTCCATAAATTCTCAAACTTACCATGCTTTCCCTTTTCCTCAATTTTGGCCTCCCATTTTAGCACTTTGTCATGAATCTGAAAACTATCCTCTTCGAACCTCCTATCAAATGTATTCTTAATTCTGTTTTGAACATGATGATGATTGTCATAAACTTCATTTCTCTTCTCTTGCAAGGTTATCAACTAGTTTATCTTCCTTTGGATGGCATTTGGTTCTTCTTCAACTCCTTGAGTTAACTTCATAACCGGTACCCTAAGTGATGTTCGGAAAACAGATTCAGCTCCATAGACTAATTCATATGGCGAAGTTTCAATTGATCTCATTGTACAAATCCTATCAGCCCATAGGACGTACTTCAACTTTAAATGTGAAGCTTTCTTGTTCTCCTGCAATACCCTTTTGATGATTCTTACAATGCTCTTGTTTGATGATTCAGCAAGACAATTACGTTATGGATAGTAGGCTGTCAAATGTCCAAGAGTGATGTGATATTGATGACAAAAAATAATCATCTTCTTGGACTCAAATGCTTGAGAATTATTTGTTATAATCTTCATGGCATAGCCAAATCTTGACAATATATTATTCTCTAAGAAAGAAATAATTACAGAGTCATTAGCTTGCCTGGTTGGTATCACTTCTATCCATTTCGTTAAGTAATTTGTTTTTGTATGAATCCAGCGATGTTGCCTTGATGAATATGGATGTATCTCTCCAATAAAGTCTAATCCTCGTTGCTAAAAAGGAGCTTCAACATAGATAGGAAATAAAGGTAAAGGTACAAGCTTTCTTCTTCCTTCAAAAATTTGACACTCATGACATGTAGCGATATTTTTGTAGATGTCCTTAAACATTGTTGGCCAATAATATCCAACTCTCAAGATATTGTTTGTTGTTTATTTCCAATAATGGTGTCCTACACAATCACCTTTATGGAACTCAGTAGTTATCTTTTCAGCCTCTTCTTCAAGCAAACTATTCAGTAAAATTCCTCTTGCATCTTTCCAAAATAGATTTCTATCATAAAAAAAATATCGCAATGATTTTAGCTTAAAAAACCTTTCTTTGGACTTCATTAGACCATCAGGAGCTTTATTATGCTGTAGGACAAAGGCCACATCCTTATACCACTCTGAGGTAAGAAATTTCTCATCAATTTGAACCAATTCTTCTTCATTTTCAGAAATTTTTGATATTTTTACATTCATATTTATGTCAAGACAATCCAGATTTGACTGAGTCAATAGCTTCACCAAGCTTTGTCCTTTCACCAACTTCATTGGTTTAGTGTCTCTATCATATTCCAACAATTTTGCGATTCACTTTCCCCTCTTGCCATCCGGATCTGCCTAAGTTAGAATGTCCTTCACCACAACACTTGGAACATATGCTATGATGTGAGAATGCAAAACATAAATTCTGAAATATTTTATAGCTTTCACCAAAGCACAGGCCTACTTCTCTAGAATATTATACTTCATTTCAGCATTAGCTAATGTCCTACTAAATAAAGAAATAGGATGTTCAATTCCTTGCTTTCCTTTCTATAGAAAAACTCCAACAATTGTGTTTTTGGAAGAAAATGTAAAACCATAAATTCTTTGGAAAATTCTGAACTGATGAGCACCGGTGCTCGTGTGAGTGATTTTTTAATTTCTTCAAAATATTTCCTTGCTTCAACTATCCATTTAATGACAAATCCTTTCTTTAGCATCCTCGTTATATCTTTGACAATCTTAGGAAAGTTAGGAATGAAACGCCTAACAAAATTCACTTTCCTACTTCTTGGAAAATCTACCTTTTGAATTGCATTAACTCTATTAGGATCAATCCTAATCCCTTCTTCAGAAATAATATGACCAAGTAATTTTCTTGATGTTAAAGTAAATACGCTTTTAGTAGGATTGAGAGAGATACCAAACCTTCTACATTTCAGCAGAATTTTTTCTAGATGTTTCAAGTGATCTTCTTATTTCTTTGAATATATTGTGATATCATCAAGATAAACAAATATTGACTTATCCTTTTCTTCTGAAAAATAAGTATCCATTGCTCCTTGGAAAGTGGCTCCTACATTCATGATACCAAAGGGAATTTCAGCGTACATGAATGTACGCCATGTTGTTGTGAAAGCTGTCTTTTCTTGATCATCTGGATGCATAAGAATCTGATTGTAACCTGAAAATCCTTCAATCATAGATATCCTTCATGAACCAACAATATTTTGCAAAATTGAATCCATTTTAGGAAGAGGATAGTTATCCTTTAGTGAAGCCTCATTCAAATTTCTGAAGTCTATACAAATTCAGATTTCTCCATTCTTCTTCCTTACTGGAACCAAGTTTGCAAGACAATTTGAAAATCTAATTGGAACAATGATCTTTGCATCAAAGAGTTTCTTAACCTCCTTTTCAATCAATGTCATGAGAAGAGGATTAATTCTCCTCGATTTTTGCTTGAAAGGCTTCTCATTTTCTTTAATAGGAATAGTATGTTGAATAATGGAAGGATCATATTGCTTTAAATCAGAATAAATCCAAGAAAAAACATCCATAAACCTTCTCATCATCTCAATATATTTTTATTTCACATTAGCTGAAAGAAGCTTTGGAATTTTTATCATTTTAGGCAAAGCTAATGTTCCAAGATTACAACTCTCTACTTCCTCTTCATCAGCTTGCAATTTTGGTGCTTTAAAAACATCATTTTGATCAAAAAGCTTCTAAATAGGAATAAGAACCTTTGGTATTGAATTATTCTTTAATTGTAAAACTTCAGAATTTTCTTTAGGCTCAACAAGCATATTTTGTTGATCTACATGTGTATTTTCAAATTCCTCTTTCAACTCAATAAAATTCTTCACCTGTTGATCATCTTCAAAAACTTACCAATTTATGATATTGTCCGATATAGCTAGCCTATAACGAACTTCAATCTCATATTTTTCATTTGAATTCATAGGAATAATGAAAATACTTTCGGAAACAGCAAGGGAATCAACAATAGAATTCTGATCTCTAGTTTTGACTATGAAGGAATAAGCCTGAAATTTTTCCAACAAGTCTAAAAATAAATTTCTGTAAGCCCTCATTCTTACATCCTTTGTTTGATAAACACCTTCAAATTGTCTAATAACCAATTCAAAATCTATATGTTGCATGATCTTCAAAGTGCCATGGTGTAGATGGCCTAATCTCATTTGAAATAACTCATTGATGTCTCTACTCTCCACCTTCTTTTCTTTCATGCTCAAGGCATCATAATCTCTTAAATCCAATTTGTAAAGGTTATTTACTCAAATACCATTCTTGTTCACTTTTCCTCTGGCTTTGTGATGAAGGGACGCCTTTCCTTTGCTAAATATCACATCATAGCCATGGTCTTCCAACATAGCAACATAAACCAAATTATTCTTTAAACCAGGAACATACATGACATATTTTAATGTGAGAGTAGTACCCGACTTCCTCTGAAAGGTAACTATACCTATGGTGGTAGCATTATACCTCCCGTCATCTCTCATCTCAATGTGCATATCGAGATGCTTCTCCTCCAAGCTACTGCAAAATTATTTTTTTCCGGTGATATGGAATGAAGCTCCACTATATATGTACCATAAAGAAAATATCACTAATGACAACATGCATGCAATGTGGATGAAATCCAGCTTGAAATTTTAAGCAAGCACTTCACCTACCTCTCCTCCTCAGGGCTTCCTGTTGATATTTTTGTGTGGAAAATTTGTGCCATAGTGTCCAAACTGATGATAGTAAAAACATTTTACCTTTGAAAAGTCTCACTTCATGCCTGCTTCACTAGAATATGATTTAGAATTGGACGTTCTCTCGTTCCCTTTATTCTCCTTTCCATCCAAGGAATAATTCTCCTTTATGAGTATCCATCTTTCTTGTTTCGTTGAATCTCTTATTGTACCTGTTATCTTAAAATCAAACCTTGATAGGCTGCTAGTCAAGGAGACCTTGAGTAACTATTTCAAACCAAACTTTTAGTTGAGGCTTAGCATCCTCAACATGAGAGGGCTCCCTAAAAAGGTTAATTATTAGAAAATAAATATCAGATGGCTAACTCTATGAATAAAGTGAATAATTGGTTTTAATACTAATCAACAAACATCTATTGGGAAAATGGAGTCAAATGTGCTTTCACAAAATATAAAGATCAGTTTCATATGGAAATCATGGCATTTTTGGGTTTAGATGCATTAATAGAATAGTAGGACAGAGAATAAATAGAGTTGATGAACATATGAAGGAAGTTATAGCACCTTCAAAAAAAAACATCATGAGAAAATCAAAGATCCATAACCCTTTCTAAATCCTGAGTGATGAAACAAAACTTTCTGTATTAAGATAGAAACACAGTTCTCTAATATCACAAAAAGTATGCTTGTTTAATGAGAATTCCAATGCTATCCAATTCGATTTCTGCCCTCTTATAGAGTGGTCATTACATCCTTGGATTCCTTCCAAACATTTGAGAATAAATTCGAATTTGACACCTACCAACTTCTAAACAAACTTCATTTACAAACTGACAGTTAAACTGTCTGTCTTACAGTCCTAATACAACTAGGACTAAAACAGTATTTATTGTATCTTAAGAACCTTTAAAAACCTTATCTAATCATCAAAAACTATGCTTGACAGCTATTTCTTCTAGACATGGACCATGATGTTACTTATCTTCTTGCTATTAGACCCCATAAACTTGTTTCTTATCCATTCCTGCAAAATAGGAGCATGTTCCCTGTATAATAGCTAAATGCCTTATTTCTGTCCATTCGAACCAACTGCTAAATAACTGGTGCTCAAAACATGTGGCAAATGTCTTAGAACCTTCATTTTAATTCAACCTTCCAGCTGTGAAAATACTGAACCTTGAAAATGGTGCAAAAGCTATCAATACTGCTACGCTACGAAACTGTTGGGTCTGTTGTTTTCGTTGCGCAGAATTTTCCTTTTAAAATCATGCTTCAAACCTCCATTTTTGTGTGCCAAACTTCCTGGATCTTCATATATATTCTACATATACCTCCCTCCAGCATCAAAGCTCAAAACTAAACCCTTTTCACCTTTGAAAATTGCAAAAATTATTTAAATTGCATCCTACAGCAATTTCGTAGCGTTCTATGAAACTTCTGTGTGTCACCTTCAGCTATTTCATAGCGCACTACGAAATTGCTGAGTCTTCACTTTTCACAGATTCCTTCCAAAATTTTAGTTTTCAGCCCTTTCATACTATATTTCTAGGTGTATATCAACTTTCATAACCCATAAACATGAACTTTAAACACCTCCAAAAATGAGATATTACCACATAACCTAGAAAATTTGTTAAATGACGACACTTACTGTTTGCACTTATTTTAGCTATGGCTAATCTTCAAAATGTGCTAGATATATTTCTAGGTCTTCTACTCTCCTCTTAAGCCTTATATTTTTTTCCCTTAGCTTGGTATTGACCATCCCAATGAATTTTTCTTCTTTGATTGTAGATACGGTCCATATGAAGAATTGAGCTTGACTATCAATTAATTCAGGGTTTGGATTTTTCTCCATCTCTCACAGTACTTTCATCCTTTCAAAGTTTTCCCTTTCTTCTACATGCACTCTCACCTTTTAATTCAATTTATGAATCTCATTATTTGCAAATCTAAGTTTGTATTTGACATCTTCATAGCTTCTCTTTTCCTTCTGAATATTGAAAACCCTATTTCTATCTTCTTCGGGCATTGAAAATGATGTATTTATGGTTTCTTCAAAAAAATTAGCACTTTCAACTCCTATTTCATATATCTCCATGTCTGATGGTTTAAACTTCTTAGAGTGCCTAGTTGAGGATTTTTGGGCTTAAAAATAAACTCTGCCACTTCATCCTAAAAATCTAACATTTTGGATGTCTTCAATTTCTTTCATTTTCTACCACCTGTATCCAGTTTGATGAAGTCTACTTCTACTAGCGGAGACTCTTCAATGTCAATAGCTTGAAGTGTATCATTAAAATCACCTCTTGACCCCTCTGTAACTACAACCTTACCCTCGTCCTTTAACCTTTGATTCCTAGTTAACTTCTTTTGATCTGTTTTACTAGTTGATTGTTCTAGAATTGTCTCCTTAACCAAAGTTTTCTTCTTCTGTGCGAATTTAGGAGTATCTTGGATATTAAATGTTTTTCTTATCATTGGTTGTTTAACTGGTTTCCAAGGCTTCACCTTAACAAATATTCTTGACTTTGTCTCTAGAGGGGCAATAATATTTGATGGAGTTTTTTCTTTAGCTTGAGGACTAACACTTGTTCCTTCAATCATAATTCTACTCAAAAAAAGGAATTCAGCCCAATCTCTATTTTCTTTCTGCAGCTCATGTAGGACTATTAACTTGAATAAGCCATGGTGAAATAATGAGGTTTCACATGACTCAACTTTCATTTGTACCTTATCATACATCTTAGCCAAACTTCTGAAAAGATAAAAAGATAAATCTAGAGATATCATACCTGTGAAATGAAGCAAGAGTTTAAAGTGATAGGTATACACCTTGTGGTATCTCCCTTCAGAGGTGAAGTAACTCTGAACACTGTACAGAAGATTGGCAAATGTATCTTTGACATAACTTCTTGGCACAACTTTGTTCAAGTCAACCTCTGTAAACTCTAGTTTTAGAAAGATTTTGTAGGATACCATGCCAAACTTGAAGATTTTAATCCACCTATCTTCTCCTCTTAGAATTTCTGTAACTGCTGATATCGCTTCAAGGGAAATTGGTAAATTTAAGAATCCAATCTTTGAGTTTGATCCTGTGAAGTTTATGGAAAATTCTTTGGCGACTTGAGTGTGCCCTCCTTGAATTTTTTCACAAAACATCCAGAAATATACTTTCTTAAAGGCTTCTTTAACAGAATTGTCTTTTGTAATGGCTTCTACACCTTCAGGTTCTATTCTTAGGTAATGACTAGACCTATGACTCCTTTCTTCAGCCATTTTCTTCTTGAAAACCTTGTATCTTCAGAAATCTGTGATAATCCTTCTGAAAACCCTGTGTCTTGAGAAAATTAGCAAATTAGCAATCAGAGCTTCCTACTGAATGAAATGGATTTCTTGGTAAATGAGTTCATCCTCGCTTGATAACAATTCTGCCTCACTTGATAAAAATTCTTCTTCACTTGATAACAATTTTGCTTCCACCAGAAATGAATTTCAAGCTCACTTGATAGCAAGTTTTGAAAATACTGATATAACCTGAATTTGAATGAGCAAACTTTCTTGAATTTGTTTCAATTCTGTCTTGCTTGAAAACTTTACAGCCTCACTTGAATTTGTCTCAGTAAACTCAGGTCTTTCACCACTAATTGTTTCTTCAAAACATAAGCATGCGTGCACTATTGTCTTGCATGAGAAAAATGAAGTCGAAAACAACCAAAATTTTTCAAATTTGTAAGTACCAATGACAACTGACCCCTAATCAATGACAAATGACCCCTAATAATTATAATGAATGGTTACATGCGTGAAGGAGAACTTGTGGATGACACATAATGATGAGGAATTTAACTGTATTTAACGGATGTGACAGCTCAAAAGAAAAATTCACAATCCCCAATTTCGTAGGGCATGATTTGCAAATTCAGGTTTCTGTGCTACGAAATCACCAGCGTTTTCATAGCACAAAATCAAATTTTTACACTGAGCGTGCTATGAAAACGTGGTTTCGTGGCTTATTCATCATATTTTGGAAAAATAAATTTAAAAAATGGGTTTCAAAACATGGCATAATACCTTTGAAGAATGAAACAAATTTAATGAACATTGTTTCGTGATGGCATGAGACTTTTAACCCATGATCTAGACCTTTAAAAATATAAAAATGACTCTAACCCTATATAGCATTATGACTTAGGAACAAGTGTAACTGACCAAGTTTCGAAATTTTTTTATAGTGATAATAGTGGCTCCACATAGGATAGTGTGCCCCTCTGGTACACTAAGAACCCGCAGCACCAATGCCATCCATTTTGATAAAAATAAAAAAATTTCTTGACAAGCATCTTCTATTGGGCCTTCACGTTGGGCTTAAACTCTCTGTTTCAGCTTGTCATTTATTAGTGAAAACTTGAGAAAGATGAATATATACAATGTCATGAATGAGTGATGTTACTTCAGCAAACATAATGCTTTAGGAACCTGCCATTAACAGACCCTCTAGCATATGATCCTTCATCAATTTCCTGCAATACGTAAGTTTTGTTCCCATGAAAACCAGCAATCTAAAAAGGGCCTGTCCATAAATTCTCAAACTTACCATGCTTGCCTTTTTCCTCAATTTTGGCCTCCCATTTTAGCACTTTATCATGAATATGAAAACTGTCCTCTTTGACCCTCGTATCAAATGTATTTTTAATTATGTTTTGAACATGATGATGACTGTCATAAACTTCATTTATCTTTTCTTGCAAGGCTATCAACTGGTTTATCCTCCTATGGATGTCATTTGGTTCTTCTTTAAGTCCTTGAATTAACTTCATAACCGGTACCCCAAGTGATGTTGGGAAAACAGATTCAGCTCCATAGACTAATTCATATGGCAAATTTCCAATTGATCTCTTTGCACAAATCCTATCAGCCAATAGGGCATACTTCAGCTTTAAATTCCAAGCTTTCTTGTTCTCCTGCAATACCCTTTTGATGATTCTTACAATGCTCTTGTTTGATGATTCAACAAGACCATTACCCTACAGATAGTAGGTTGTAGAGTGTCCAAGAGTGATGTCATATTGATGGCAGAAATTAATCATCTTCTTGGACCTAAATTCTTGAGCATTTTCTGTTATAATCTTCATGGGATAGCCAGATCTTGACAATATATTATTATCTAAGAAATAAATAATTACAGAGTCATTAGCTTTCCTAGTTGGTATCGCTTCTATCCATTTGGTGAAGTAATCTATTGCTGCAAGAAACCAGCGATGCTGCCCTGATGAAGACAGATGTATCTCTCCAATAAATTCCAATCCCCATTGCTGAAAAGGAGCTTCAACATAGATAGGAAATAAAGGTAAAGGTACAAGCTTTCCTCTTCCTTCAAAAATTTGACACTCATGACATGCATCGATCTTTTTGTAGATGTCCTTAAAATTTTTTGGCCAAAAATATCCAGCTCTTAGGTTCTTGTTTGCTGTAGCTTTCCAATAATGGTTTCCTAAGCAATCACCTTTATGGAACTCATCAGTTATCTTTTCAACCTCTTCTTCAAGCAAACAATTCAGCAAAATTCCTCTTCCATCTTTCCAAAAGAGATTTCCACCATAAATAAAACATCGCAATGATTTTAGCTTAACAAACCTTGCTTTGGACTTTGTTAGACCAACGGGAGCTTTATTATGCTATAGGACAAAAACCACATCCTTATACCACTATGAAGTAAGAAATTTTTCATCAATTTGAACCAATTCTTCTTCATTTTCAGAAATTTCTGATATTTCTGCATTCAGATTTATGCCAAGACAATCCAGATTTGACTGAGTCATTATCTTCGCCAATCCTTGTCCTTTCACCAACTTCATTGTCTTAATGTCTATATCATATTCCAGCAATTTGTTGATCCATTTTCCCCTCTTGCCATCCGGATCTACCTGAGTTAGAATGTCCTTTACCACATCACTTGGAACATATGCTATGATGTGTAAATGTAAAACATAAATTCTGAAATCTTTTATAGCTTTCACCAAAGCATATGCCTGCTTCTCTAGAATATTATACTTCAGTTCAGCATTAGCTAATGTCCTACTAAAGAAACAAATAGTAAATTCAATACCTTGCTTTCCTTTTTGTAGCAAAACTCCAGCAATTGTGTTTTTGGAAGCAAATGTAAAAACCAGAATTCTTTGGAAAAATCTGGACTGATGAGCACTGGTGCTTGTGTGAATGATTTTTTGATTTCTTCAAAAGATTTCCTTGCTTCAGCTGTCCATTTAATGTCAACTCATCTATTTAGCATCCTTGTTATATCTTTGACAATCTCAGCAAAGTTTGGAATGAAATGCCTAACAAAATTAACTTTCCCAAGAAAAGATTGAATCTCTTTCCTACTTCTTGGAAAATCTACCTTTTTAATTTCACTAACTCTATTAGGATCAATCTTAATCCCTTCTTCAGAAATAATATGACCAACTAATTTTCCTGATGTTAAAGAAAATATTCTTTTAGTAGGATTGAGAGAGATACCAAACCCTCTACATTTCAGCAGAATTTTTTCTAGATGTTTCAAATGATCTTGTTCTTTCTTTGAATAGACTGTGATATTATCAAGATAAAAAAATATTGACTTATCCTTTTCTTTAAAAAAATAAATATCCATTTCTCTTTGGAAAGTGGCTCCACATTCATGAGACCAAAGGGTAATTTAGCGTACATGAATGTACCCCCTGGTGTTGTGAAAGATGTCTTTTCTTGATCATCTGGATGCACAAGAATCTGATTGTAACTTGAAAATCCATCAAGCATAGACATCCTTTGTGAGCCAAAAATATTTTGCAGAATTGAATCCATTTTAGGAAGAGGATAGTTATCCTTTAGTGAAGCCTTATTCAAATTTTTGAAGTCAATACAAATTCTAATTTCTCCATTCTTCTTCCTTACCGGAACTAAGTTTGCAAGCCAATTTGAAAATCTGATTGGAACAACGATATTTGCATAAAAGAGTTTCTCAACCTCCTTTTCAATCAATGTCATGAGAAGAGGATTAATTCTCCTCAATTTCTACTTGAAAGGCTTCTCATTTTCTTTGATAGGAATAATATGCTAAATAATGGAACGATCATATTGCTTTAAATTAGAATAAATCCAAGAAAAAACATGCATAAACCTTCTCATCATCTCAATATATTTGGATTTCACATCAACTAAAAGAAGCTTTGAAATTTTTATCATTTTAGGCAAAACTAATGTACCAAGATTATAGATCTCTACTTCCTCTTCATCAGCGTGTAATTTTGGTGCTTTAAAAACATCATTTGGATCAAAAGGCTTCTCAAGAGGAATAAGACCCTTTGGTATTGAATTATTATCTAATTTCAAAACTTCAGAATTTTCTTTAGGCTCAAAAAACATCTTTTGTTGGTTTTCATGTGTATTTTCAAATTCTTCTTTCAACTCAATAAAATTCTTCACCTGTTGATCATCTTCGAAAACTTGCCAATTTATGATATTGTCTGGTATAGCTGGCCTATGATGAACTTTAATCTCATATTTTTCATTTGAATTCATAGGAATAATGAAAATACTTGCGGAAACAGCAAGGAAATCAACAATAGAATTTTCATCTCTAGTTTTGACTATGAGGAAATAAGACTGAATGTTTTCCAACAAGTCTAAAACTAAATTTCTGTAAGCCCTCATTCTTACATATTTTGTTTCATAAACACCTTAAACTTGTGATCCTGATCTATGCAGGAACATAGTAGAATAAACATATAACCATAAATGTAGAGATTCAGCGGAAATAACACTTCATTTCATTAATATCAAAGAACTGGAATTTTCTTACAGACATAATGGAAATAAAACTAGCTAGGGCACTGGTAGCTATCTCTGAGAAGAGATGTGGTGGCTACAGGCCTCCAAAATGAGTTAAAATGAGGCTCAAGGGCCTATTTATTATTGAGAAACAATGGAGAACTCTAAAAATCCAAAAACCTAACCCTAGAAGATTAAGTGCCAAAACTATGGGCCCCATTTGGGTAAATTGGTGTTTCAACTTCCCGGGGACATAACTTTGGCATATTATCTCCATTTGAGAAATAATGGAGAACTCTAAAAATCCAAAAACCTAACCCTAGTAGATGAAGTGCCAAAACTATGGGCCCCATTTGGGTAAATTGGTGTTTCAACTTCCCAGGGACATAACTTTGGCATATTATCTGCATTTGACACACATGATACATCATTAGAAAAATATATCTAAGGAATACAACTGTCACCTTGAATATTGATTCCAAAATGGAAACTTATTCATTGCAGGCGCGATTCCAAAAAAACATCGTTTAGGGCCTCAAAATGGCTCTAGAAGTTCAGGAGCCGAAAAACTGCTAAAAATAGTAAGTTGTGCCAAAATCGAAAAAATGAAAGAGACAATGGTGGGGCCCTAAGTGGAATAGGAAAGTGGCCACAATTATCCACCTGGTTCATTCCTCCCCCTTAGGAAGCAATGGTCCCCATTGCATTGAGTTCCTCCATGAAATGAAGAAAATTTTGTTGAACTTGGCCCTTGGTGAACCACTTGCCTTGGTGCAGGAGTTGGCCAGCTTTGACAACCCGATACAGTTGGATATTCTGTTGGCGAGTGCTCTTTATTTTCATGTCCATGATACAATCTGTGGTGGCCCGTTCCATGAAATCTAGGTTTAACTCTGTTGGTGTGAGTTGTTCAGCAATGTCTAAGGTGTCTAGTAGAGGTGGGAAGTAGGGACAAAGGCGATCCACATTGAATACTAGGTGCAAACCAAGGAATGGTGGAATATTGAGCTTGAAGGAATTGTTCCCTACAGCCTTGGTGATGGTGTACGACCCGTATCACATCAGTGGAAGCTTGCGGTGGGTCGAGTGAGGCACTCCTTCTGCAAATGTAGCCACACTTTGTCGCCCACCTAGAAGTTGTGTGGCACTCGATGTTGATCATGTCATTGCTTGTACTTGGAATTGGCTCTATCCAATATATCATGAACCTATTAGCGAATGTGTTGAATGCACTCCATAAAGCTATTTTCTTTGTCAACTTTAGACTGGACATGAGTTGAATCGGCCTGAGTAGCCGCAAATGGCATGGCTATGTTAATGGGACATAGTGGCTGGAATCGCAAGCCCACCTAAAAGGGGATATGGCCGACGGAACTGTGGAGAGCCTGGTTATAACTATGTTTTACATATGGGAGGCTCTCGTCCCATGTTTGTGGATGCTTTGAATTGTACATGTGTAGAATGTGTACAGTCATTCTATTGATGACCTCTATCTGGCCATTTTTTTAGGGATGGAAAGTTGTGGACTTGGTGAGCTTGGTGTCCAACATTGACCAGAGGCTAGACCAAAATGTGCTGAGGAACCTACTATCCTGATCTGATATGATAGACTATGGGATCCCAAAGTGCACCCACACTCGTTCAAAGAAGAGTTTAGCAATGGCTTCTGCTGTGATATTCTTCTTGCAAATCACCATAATGGCCATCTTCGAGATTTTGTCAATGACCATGAAAACACAGTCATTTCCATGCTTATTAGAAGGCAAGCCCGACATGTAATCCATTAGGGGTAGGTAGTAGAGTATATAGGCCTTTCTTCTTGATGGTCGGTTTGGAAGTGGAACAAGCAATGCAGGATCTAATGTGCTTCTCAACACCCTTTCAAAGGTTTGGCCAATAGAAATACTTCTGGAGTATTGCTACTATTTTCTCAACCTCAAAATGTCCAGTGACTTGACTATAGTGTGCTTCCCATATCATCTTGGCATGCTCGCTTGAAGGAACACAAAGGTGCCCTAGGTGACATAAAAGTGCATCTTGGTGCTGAAAATTTGGAACTTGTGTACCCACCAAGAGTGCCTTGTATGTGTGGCCAAATTCTGTGTCACTCTCGTAGAGAAGCAGCCAATTAGAAGTCTCGTGCCCACAAGAGTTGAGAACGGTGGTGAGCGCAACAATCGGTGGTCGGCTGAGGCAGTCTACAACATTATTGGTGCTACCCTTCTTGTACTTGATGTTCAAATGAAACTGTTGTAGATATGTGGAACACTTCTGATGGAGATAATTCTGTAACTTCCCTTGTGTCTGTATGAACTGCAAGGGCTGGTGGTCTATGTGGATGATTGTTTCCCTCCCCAAAATGTAATGCTTCCATTGTTGACAAGATTGCACAATGGAATACATTTCTTTGTCATAAGTGTGATACTTGTGAACTGTGTCAGACAATGTATCATTGTGATATGTCACTGGATGTCCCTGTTGAGTAAGAACATCCCCAATAGCATAGTCATAGGCATATGTATCGATCTCAAATGGTTGTTGCAAGTCTGGTAATGTGAGCACTAGGGTAGAACAGAGGCGATTTTTTAATTCCGTGAATGCCTTCTATTGAGGTTCCGACCAAAAGAATTTTTCTCTCGATCCTCCCTTGGTGACTTTACTAAAGGGCCAAGTGATATGAGAGAATCCCAAAACGAACCTACGGTAGAAATTAGCAAGACCCAGAAATCTTCGAGGCTCTATTATAGTGGTTGGTGCTGTCCAATCCCAAATGACTTGGATCTTGGCTGGTTCCACATGCACACCCCTTCATCAATAATGTATCCCAAATATTGAACCTGGGTCATTCCAAAAGTTCACTTCTCCATATTGGCACACAACTTGTGTTGCTGCAGTGTTTGGAGGACTTGTTATATGTGGTGAAGGTGTTCTTCGCAAGTCTGGCTTTAGATCAGAATGTCATCCAAGTACACCACTACAAATGAGTTGGTGAATGGACGCAAGATGTCATCCATCATCCTCATGAAGGTTGTGGGAGCATTCGTCAACCCAAAAGGCATGACTAGCCATTCAATAAGGCCTTCCTTAGCTTTGAAGGCAGTCTTCCACACATCGGAGGGTTCAATTTGTACCTGGTGATATCCAGACTTCAAGTCGATCTTGCTAAAATATTTTTCACCTTTGAGTTGGTCCAGAAGGCCATCAATTAGAGGGATTGGGTACCTATTCTAGACAGTGATCTTGTTCAATTCCCGATAGTCAATATAGAGTCTCTACGTCCCATATTTCTTCTGTACCAACACGATCGAGCTCCCACGGGTGACGAATGTGGTCAGATGTGACATTTCTGCAGCAGCTCCTGAATCTACCTCTTGATTTCATCATTCTCTAGAAGAGAGCTTTGATAGATCGATCCATTGGGTAGTGGCACACCTGGGGTCAGATCAATCAGGTGCCTGACTTGACAGTGTAGAGGAACCCCTATGGGTGAGGTGAATATGTCCCCGTAGTCCTCCACAACCTTATCCATTTGTCATTTTCGTGCAGAGGAGCCCTATCTACAGGTTGTGGCCACTGTCTTATTCTTGCCCTGGGGGTGGATCATTAGGAAAACAAATTTCCTAGTTTGGGAAATGAGCTTACTACATTGTTTTGTAGTAACCAAAGAGATAGTGGCAGGAGGTGGTACCTTTGGTATCCTATACAACTTATTTCCCAAAGTAACAATAGTAGCGCAAGGCCGAGACTCATACGCAGCATGACGCTTCCACAAGTATGGTTGTTGTAATAATACATCAGAAACATCAATAGGAGCAACGTCACATAATACCTCATCCATGAAGGGCTTGATGCTATAGGGAAGGCGGCACTGTTGGCTGACACAGAGATCTTTTCCTTGGTGAAGACAACCGATGGTGTATGGATGTGGGTGAGTTGTGGTCGGCAAGCCCAACTGCTTCAGGGCATCTACTAAAATGAGGTTCTTTTGGCTCCCATTTTTGACAATGAACTGTGCCAAGTAGCCCTTTACCCACATCTGGGAGTGGAAGAGACGTTCCTCCTCCGCTAGATCCTCTGGTTCCTCCTTCTGGATCTTCATAGTGGCAACAGTGGCATTGGGCTCCGCATCAATAATCTATTTCCCTTTTTCATTCCCCTTGTTAGGTTCTAATTCAGAGTCGAAGCATGCATCTGAATCAGAAGCCCTCATCTTGGCCACCTGTGACTGCTTGGCCCGACACTCACTTGTTTTGTGAGTGGAGCTCTTATGGAACTCACACCACCTTCCGGTGTCCTTCTTTGGCTTTTTGGTGTTGTTCTTTGCTTGTGGCTTTGACAGGTTGTATTGAGTCGCCATGCCTTGGCTCTATCCTTTATTCTATGGTTTGGGAGCACCTTTCCCTTACATTTGATTCACAGATCCAAAGTATCGCTTCTTCTATTTGAATTTCTTCTCAATCTTGGTAGCATACCGATATGTCGTACCAAGAGAGGAGATGTCAAGGAACTCCATTTCCTCCTGAATGTATTTGTGCAGAAAACTATAAGACTTTAGCACTAGATGTTTCTCTGAATCTTTGATACCCAACTTGGTGCACAAGGTATGGAATAGATTTGTCAGCTCATGCACATTTTTATCCCTTTATTGTCGCAGCATGGTCCATTGTATGTACTTTTCCTCATATCTCCCCATGAGATAGTATTATTCCTTGATGGCATCTTGGAAAGAATTCTAAGTGGGTACGGCCGAGAATAGAGAGGGTTCTGTCCAGTCATTTTTCTCATAGTAGGTTTCCCACCAGTACTTGACATGAGGGGCAACTTTGAGAAGTGAAAAACTAATCTTCTCCTTGTTGGAAAAGTCATGAACCGAGAACTATCCTTCTAATAGATTCAACTGTCTATCTACAGCATCTGCATCTATTTTACCCTCAAATATGGGAATGCCAAAATTTACTTGTACCTTAAAAGGAGTCGCACCTCCATAGTGGCTGCTGGATGCAGATACACCACCGGTGGGCAGCCGTTGAAGGATCTAGGAAAAGTTATCCATCATCACATTCCTTTGTTTTTAGAGGGCCTCCTCGAGAAATATTTTGATAGGATCTCATACTCCCTCATCTTTATTTTTTCCCCAATGGGCGTCCGCCAGGGTTTGCGAGGCTGATCTTACAAAGGTTCCACCAAATCGAGCCCTAACTCCTTATACCCCGACTTCATTGGGGACATGCAAAGAAAGATCGAGAAAAAATCAGACCGCTCTAATACCACTTATCCAGATTTATGCAAGAATGCAATAGAATAAACATGTAACCATAAATACAGAGATGTAGCGGAAATAATAGTTCATTTCATTAATATCAAAAATTGAAATTTTCTTATAGAAAGAATGGAAATAAAACTAGCTAGGGCACTGGTAGCTATCTCTGAGAAGCGATGTGATGGCTACAAGCCTTTGAACTGAGTTACAATGAGGCTTGAAGGCCTATTTATTATTGAGAAAGAATGGATAACTCTAAACATCCAAAAACCTAACCCTAGGAGATGAAGAGCCAAAACTATGGGTCTCGTTTGGGTAAATTGGTGTTTCAAATTCCCGGGGACGTAACTTTGGCATAATATATCCATTTGACGAACATGATACATCATTAGAAATATCTATCCAAGGACTACAAATGTCGCCATGAATATTGATTCCAAAATGGAATCATATTTGTTGGCGGCGCGATGCCCAAAAAACATCGTTTAGGGCCTCAAAATGGCTCTGAAAGTTCAGGACCCAAAAAACTACTAAAAATAGTAAGTTGTGCCAAAACTGAAAAAATAAAAGAGACAATGGTAGGGCCCCAAGTGGAATATGTGGGTGTCTACCAATATCCACCTGGATCAACTTGTCTAATAACCAATTCAAAATCTCCAAAAATAGAAATAGGTCGAGCCTTCATCTTTTTCAAAATATCTAGACCCAAAATCAAAGATTCATATTCGGCCATGCTGTTTGTGAAATCAAAATTCAGTTTATAAGAGTAAGAATTACTCTCCTCATTTGGATTTTTAATCCAAATCCATGCTCCTACCCCTTCTTTTCTTGTTGATCCATCAAAGTACAATGACCACCATTCCTCCATCTCTTTGTCATTTACTTGTCAATTTTTTGCATGCTGATTTTCTGAGTGTTGATTTTCTAGAATGTTGATTTTCTACTCTTATTTCTTCCTCAACACTATCATCTAATTCATTGAAAAAAATGGCTGATCCAAGTTCAGTATCAAAAGCATAAATAGGAAAATTCTGAGGTTTATCTTTATTGCTTACCATGTAGGCCATTCTAGTCTCCCGATACAACGTCCTTTGCTCACCAAAAATAGGAATAGTGGCATAAGAAAGATCCATCTGCATTGTGCCTTTGATCTTTGTTGCCAAAGATCTTGATAATAACATACCAAATTTTGGCGGAATATCAGCTACAACAATGTCGATAACAACTATCTTTGCTGGAATTTGTGTGAGGCCAACAACACATTCCTTGATTAAAACAATACATTGAACCCTCTTAGAATCGAAAGAAAACAAATCCTTATATGGTCGTGTGATTTTCAATCCCATTCTCTCCATGGTAACTTTGGGCATGAGGTTGTGAGAAGCTCCTGAATCTAACACAACATTATGCAAAGTCATATCATGAATACCACTGCTTACATAGAAAGGAGGAAACTCTTCATTTTGATCATCTTCTAACCTTGGACCCAAATATATAGTAGGATTATCTTCTTGGAAATTCAAGATATCAGCAACCCCTACTTGTGAATTCAACATCTTAACTATCTTGCTTCTATATTCATTCACTTTGAGAATCTCACTAAAAGGGACTGATATTTTAATCTTCGAAATTTCATTCTCAAGGTTGAAAATAGAAACAGAATTTTCGGCATCTTTGACAAGAGGAGGAATTTGAGTGTCTTTCTAAGGAAGTGGAATATCCTTTTTACCTTCAGCCATCTTTGGGGTATCATTCTTAGCTTCAGCAGCCTTTGGAGCATGCTTTTTGGGCTGCGCCTTTCTTGCAATGATAAGCACATTTCTATTTCTGAGATATATTGCTTTTGCATTTCAAAAATAGCATGTTGATACCCTTTAAGATAATCTGATGGTTCTTCTCCTTGATTAGCCAAATCTAACTCATCATGCTCTTCGTTAGTCAAGAAGATTCCTGACATTTCTTCATCAAGGTAATAGATGGATTCTTCAAGAATCTTAGACTCATCTTCTTCATCTACCAAATTCTGGTAAAAAGGAGGTCTCGCTGGAGCGTCAGCTTGCTGATTTATATTCGCTCTTGGCCTTTTCTGATTTTGAGTTATCCTAAATTGTGGGTTTCTGAATTGAGTTTCATGTTTCACAGGAGGAGCTGAAGTGTTTCCAACAACTAACCTATCCATCATATTCTCTGTGGTTTTCATCATTGACTCAAATTTGTCTTCAAAAGTTGAGGTTGATGGTTTCTCTTCTTCTTTCAATTTAGGTTTTCCCATATTTTAATTTTTAGCAGCTATCATGTTTACCTCAACCTTAACTGCATCACTTTTCATTTCAGCAAGTGTAGGTGATTCTCTTTCCCTCGATAAGATAGAAAATTCATAGTCAAATGCTTCTACATATCTTATTTGTGCTAAGGCTTCCAGAGGTTTCAAATGGGCTAGAATTGAGTCAGAAACTTTATTGAATATTTTTGAAATTTTTTGGAAATATTCATCTACTTCCCTTCTAAGGTTGTTGTATTCAGTGAGTGCTTGGACTGGATTGGTTCTATTACCCCATTTTCTTAAGAATTTATCTTCAAAATCATTCCAAGTTCTAGTGTTGCCCAGTGCAAGAGCCTTAAACCATTTTCTAAATTCACCAATAAAACTCTGTGCAAATAACCTTAGCTTCACATCCTCATCATAAACTACTTACCTGTCTATAAAATAATTGAATCTATCTACAAATTCCTCTGCTGAAATTTCCTCATCACTACCCCAATTAGGAATCCTAGCAGCATATTTACTAGGAAGGTCATGCAAAACAACATGAAGTACAAGTGGTGCATACCTAGCAGGAGAAGCCATGACTGAAGGATAAACAATAGTTGTAGGGGGGGCAGAAAAGAAGATGAAGAACTGATATGAGGGGGACTGCCTGGTTTTGTAAGCCACTGACAATAGAACTCCAATTTGGAAGGGGTAAACCAGCTTTGGATTTCAGTAAGGCTTCGAAAGGATCAGTTTCTTTGAGTTCATCTAAAGACTATTTTTCTAGCAGTAGTTCACAGGTAATAGCTTCACAAAACTCTTCCTTGTCTTCTTGTGTCACTAAGGCTTAAGTGTCAATTCCTCTTTTTTTCATGTGTAAGATAACATCAATGAGTTCCTTTTCACTTTCTGATCTAAAAAACACTTCATGAATATTGTTATCAAATTTCTTATCTTCATGACTTCTTAATATTTCATAGGACAAAGGTTTCAAATGTGATGTAGTAGGTGATATTTCTAAAAAAAATTTACTTTTTGAAATAGTGTTTAGATTGTCCACAGTGATAGGTGGATTGGGATCGGGATTGCTCCGTGTGTATCTCCTTATCGAAGCCACCTTAAAACTTTGAAAAATGTATGGAGTCACCAAGGTATATTGCAGCCTCGATAAAATTTCTGAGCTCCTGCTACCTTCAGAAGTTTAGCTTCTTGATTTCGGGAATGAATAATCTTCAGACTCTCGGGAGACACACCAAAATGTTATCTCAAAATTAGACCCTGATAGGCTTCTATTCAAGGAGACCCTGAGTAACTATTTCAAACCAAACTTTTAGTTGAGACTTAGCCTCCTCAACCCGAGAGGGCTCTCTCAATAGGTTAATGATTTGAAAATCACATGACTAACTCTGTGAATAAACTGAATAATTTGTTGTACTACCAATCAAAAAAAATCTATTGGGTTAATGGAGTCCAATTTTCTTTCACAAAACATAAATATCAGTTTCATATGGAAGTCAGGGCATTTCAGGGTTTAGATGCATCCATAGAATAGTAGGACAGAGAATAAACACATTTCATGAACATATGAAGGAAGTTAGAGCACCTTCAGTGAATTCTAAGTAACATACATTCATGCCACTGCAAGTAATTTAAAGAGAAACATCATGAGACAATCAAACATCCATAACCCTTTCTGAATCTTGAGTGATGAAACAAAACTTTATGTATTAAGATAAAAACACATTTCTCTGATATCACAAAAATTATGCTTGTTCAATGAGAATTCCAACCCTATGAAATTCGATTTCTTCCCTCTTATAGAGTGGTCATTACATCCTTGGATTCCTTCCAAACATTTGAGAATAAATTTTAATTTGACACCTATCAACTTCTAAACAAACTTCATTTACAAACTCACAATTAAACTTTCTATCTTATAGTCCTAATAAAACTAGGACTAAAACACTATTTATTACACCTTAACAACCTTTATCAACCTTATCTAATCATTAAAAAATATTCTTGAAAGCTATTTCCTCTAGACATTAACCATGATGTTTTTTATCTTCTTGCTATTAGATCCCATCAACCTGCTTCTTATCCATTCCAACAAAATAGGAGCATGTTCCCTGTATAATAGTTGAATGCCTCATTTCTATCCATTCAAACCAACTTCTGAAGAACTGGTGCTCAAAACATGTGGCAAATGTCTTATAACCTTCATTTGAATTCGACCTTCTAGCGGTGCAAATCCCGAACCTCCAAAATGGTGCAAAAACTGTCAATACTACTGCGCTACGAAACTGCTGAGTCTGTTCTCTTCGTACCGCAAAATTTTCCTTTTAAAATCATGCTTAAGACATCCATTTTTATGTGAAAAACCTCCTGGATCTTCATTTATATTCTACATATACCTCCCACTAGCATCAAATCCCAAAGCCAAACCATTTTCACCTTTGAAAATTGCAAAATTTCTTCAAATTGCATCCTGCAGCAGTTTCGTAGCATGCTACGAAACTACTGAGTCTTCAATTTTCATAGCTTCCTTCCAAAATTTTAGTTCTCAACCCTTTAATACTATATTTCCAGGTGTATATAAGCTTTCATAACCCATAAAAATCAACTTTAAACAGCTCCAAAACTGAGATATTACCACATAACCTCAAAAATTTGTTAAAGGATGACACTTACTGTTTTCACTTATTTTAGCTTTGGCTAATCTTCAAAGTGTGCTAGTTATATTTCCAGGTCTTATACTCTCCTCTTAAGCCTTCTATTGTTTCCCCTTAGCTTGGTATTGACCATCCTAATGAATTTTCCTTATTTTATTGGAGGTAAGGTCCATATGAAGAATTGAGCTTGACTATCAATTAATTCAAGGTTTGGAATTTTCTCCATCTCCCACAGTCCTTTCATTCTTTCAAAGTTTGCCCTTTCTTCTGCATGCACTCTCACCTTTTTCTTCAACTTATCAATCTCATTATTTGCAAATATGAGTTTGTCTTCGACATCTTCATAGTTGCTCTTTTCCTTCTGAATATTGAAAACCCTGTTTCTGTCTTCTTCAGGCATTGAAAATGATGTATTTTTGGTTTCTTCAAAAACATTAGCACTTTCACCTACTGTTTGATCTATCTCCATGTCTGACTGTTTCAGCTTCTTGTGGTGCCTAGTTGAGGGTTCTCTGGGCTTAAAGATAAAATCTGCCACTTCATCCTGAGAATCTAACATTTTGGATGTCTTCAATTTCTTTGATTTGCTGCCACCTTTATCTAGTTTGATGAAATATGCTTGTACTAGGGGAGACTCTTCAATGTCAATAGCTTGAATTATATCATTCAGATTACCTCTTGACCCTTCTATAACTAAAGTCTTACCCTTTTCCTTTAACCTTTGACTCCTAGTCAACTTCTTTTGATCTGTTTTACTAGTTGACTGTTCTAGAATTGTCTCCTTAACCAGAGTTTTCTTCTTCTATGCGGATTTAGGAGTATCTAGAATATTAAATATTGTTCTTATCATTGGTTCTTTAACTTGTCTATGAGGCTTGAGCTTAAAAAATTTTCTTGAATTTGTTTCTACAGGGGCAATAGTCTTTGATGGATTTTTTTCTTTAGCTCGAGGACTAACACTTGTTCCTTCAATTCCAATTCTACTCAAAAAGAGGAATTCAACCCAATCTCTATTTGCTTTCTGTAGCTCATGTAGGACTATTAACTTGACTAATCCATCGTGAAATAATAAGGTTTCACATGACTCAAATTTCATTTGTACCTTATCAGACATCTTAGCCAAACTTCAAAAAAGATAAAAAGGTAAATCTAGAGATATCATCCCTGTGAAATGAAGCAAGAGTTTAAAGTGATAGGTATACACCTTGTTGTATCTCCCTTCATAGTTGAAGTACCTCTGAATACTGTAGAGAATATTGTAAAATGTATCTTTGGCATAACTTCTTGGCACAACTTTGTCCAAGTCAACCTCTGTAAACTCTGGTTTTAGAAAGATTCTGCAGGGTACCATGTCAAACTTGAATTTTTTAAACCACCTGTCTTCTCCTCTCAAAATTTCTACAACTGCTGATATCACTTTAGGGGAAATTGGTAAATTGAGGAATCCAATCTTTGAGTTTGATTCTGTGATGTTTATGGCAAATTCTTTGGTCACTTGAGTGTGCCCTCCTTGAAGTTTTTCACAAAACCTCCAACAACCTATTATTCAACGGACTTGTCTTTTGTAAGGGCTTCTACACCTTCAGGTTCTATTCTTAGGCAATGACTAGACCTATGAATCCTTCTTTGTTTAGCCATTTTCTTCTTGAAAAACTTGTACCTTCAGAAATCTATGATAATCCCTCTGAAAGCCTGTGTCTTCAGCAAATTAGCAAATTAGCAATCAGAGCTTCCTTTTGAATGAACTGGCTCACTTGGTAAATGAGTTCAGCCTCGCTTGATAAAAATTCTGCCTCGCTTGATAATAGTTCTGCTATGCTTGATAACAATTCAGCTTCCACCAACAATGAATTTCAAACTCACTTGATAGAAATTTTTGAAAATAATGATATAACCTAAATTTGAATGAGAAGCCTCGCTTGAATTTGTTTCAGTTCTACGTTGCTTGAAAGCTTTACAGCCTCACTTGAATTTGTTTCAGTTCTACGTTGCTTGAAAGCTTTACAGCCTCGCTTGAATTTGTTTCAGTAAACTCAAGTCTTTCACCACAAATTTCTTCTTCAAAACATAGGCATGCATGCACTATTGTCTTGTATGAGACAAATTAAGTCGAAATCAGCCAAATGTTTTCAAATTTGAAAGGAACAATGACAATTGACCCCTAATCGATGACAAATGAACCCTAATAATTATAATGAATGGTTACATGCGTGAAGGAGAACTCGTGGATGATATATAATGATGAGGAATTTAACTATATTTGACAGATGTGACAGCTCAAACACAAAACTGAGAATCCTTGATTGCGTAGCGCATGATTTGCAAATTATGGTTTTTGTGCTATGAAATTACCAATGTTTTCGTAGTGCAAAATCAACTTTTTACACTGAGTGCGCTATGAAAACGTGGTTTCGTGGCTTATTCATCAAATTTTAGAAAAAGAACTTTAAAAAATGGGTTTCAAAACGTGGCATAAGACCTTTGAAGAAAGAAATGAGGTTAATGAATATTGTTTGTTGATGGGATGAAACTTTTAACCCATGATCTAGACCTTTAAAAATATAAAAATGACTCTAACCCTATCTAGCATTATGACTTAGGAACAAGTGTAACTGACCAAGTTTCAGAAAATTTTTATAGTGATAATAGTACCAAGTGAGACCAAAATTACTCCCACTTTCGTAGCTTCTCCCTCCCATTCAATGAATCCTCATAGTTGTCCCAACTCTTGGGAAGGCATATAAGTTCTAGGCTGAAAAAATAATCCTCAGCGAATTTCACACAAACACTTCCAATCTCATATTGACATCGACTGGACCTCGTAAATTATTTTGGTATTGTGTCACCCTTCTCCATCTCGATATTTATGATCTCGTGCTTCAACACCAACATCCCGTGGTCAATGCTATTTGAAAAATGACTTTTTAAGGCCTTCCACATAGCATATAGAGTTTCCTTTCCATCTAAGTTCGAGAAAATATGATATCAAAATCCTTTTAGCACAATCCTTCCCGTATTTTCTACATTATTCTTCGATGCATCAAGATATTGGGTATCTTCTTCCGCAGGTCATGGAATATCATTGTATATGAATTCCTTCAGTTTGTTTTGCTTTGAAAATTCCTGTAAAATTTTATTCCAGTCTATGTAATTCGAGCTACCATCACGGAAATATTCTAGTTTCAATCCATATAAAGGTATCTTGATCTATTATTCGTCTCAAAGAATATATCTACAAATTTGACTCACATGTTTGAAACAAACTCGTATTCTTCTCCTCTATTGTGATCCCCTCTCTTAGACCATGTATAAAATCCACATATATTCAAATAACCTTGTAATATGCAAAAATAAGATTTGTGAATATATTATACAAATTGTGGAAAACCAAATTCGATCACATAATCACATGAACAAGAAAGAGAAAGAATTTCAATCGCACAACAAAATTATTTATCTAGAGAAGGCCTTCTCTAAAAACCCAACTATCTGTATATTTCATAAATTGAAGAACATGAAATAATACAATGCTTCTATTAGGCTTGAGATCTCTCTGCACTATCTCTGACAATATCACTATGAATTAAGAAATTTTAGTCCAATATTTAATCACTTACTTGCCTCTGTCCCACCAGCCCTACTCATGCATTGATTGGATAATTGAGAGCCTATTAATTAGGAAATTTCCATAAATAACCTTAGCTTCACATCCTCATCATCAACTTATTCCCTGCCTATAAAATCATTGAATTTGCCTACAAATTCCTCCGCTGAAATTTCCTTATCACTACCCCAAGTAGGAATCCTAGCAGCATATTTACTAGGAAGATCATGCAAAACAGCGAGAAGTACAATTGGTGCATACCTAGCAGGAAAAGCCATGACTAGAGGATAAATAGTAGTTGTGGGAGGGGAGAAAAAGAAGATGAAGAATTGATATGAGGGGGACTGCTTGCTTTTTGTAAGCCACTGACAATAGAACTCCAATTTGGAAGGGGTAAACCAGCTTTGGATTTCAATAAGACTTCAAAAGGATCAGTTTCTTTGAGTTTATCTAAAGACTCTTTTTATAGCAGTAGTTCAGAGGTAACAGTTTTTCAAAACTCTTCCTTGTCTTCTTGTGTCACTAAGGCTGAAGTGTGAATTCCTCTTTTTTGCAAGTCTAAGATAACAAAAATGAGTTCCTTTTCACTTTATAATCTAAACTACACTTCATGAATCTTGTCATCAAATTTCTTATCTTCAGGACTCTTAATATTTCATAGGACAAAGATTTAAAATGAGATGGAGTACCTAATATTTCTGAATTTTTTTTACTTTTTGAAAGTGTTTAGATTGTCCACAGCGGTAGGTGGATTGGGATCAGGATTTCTTCGTGTGTATCTCCTTCTCGAAGCCACCTTTAAACTTTGAAAAATGTATGGAGTCACCAAGGTAGATTGCAACCTTGAAAAACTTTCCATGTAAGTTCGAGAAAATATGATATCAAAATCCTTTTAACACAATCCTTCCCATATTTGCTACATTATTCTTCCATGCATCAAGATATTGGGTATCTTCTTCTTCAGGTCATGGAATATCATTGTATTTGAATTCCTTCAGTTTGTTTTCCTCCAAAAATTCCTCTAAAATTTTATTCCAATCTATGTAATTCGAACTACCATCAAGGGAATATTCGAGTTTCAATCCATATAAAGGCATCTTGATATATTATTGGTCTCAAAGAATAAATCTACAAATTTGACTCACATGTTTGAAACAAACTCGTATTATTCTCCTCTATTGTGATCCCCTCTCTTAGTCCATGTATAAAATCCACATAGATTCAAATAATATTGTAATATGCAAAAATAAGATTCGTGAATATATTCTACAAATTGCAGAAAACGAAATTTGATCACATAATCACATGAACAGGAAAGAGAAAGAATTTCAATCGCACAATGAAATTATTTATCTAGGGAAGGCCTTACCTAAAAACCTGACTATCTGTATATCTCAAAAATTCAAGAAGATGAAATAATAAAATTCTTCTATTAGGCTTGAGATGTCTCTACTTTATCTCTGACAACATCACTTTGAATTAAGAAAGTTTGGTCCAATATTGAATCACTTACTTGCCTCTGTCTCACAAGCCCTACTCATGCATCCATCAGATAATTGAGAGCCCATTTATTAGGAAATTGCCATAAATTAATTGTGCAATACATCCAATGTGTCTTTATGACCTCATGCGTGAACTCAACATGCCTCCGGTTTAACCCTCAACTCCAATTCAGTGAGCTAACTAACCTTTCCTAACTCAGTTAACTCGTACAAGTTGTCATGTGATGTGGAATTACAATTTCCTTTTAATTAAATTAAGTAAAAATTAAACTAGAAGCCATTTATTCTTTCCATTACAGCAATAACTTGTAATGATTTGTAGTATTCTCTGTAAATTTTGAGTGCCATATTCCTTCCTATCTGTGTATTTCATATTTTTTTGTAACACTTTACAATTCTATTGTTATAGGTCATGGTGCGATATTGCTAATTTCTTCTAATGATTGTCTACCATAAAAGAGGAACTACATCTACAAATTCTCCCAACCTTTTCTAACTTCTTCTTCCTTGTTTTTTCAACCCTTTCTGACTCTGTCAGAATAGTTACTTCTGGAATTTTTTAATACAACAAACAAAGCAAATGCATCTCCCCCTACAATACAGGGACTTCAAATAATGCAGAAATTAAGAGTCAATACACAAATGCAGCATAATGCACAGGAGAGGAATGAATTTCGTTTTTCTATTCAACTCTTTTCTAAAACATAATGAAATTATATCTCCTAAAAAAAATGGCCATAGCCTATAAAACCTAATGCAATTCATTGCAATTCTATTGTTGAACTAACTTTCAATAACCATTCATCCTTCGGTTGTAAAAAAGACCCATTTATACATTAAAATGACATGGAAGATGTATTCTGGTTTATACACGAAAACACATAAAAATGCATTCAGAACACGAAAGCATGGACTTCAAATTTTATGTGATTCGGTTCTGAGTCCACATCGCATCTGCACAGATTGGCAATCTCAAAGTTTAACTATCGCACTATCTTTTAGACAGTGTGAAATGCGATGTGTGATAGTGATGGGGCACCATCATATTGCATTCAAAATAACATATCCCATGGGCGCTTATGGGAAAACTTAACTTTGTGTGATTTTGATGTGAGATAGCATGATCGCATCACATTTCAAATAAAATAGATTGCGGCCTGCAAAAAGTAAAGTTAAAACCTTGTGGGAGCAATGTGTGATGGCACGATCATGTCGCAAAAAAAAAACTTAACTTGTGGGGGAGGGAAGGTAAGTTGTGAACATTGCGAAATGCGCTCTATAGTGCAGCTCAAGTGCGGTAAATGTAGTAAGTGGATAACAAAGAAAATGAATGCAAAACAAGGTTTCTTCCAAGTGGTAAGGATAAGGTGGGTCCCGCCGCTATCGCATCAACAGAGACATAACATACGGTCAAGGGATTAAGTTTAAGACTAAAATCTTGCAAAGTGCAAGTGGCGATAGGGTAAGTTGTGGTATGTAAGAAATGAAAAATAAAAAGGAATAAGCGGAATAACAAAGGTTTGGGGCGTATGGTAATGTCATTGGATGTATGGTAGGACCCACCAATATCACATTAGAGGTAGAATAACATTTTTTGTGAAAGCGTTGAGGTAAGGTAAAATATTTGCGATGTGGGTAAAAGGTAAGTCAAAGACGGTGGTTGAAGAAATAAATCTAGAGTTAAAGGCTTGAGTACTCTATTTTTACCTTTGCGTGGATTCGTGAAAATGCCTCTAGCTTCTTCGATCCTTGTTTGTCCCTCTCTACTCAAAATTGATGAAGTGTGGGCCGTTGCCACTTATCATTCATGGTGGTGGTTGGGAGTATAATTCCAACACTCCCCCTTAATCATAACTACCTCCATCAGTCATTCTTATACATTTTCTGAGATACTAAAAAATATTTTGTGCTAATGGCTTTGTGAGGATATTAGCGAACTATTCCTCTATCCTACAATGCTACAAAAAATTCTCACCATTGTTAACCAATTCTCATATAAAATGATATTTTTCATATATGTGTTTTGTTCTCTTATGGAAAACATATTTTTTTGATAATGCAATCATTGAGGTATTATCACAATAAATTTTCGTTCTTTTGTTGTGCTCATGATGCAAATCTCTCAGCATCCTTCTTGTCCAAATACCTTGGCATGCTGCTGCTATTGTTGGTACATATTTTGCTTCTGTTGTTGATAAGGTAACTATTGGTTGCTTCTTGTAAGACCATGAAATAGCTCCCGATCCCAAATGAAACACATACACAGATGTGATCTTCCTATCATATACACTTACAGCCCAATCATTTTCAATGTAACCGATCAATTTGAAATTATCAACTGAGGAGTATAGAACACTATTCTCCTTTGTTCCATTTAAATACCTCAATATTCTCTTGGCTCCTTGCTAATGTGTCAACTTTTGTGTCTCCATGAACCTAGATATTGAAATTACAACATACATAATATCAAGCCTACTTGCTGTCAAATACATTAGATTATCAACTATGCTCTTATACAATGTAAGATCAACATTCTTGCTACACTCTTCTATGCATAATGTCAACCCCATGACATTTAGAGCTACTGCAACTTTTCAATTCTACATGTTAAACCTCTTCAATAGTTCTCCAACATATTTTTCGTGGGAAATAAAAATTTCTTTTTCGTTTTGCTTTACTTTTATGCCCAAGAAGTACCTTAATAGACCCAAATTAGTAATTTCAAATTCACTTTTCATGACTTCTTTAAAATAAACAATGAGAAAAAAATCATTTCCTATGAAAATAAAATCATCTACATGTAAAAAAACGATGGGGATCTTATAATAATTTTATTTAATGTAGAGTGTAGGTTCACCATCACATTTTATCGATTATCCATCAGGTAAGCATCAATCATGTTGTACCATGCTCTTAGTGCTTACTTTAGCTCATAAAGAGTCTTCTACAACTTTCACACTTTTTGCTCTTGGCATTCAATTTCATAGCTTAGAGGTTGTTCAACATATACCTCCTCTTTCAACACTCCATTCAGAAATGTTGATTTTACATTCATTTTGTAGACTTTCCACTTTTGTTGTGCTACAATGCACAACACTGTATGCACTGTCTCCATCCTTGCAACATGTGAAAAGGTTTATTCATAAGCTCTTCCTTTTTGCTTCTTCTAGCCTTTCACAATAGTCTTGCTTTATGACTTTCAATCTTGCCTTCAGCATTGCTTTTGGTATTATAGACCCATTTTACTCCAATAACTTCTTTACCTAGTGGGAGGTCCACTAACTCCCATGTATCATTCTTTTCTATTGCACCAATCTCTTCTTTCATTGCTTCAATCCATTTTTCTTCTTTTACAACATCTTCAAAATGGATTGGGTCATCAACATGATAAGAAAAAGAAAATAAAGAGTTTAGGTAATTATTGTTATCATGTTCTTGCTCATTAATTTCACTCAAATTTCTGAATCTTGGTCTTCTTGGTGTGTTTGGAGTTCCACTTGAACTCGAGGGAGTTTCTAATCCCTATGCTATTCTTGCAGAAGAGCTTCCTTGATTTCTCAAGGCTGTTCTGTTTCCTTCTTGTGGTGTGGTTTGTTGTGCTTGTGTAGGTGGAGGAGGAGCCACACTAGAGAGATTATCTTCTGCAATTAATTCCTCTTGCTCTTTGTGAGACATACATTTCTTCACATTCAGTTTTTTCTCTAAGTTTCCATCCCAAGCTTCTTCTTAAATAAATTTCACATCTCTAGTTATTATAACTTTCTTGGTGGATGGATTATAGATTTTCTAGGCCTTTGATTCAACACTGTATCCAACAAAGATACACTTTTCCCCCTTGCTTTCCAACTTCTTTCTTAGTTTATTTGGGACATGTGCATAAGCCATGCATCCAAATACTTTCATGTGAGTGAAAAACCGATTTGTTTCACTCCATGCTTCCTCGGGGACTTTGTTCATAACAACTTTGGTTGGTCATCTATTCAAACTATACGCTGCATAATTGACAGCTTCAGCGCAATACTCATTTGGAAAATGTTTTTCCTTCAACATACTTCTGGCCATGTCCATGATGGCCCTGTTCTTCCTTTCTACTACACCATTTTTCTGTGGTGTAAATCTTGTGGTAAACTACTTGTGTATGCCATTCTCCCTACAAAAACATATGAAATATTTGGAGATATATTCTCCTCCTCTGTCAATTCTCAACACTTTTATGTAGTGCCCACTTTGCTTCTCAACAAGAGCTTTGAAGTGGTAGACCTATTCAAACACTTCACTCTTATGTTTGAAGAAATAAAGCCATGTATTTCTTGTATAATCATCTATAAATGTCAAGACATAGTGACTGCCAACTAAATATGGAATTTTCATTGGTCCACACAAATCTGAGTGCACAATATCTAACGGTGCCTTTTCCCTTACACTCTTCCATGGTGGGAATTATTCTCTATGTTTTTTTCCAAATATGCAACCTTCACATAGGATGTTTGGCTTCTCAATGAGTGGTAATCCTCTTACCATCCCCTTTCTATGCAAGAGGTTCAAACCTCCAAAATTGAGATGTCCAAATCTCAAGTGTCATAACCAATTTTCATCTTTCACTTGTTGAAATACCTCCTGTGTGACTGGTGCTACAACACCTCTTTCCTTCAAGTTTGTTTTGAGTTTGAGAGGAAACATCCTATTCTTTGTCATACGCACTTCTGCAATGATCCTTTTACTTGGAGGTATGTCCATGATTGTACACACATTATTTAAAAAAAATACATTATAGCCCTTATTCACAAGCTATCCAATGCTCAGAAGGTTACATTTTAAGCCAGGTACATAATATACATTTGGCACAAGCTTCTTTCTCCCTTCCTAGTCAATATACTGACTCTACCTTTTCCCGTGACAAATATTTTGCTTTTAGTCCACGTTTTCACTTCAAATTTCACATTTTCATCCAGATTCACAAACATTTCTATGTTTCCAGTCATATGGTTACTATAACCTGAGTCTAAGAACCAAATATATTCATTTTTTTCTTGTGCTACATTACATTTTAAAAGCACATTACTCTTGTTCTGAATTTCTTTTCCAAAATTAACATTTTTTCTATTATTCATGTTATTTTGTTTCTTTCTACATTCATTAGCATAATGCCCATACTTTTTACAATAATGACATTGGGCTTGGGATTTGTCATACTTTTTCCTTTGTGCTTTGTGTTGGCTCGAGCCTTCAGTTTGATTCTGATTGCCGCCCCTTCCACTTGTGCTTGTAGGGATGTTTCTTCCACCTTTGTGTGGGTTTCTTCCTCTTCCTCAGCAGTTTGATCTTCCTCAACCTCTACCTCGACTGAAAGACATTTGTGTCTTGAAATAATGCTCCAATGAGGAGTTTGTTGTTCTATTTAGTCCGTGTTCATGTGACATCAGGGATGCATGAATTTCATCCAATGAAAATTGTGAGAGATCCTTTGTCTCTTCTATTGCCACTACTATCGCATCAAATTTTGAGGGTAGTCTTTTCAAGATTTTCTCCACTATTCTTCTTTCCTCAAGTGTCTCTCCATGAGACCTTATCTGGGTAACCAACCCAATAACATGTTTGAAGAATGAGTCTATGTTATCAGACTCATTCACACAGAGAGTTTCAAAGTGTCTCCTCAACATTTGTAACTTTGTTGTCTTCACTTTCTCTATGCCTTGATAGGCTGTCTTGAGAAAATCCCATGCCTCCTTAGACTTTATTGATGTTGCAATCCTTGGGAAAATACTCTCATGAAATTCTTGATAGAGATAGAAGACAACTTTGTAGTCCCTCTTCCTATTATCTCTCAACAACTCTTTTTCTGATACCGTTAAATTAGCTAGCGATGTTGCGTGTAGTGGTTCTTGGAAACCTTGTTCCACCAGCTCCCATATATCTTGTGAAGAAAATAGGGCCCTCATTGTAATGGCCCAATAATCATAGTTCTTCCCATTAAACTATGGTAGTTGGGGATTTTTTAGGCTTGCGTCTGTTGCTGCCATTCTGGCTGTGTAAACAAAAACCCTTCTTGACTATGTAAAACAAAAGCTTTCTTATTGCTAGAGAAATCCGCTTCTTCAAACCAATCTTATGGCTTTGGTAGTGAATAGCGAGCTCGTGCATCTTTCTCTGAGAACCTAGACTAGCTCCAATACCATCTTGGAATTTCTGAATACAACAAACAGAGGAAATGTGTTTCCCCCTACAACATAGAGACTTCAAATAATGTGGAAATTAAGAGTCAATACACACAGGCAGCATAATACACAGGAGAGGAATGAATTTCGTTTTTCTATTCGACTCTCTTCTAAAACATAATGAAATTACATCCCTTATATGAAATGGTCGTATCTTGTAAAAAATAATTCAATTCATTGAAATTCAGTTGATGAAGGGACATTCAATAACCAGTCGTCCTTGGGCTATCAGAAAGACTTATTTCTACATTAAAATGGTACACAGGCTGTATTCTAGCTTATACATGAAAACATGTAAAAATGCATTCAAAACACGAAAACACAAACTTCAAATTTTATGCAATGCAGTTCTGAGTCCACATCGCATCCACGCAAATCGGCGATCTCAAACTTTAACTATCACACTATCTTTTAGACATTTCAAATTGCGATGCCCGATAGTGATGTGGCACCATCACATCACATTCAAAATAACATAGCCTACGACACTTATAGGAAAACTTATCTTTGTGAATTACGATGTGTATAGCAGAATCACATCGCATTTCAAATAACATAGATTGCAAGTAGTGGAAGGTAAATTCAAAACCTTGCATGTGCAATGTGCGATGGCACAATCATGTCGTGAAGAAAACAATTGAACTTGTGGTGGAAGAAAGGTAAGTTGTGAACATTGTGAAATCGGTGCAGCTTAAGTGTGGTAAGTGCGATAAGCGGATAAGAAATAAAATGAACGCAAAACAAGGTTTGGTCCATTCGGTAAGGATAAGGTGGGTCCCGCCAATACTGCATTAGTGGAGACATAACATACAATGAAGGGCTTATGGTTAAGACTTAAATCTTGGGAAGTGTGGATGGCGACGCGGTAATTTGTGGTAAGTGTGAAATGAAAAATAAAAAGGAATAATTGGAATAAAAAAGGTTTGGGGCATATGGTAATGCGGTTGGATGTACAGTAGGACCCGCCGATATCACATCCACGGTAGAATAGCATTTGTCACAAAATCACTAAGAGGTAAGGAAAAAGATTTGCGATGTGGGAAAAAGGTAAGTCAAACATGGTGGTTGAAGAAATAAAGGTAGAGTTAAAGGCTCGAGTACTCTGTTTTGATCTTTGCGTAGATTCATGAAAATACCTCTAGCTTCTCGGATCCTTTCTTTTCCTTCTCTAGACAAAATTGATGAAGTGTGGGTCTCGTTCATAGGTGTGGTTGGTAGTATAATTCCAACATTATTATTGCTCTTGACTTTGCACCAGCTCCTTGTTAAGATTATGTTGTTAAAATATATGTATGATTTGGGATGCCATTCATGTACTAAAGCCATAATGATAGAGCCTTCCCCATTTCTAGACATCACTCTTATTTCCCTCCTTGGTGTGTGTTGAGTCCCAAACTTGCATCTTTCCTATACACCTTTCTAGACTTTTTCCATTTACCTGGACCTCCTAAGTCATCAACATCATTGCATATTAATCATAAAAGAGCATTTAAAGTGGTTTTTAACTATGTTTTGTGTCTGCTGTTTGAATTAGATTTTTGCTCATTGAGCTGTGAAATCTTGTAACTTTCCGCAACTGCTTCAACTTTCCATAGCCATTTTGTTAAAGTCTATATTGCAGGTGTCTTCAGGCAAATCAAGCCACATGGGCAAGTTGGAAATGACATGGATATGGACCGAGTCCTATTGGCTCAGTCGAATTCACCAAAGAAGGTTGTGGTCAAAGGTAGTCAAGTGGTGGTCAACCTAAGAGTCCTATGGTGACAGAACTCCATTTTTGACCATGTGAAGACTTGCGTGGCTATTCCTAAGTCTCAGGGGACATATCAACACCTGTGAACTGCTCCATAAGCCGAATCCAATGGCCACCCTCCATAGATTTAATCTTCACGGCAGCCATAATGCTAGATTTCTGGACGTGGTTGTTCACGTGTCTTTTATCAGCGCAGATTTTAGGAAAGTAGTTATGCCATCCTCTGTTATAAATAATGTGTTCTCATAAGCATAGTAGCTAGCTTTTGTAATGTAATTTTGCTGTAAAGAAAGCCCACTGTGCCGTGACATTATTTCCTTGTTATGAATGCGTTTTGAATACATGAGAAGACTCTGTTCATAAGCATAATTCGTGGTTGATAGCTGTTCCCCAAGGATTGTGCAGAGGGCCCCTACACACGCCGAGGTTTTGTTTATTACTGTATAGTTTCATGCTTTATTTCCTTACGTTCATTATACCATAGTTTTTCACGTGTATATATTACATCTCTTATGGTATTAACGTTTTATTTCTGTCCATAACTTTTCATGCTTTATACTGCTGTTAACTGATCAGTGTCTTTGTTCCAGATTACAGTAGGCAGCCCGGGCATTTGCATATAGTTTTACAATGACTAATGACATGGAATCAGTCTTGTCCTTCTGCTGATTTATTTTTCTTAGCTTTTAATTCCAGCACTGTTTTATTTATTTCAGTTTTGCACATTTTCTTTATTAGTTAGATTAGATATTAAATTGCTCATGTCATTATGAGTTACCTCCAAAAGCCATAGAGAGACTAATGGTGAGGGATTGAAGTATGAGTGTGTAGTTTGATATTAGTTTATTTTTCTGCAAATTAGATATTAAATTGCTCATGTCATTATAAGTTACCTCCGAAAGCAATAGCGAGACTAATGGTGAGGGATTGAAGTATGAGTGTGTAATTTGATATTAGTTTATTTTTCTACAAATTAGATATCAGATTGCTCAAGTTGTTTATGATTACCTCCGAAAGCCATAGCGAGACTAATGGTGAGGGGTCAGAATATGAGTTGATGTAATTTGTTTTTAGCTTTACTTTGCTTGCAATTCTTAGATTTCTTTGAGCACAGTTTCTTTTGTATTTAAACAGCAGCAAGGGTAATGGGTTTCATGATCAATAGTTCACTATTTGTTTGACTAGTATAGTGGCACATTTTCATTTTCTTTTAGGAATTAATTTTTTCATTGCATATTTTAAAACACTTTTGAAGTTTGAAGTTTGGGAAATCATTATAAAGGACATCATTTCCTTGAAAATTTATATCCATACTTGTCTTTTAGAATTTCCATCTCACATTAGGAAACCAACCAAGATAAAAACCCCCAAGATAAATAAAAAACCAAAAAACGACAAAAAGTAAGACATAGGTTATCTTGCACATATAGTGCGCCACACTTCGTCAGCTTACGAATCCCAAATTGAAAAATTAATGTAGCAATTTAGGACAAACTAAATTGACCAAACATTTTGGCGCCATTGCCGAGGACAACAGGAAGAAACACAATGTTAAATTGACAATGGCGCCAAAATGTTTGGTCAATTTAGTGTGTCCTAAATTGCTACATTAATTTGTCAATCTGGGATTCATACGCTGACGAAGTGTGGCGCACTATATGTGCAAGATAACCTATCTCTTACTTTTTGTCGTTTTTGGGTTTTTTACTTATCTTGGGGCTTTTTATCTTGGTTGGTTTCCTAATGTGAGATGGAAATTCTAAAAGACAAGTATGGATATAAATGTTCAAGGCAATGATGTCCTTTATAATGATTTCCCAAACTTCAAACTTCAAAAGGGTTTTAAAATATGCAATGACAAAATTAATTCCTAAAAGAAAATGAAAATGTGCCACTATACTAGTCAAACAAACAGTGAACTATTGATCATGAAACCTATTACCCTTGCTGTTGTCTAAATACAAAAGAAACCATGCTCAAAGAAATCCAAGAATTGCAAGCAAAGTAAAGCTAAAATCAAATTACATCAACTCATATTCTGACCCCTCACCATTAGTCTCGCTATGGCTTTCGGAGGTAATCATAAAAAACTTGAACGTACGTTATCCCAATTTTCTTGAAAATAGGCTAATGTGTTACACTCATACTTCAATCCCTCACCATTAGTCTCGCTATGGCTTTCGGAGGTAACTGATAATGACATAAGCAATTTAATATCTAATTTGCAGAAAAATAAACTAATATCAAACTACACACTCATACTTCAATCCTTCACCATTAGTCTCGCTATGGCTTTCGGAGGTAACTGATAATGACATGAGTAATTTAATATCTAATCTAACTAATAAAGAAAATGTACAAAACTGAAATAAATAAAACAGTGCTGGAATTAAAAGCTAAGAAAAATAAATCGTAGCTAAAGCTATATGGAAAATGCACAGGCTTCTGCTATAATCTAGAACAGACGCTGTCCGGTCTGCTGATATAAATCATGAAAAATTATGGACAGAAATAAAACGTTAATACCATAAGAGATGTAATATATACACGTGAATAACTATGGCATAATGAACATAAGGAAATAAAGCATGAAACTATACAGCAATAAACAAAACCTCGGCGTGTGCAGGGGCCCTCTGCACAATCCTCGGGCAACAACTATCAACCATGAATTATGCTTATGAACAGAGTCTTCTCATGTATTCAAAACATAGTATATATACGAGAGTCGCACATTTCCCTCCTGTTTCTTTCATAAACGTTACAGAAGCTGTATAGCGAGTTCTCTGTCTCTTGATAAGATTAGTAATTCTTCGTCGAATCTGGCATTAGCAACAACGCGTGAATAAATCATGGAGATGGCCGGTCGTTCGGCAATAGGCGATTCACGATGTGTCTGGTTTAAGAGGCGGCCACGTAAGTCTTCGTGTGAAAAGCGGAGTTCTATCGCGTCAGGACTCTTAGGTTGACCAGCTTGACTACCTTTGACCACGACCTTCTTTGGTGAATTCGACTGAGCCAATAGGACTCGGTCCATATCCATGTCATTTCCAACTTGCCCATGTGGCTTGATTTGCCTGAAGACACCTGCAATATAGACTTTAACAAAATGGTTGCGGAAAGCTGAAGCAGCTGCGGAAAGTGACAAGATTCTGCAGATCAATGAGCAAAAATCTAATTCAAACAGCAGACACAAAATATAGTTAAAAACCACTTTAAATGCTCTTTTATGATTAATATGCAATGATGTTGATGACTTAGGAGGTCCAGGTAAATGGAAAAAGTCTAGAAAGGTGTATAGGAAAGATGCAAGTTTGGGACTCAACATACCCCCACTGTGAAGGTGTTGCATGTCCCCTATGCAACCAAAATTTTGATCATCCTCCTTCAATTCATATGCCCTGATACCTCTGCCAGTACATCCAGTTTTCTTCTCCTCTTTCTTGGTACTGCTAACATCCTGGGCTTCTTCATCAAGCATCTGAATTTGAGATTAATCAGTGCTCTACTTATCTTCTTGCATTTCTTCTTCAATTTCCTGTTCTTTTTGTGCCACAGTCCCAGATGTAGCATAGTGTTGTCATGAATGATCTTGTCTAATCTGATTTGCTCCTTTAATGCTTCATTTTCATTTTTAATATGTCTATTTAAAACCTCCAACTCATAGACTTCTTGTTTCAACGATTGGACTAGAGATTCTTGTGCTGTGTGAGGCTGAGTGGATGAAGTGCTGGGACCCGTGGCTGTTCTTTCTAAGGATTCTATGTAATCATACACCTCTTACTGCTTTGGATCTATCTCGGGTGTCGTTTTCCTTGGGCTGTCCCCAAAATGCTGTGGAGGAGAATTGACTTCAAAATCTGGCCGAAAAGGACTCATGTCAACATCTTGAGGACTAGTTTCAACGTTTGGCTGAGAATGAGGTGGACTACAGCCAGCTGGAGTTTGCTCAGGTGTTCCTCCTCCCAAATCAATAAAATGGGGTCCTTTTTTTTGTGCTTTCCTCCACTTTCCTTTAAGCTTGGTGTTTCTTCTTACATGCTGTGGACTACTGTCTTTTTCCTTCTGTTTTTCTTTTCCTTTCTTTTTGGCCATAGCTGACTGTTCCTGAAGGTGAACTAGTCTCTCAGACAATACTTGATGGTCTTCTTCTGAGGAAGGGGTTTGATGCACAGCCTCAATGCTTCTTTTCTCTTTTGATTTTGTTGACTTTTTACCCTCAATCTTTTCCTTCCTCCTTTTAGACAATCTTTCTTCTCTACTAGTTCTTTCAACTGTGTTAGTAGGAGTGCTTTGAGTTTTATCACCTATTCTCTTTCTTCTACTTCTTTTTGATGTACTGTCTTCAGGGGTTTCTTGGGGTTCTTCAAATAAATTTCTAATTAAAAACTGCTCCCAGGTGTCCTTTTTCTCTTTTAATTGTTTTTCTATCAAGATTTTCACGAGACCATGGTGATACAAATGTGGTTCTATGTCCCCCAGATGCTTTTGGATGGTTACAGACATCTTTTTCAAACTGTTTAGTAAAAAGTATGGTATATTGATGGTCTGGTTGTCTAAGAAATTCATCAATAGTTAGGTATGATATATGTACATTGATCCAAAACGTCCATCACAGGTGATAAATTTTTGAATAACCAACAGTAAACTGGCCCACTCTTCTTTTAAAGCATGGATAGGAATTCCCTTTTTCAAAATGGTGACATCCATACCTGGGTTACGTAGGATCACTCTCCAGGCTTCCTCGCCAATGCTCTTATTCTTTAACTAGCGTTCACCTTCTTGAGGGAGTTATGTAGTAGCTGCTATGGATGCCTCAGTCACTGTAAATTTTAGGTCCCCAATTTCTACCTCCAGACCATTGAAAGACCTCGCAAAAGCTTTTGTTACCTCCTTATTGTAGCCTTTAAAATTTTGAATAAACCGAAGCCATTTTGCATTTTTCAATATTTCTTTGACTTGCGGTTATCCTTCCATAAATTTGGGTCCCTCTGGTTCTGTCCTCAACAACCGACCCATCCTTCCTTCTGTTCTTTAAAAATTGTCTGCGTGAGGAGGGTTTAGCGGAGGTAAGACGACTGAATTAGCGGAAATGAACAGGGTTTATGAAGGAGACCAGTGACTGTAAGCGGATATCAGAGAATAGGTACACGGAATGAAGCGGAACATAGAACAAAATGGGGTGAGGGCTTATGTGAGCACGGTGGAAATGCAGCTATGAGGTCAATAGAACAGTAGGGGGAGTAAAGTGCATCCGGCAGTATTTAAAATTGGGTGGCTGCAGAGTAGACGCAAGCACGTTTATGAAACGGCTGGGGATTTTGTGCGGCTGAGAGAAGTCGTAGTCAAATCAACCATGTTCCATAATTACAGGTGGAGTATCAAAGTATAGCTGAACACGAGTGAAGACTGGAGGCTTGATTATGAGGCCATTTAAAAATGAATGCAAGGATTGTGTGGGAATCGTATAAAGATCGTGGAACGGTTATGGAGTTATCAACCCAATCATTGCATATAATGGAGCTATGGTTTATAACTATGTAAAAATGTGCTTGAATGCCATTTGAAATAAATTTCTACTCATACCTTGGAATTCTTGCCATTTTTCATTAGTCCTCAATCAGTTGCTCCTCGTTGATGCTTTTGAATGCCTCATGTCTTCATAATATGTCCTCATACCTGCATTTGATTTCATGATTGTTGAACTAACATCTGACTGTAAATTTTTGAAAAACAGAGTGGTGGCTACAGAAACTGCTTCTGGCTGCGAAAACTGGTGTCAGCTACGGAAACTGACACAACAATTATTTGGGTGAATGGAGATGGAAAGATGATAACTGACTGAATGAAAATGGTCATGAAAGAAAATTTTTATTGGTGAAATGAAATGGAATAGATGAAATGGAGTGAAATGAAATGAAGTGGAATAAAGTGGAATGAAATGGAGTGGGTTGTCATAAAACTTGTGAAATGAGAGAGAGAGGGAATTCTTTTGGAAAATATAGGGTGTCATGTGTTCCTGATTTTCACCCTACATTTTCTATATAAGACTGCCAATCAGTGATTGGTTTTCAGGATTATACAATTTTTTATTTATTATTTATTTATTATTTATTTTTATTTTTTTTGAAACTGAAAAGAACAAAGGCTAGGCTAGTGGAGAAGAAGAATTCTTCTTCACCAGCTTTATTGCAGAATTATCTTGAAACATTTTGACAAATTCCTCTTTTGAGAGTGGCTTATGATAGATCTTTAATCTGCGGCCATTCACAATAAGAGGAGTTTGAGATTCATCAATGGTCTTGATTCTTACTACTCCATTGCTAAAGATCTTGTCAATCTCATATGGCCCAAGCCAATGAGTCTGAAATTTTCCTTTAAAATCTTTAAACTTGGAATCAAATAGCAATGCCCAATCTCCTTCTTGAAACTTCTTCTCTTTGATGTATTTGTCATGCCATTCAGCTCTTTGATATTGAACTAGATCAGTTCTTAGAATTGCCTCTTGTCTGATCTCATCTAGCTCATTCAACTGCTCCATTCTATGCTTTTGGGCTTCTGATAGATCCATGCCGAACCGAACTGACATCTTGAAGGTTTTGACTTGGAACTCAATGGGGAGCAGGACTTCTTTCCCATAAACAAGTTCATAGGGAGAATGTCCTGTTGTATTTCTCCATGTAGTTCTATAGGCCCACAAGGCTTCAAGAAGCCTTTCTTCCCAATCTCTTCTGTGTAGATGAATAGTTTTGGTGATGATACTTTCGAGAACTTTGTTTGTAGACTCCACTTGACCATTTGCTTTCGGATGGTAAGGAGTAGATCTTCTGTGCTTGATTTTTTATTCTTCCACCAGCTTCTCCACCAGGTTGGATGTGAATTAGCTTCCCTGATCTGTCACAATTTCTCTTGGAACACCAAAGCGAGTAAAAATATCCTCATAAAGAGAATTAACAATTGAATTTTCAGTAGCAGACACTAATGCTTTGGCTTCCACCCATTTAGTAACATAATCAGTACAAAGCAATATATACTTCTTTTGCTTAGATGGTGGATTAATAGGTCCAATGAAATCTAAAGCCCATTTTTCAAAGGGTTTCATGAGTACCTGTGGTTGCAATGACATTTCATTTGAAAGGGTAGGTTTCCCTACTCTTTGGCAGTTGTCACACCTTTTGACATATTGCTTTGCATCTTTGAAGAGGGAAGGCCAACAATATCCTAAAGAGAGGATTTTATAGGCTGTTCTTTTGTCAGCAAAGTGTCCGCCGCATGGTTCATCATGACATGCCTTGAGGATATCAGACATTTCATCCTCCCTGACACATCTTCTGATCACAAGATATGGCCCTGTTTTAAACAATTCGTTAGAAATCCATGAATATTTTGAACTCTCCTGAATAATATTTCTTCTTTCACTTGGAAATAAATGTGGAGGCAGTTTCCCTGTAACCAAATAGTTAGCAATATCTGCATACCAAGGGGTCTTAGTAGTTACTGCAAACAAGTATTCATCAGGAAACTTATCCTCTACAGGAGAATCTTCTTTAGTATTCTGAATCCTAGACAAGAAATCGGCTACTGTATTTTGTTTCCCTGGTCTATCCAACACAGTAATATTGAATTCCTGCAAAAGTAGGAGCCATCTTGTCACTCTGCCATTAGTAACAGGTTTGTTCAATAGATATCTAATCGCAGAATGATCAGTATGAATAAAAGTTTCATAGCCTGTTATATAATGTCTAAACTTATTGATTGCATGAACAACAACTAAAAACTCTTTTTCAGTTACAGTATAGTTCAACTCAGTGGGAGTCAAATTTTTACTGGTATAGTAAATGGCATAAGGGACTAAATCCTTTTGACCCAACATAGCTCCTAGAGCTGTATCTGAAGCATCTGTAGAAATATGGAAATGGAGTTTCCAATTTGGTCCTCTCAAGATAGGTGCTTCAGATATTCTTGTTTTCAAAGTTTCAAAGGTTGATTGACAATCAGGATCCCATTTGAATTCAAAGTCTTTTGTAAGCAGTTTCAAGAGTGGAGATGCTATTTTAGTGAAATTTTCTATAAATCTTCTATAGTATCCAGTAAATCCTAGAAAACTTCTAACATCTCTTTGAAAATTTGGAATAGGAAACTTGGAGATGACTTCAACTTTTGATCTATCAACCTTAATCCCATCTCTTGAAATATGATGCCCCAAAACAATACCTTCAGTAAACATCATAAAGCATTTTTCATGGCTTAATGAAAGGTTTGTTTCTTTACATATTATAAGGACTTTTTCCAAATTTTCTAATGCCTCTTCAAATGAATTACCATAAACTGTAAAATCATCCATATAAACCTCTACACAATCATGGATTAGATCAGAAAAATTCCTAGTACTGCTCTTTGGAATGTTGCGGGTGCATTACATAACCCAAAAGGAAGCACTCGATAGGCAAAAGTTCCCCATGGATAGGTAAATGTGGTCTTATCTTGATCTTCAGGTGCTACCTGAATTTGATTATAGCCACTAAAACCATCCAAAAATGAAAATTACTTTTTTCCTGCTAATGTATCTAATACCTGATCGATAAAGGGCAAAGGAAAGTGATCCTTCAAATTTGCTTTGTTCAATTCCCTGTAATCAATGCATACCCTCCATTTACCATACTTTTTAGCTACTATAACCAAAGGAGAAACCCATCGGCTATCTGAAATTGGATAAATGAAGTTTACATTGAGTAGTTTTTGGAGCTCTTCTTTCACTATCTCCCTCAGGTTTGGATTCATCCTTCTCTGAGGTTGTCTGATTGGTCTACTATTTTCCTCAATATAGATATGATGGATGCAAGTCTTAGGATCAATACCTTTCATATCAGTATACTCCCATGCAAATACAGTAGAATGTTTTTGCAAAATTTTGGTTAGTTCTTCCTGTTGTGACTTTTCCAAATTTTTGTTGATATTCAATGTTTTTCCTGGACCAAAATGTTTCTTCCTGTTGTCCCCGGAAACGGCGCCAAAATGTTTGGTCAATTTAGTGTGTCCTAAATTGCTACATTAATTTGTCAATCCAGGATTCGTAAGCTGACGAAGTGTGGCGCACTATATGTGCAAGATAACCTATCTCTTACTTTTTGTCGTTTTTGGGTTTTTTATTTATCTTGGGGGTTTTTATCTTGGTTGGTTTCCTAATGTGAGATGGAAATTCTAAAAGACAAGTATGGATATAAATGTTCAAGGCAATGATGTCCTTTATAATGATTTCCCAAACTTCAAGCTTCAAAAGAGTTTTAAACATGCAATGACAAAATTAATTCCTAAAAGAAAATGAAAATGTGCCACTATACTAGTCAAACAAACAGTGAACTATTGATCATGAAACCCATTACCCTTGCTGCTGTCTAAATACAAAAGAAACTGTGCTCAAAGAAATCCAAGAATTGCAAGCAAAGTAAAGCTAAAATGAAATTACATCAACTCATATTCTGACCCCTCACCATTAGTCTCGCTATCGCTTTCAGAGGTAATCATAAACAACTTGAGCAATATGATATCTAATTTTCAGAAAAATAAACTAATATCAAATTACACACTCATACTTCAATCCCTCACCATTATTCTCACTATGGCTTTCGGAGGTAACTGATAATGACATGAGCAATTTAATATCTAACTTGCAAAAAGATAAACTAATGTCAAACTACACACTCATGCTTCAATCCCTCACCATTAGTCTCGCTATGGTTTTCGGAGGTAACTGATAATGACATGAGTAATTTAATATCTAATCTAACTAATAAAGCAAATGTACAAAACTGAAATAAATAAAACAGTGCTGGAATTAAAAGCTAAGAAAAATAAATCAGTAGAAGGACAAGACTGATTCCTTGTCATTAGTCATTGTAAAACTATATGCAAATGCCCGGGCTGCCTATTGTAATCAAGAGCAAAGACACTGATCAGTTAACAATAGTATAAAGCATGAAAAATTATGGACAGAAATAAAATGTTAATACCATAAGAGATGTAATATATACACGTGAATAACTATGGCATAATGAACGTAAGGAAATAAAGCATGAAACTATACAGCAATAAACAAAACCTCGGCGTGTGCAGGGGCCCTCTGCACAATCCTCAGGGAACAACTATCAACCATGAATTATGCTTATGAACAGAGTCTTCTCATGTATTCAAAACGAAATCATAACAAGAAAATAATGTCACGGCACAGTGGGCTTTCTTTACAGCAAAATTACATTACAAAATCTAGCTACTATGCGTATGAGAACGCATTATTTATAACAGAGGATGACATAACTACTTTCCTACAATCTGCACTGATAAAAGACACGTGAACAACCACGTCCAAAAATTTAGCATTATGGCTGCCGTGAAGATTAAATCTATGGAGGGTGGCCGTTGGATTCGGCTTATGGAGTAGTTCACAGGTGTTGATATGTCCCCTGAGATTTAGGAATGGCCACGCAAGTCTTCACATGGTGAAAAATGGAGTTCTGTCACCGTAGGACTCTTAGGTTGACCACCGCTTGACTACCTTTGACCACGACCTTCTTTGGTGAATTCGACTGAGCCAATAGGACTCGGTCCATATCCATGTCATTTCCAACTTGCCCATGTGGCTTGATTTGCCTGAAGACACCTGCAATATAGAATTTAACAAAATGGCTGCGGAAAGTTGAAGCAGCTGCGGAAAGTGACAAGATTCCGCAGCTCAATGAGAAAAAATATAATTCAAACAGCAGACACAAAACATAGTTGAAAACCACTTTAAATTCTCTTTTATGATTAATATGCAATGATGTTGATGACTTAGGAGGTCCAGGTAAATGGAAAAAGTCTAGAAAGGTGTATAGGAAAGATGCAAGTTTGGGACTCAACATAGCCCCACTGTGAAGGTGTTGCATGTCCCCATGCAACCAAAATTTTGATCATCCTCCTTCAATTCATATGCCCTGATACCTCTGCCAGTACATCCCGTCCTCTTCTCCTCTTTCTTGGTGCTGCTAACATCCTGGGCTTCTTCATCAAGCATCTGAATTTGAGATTAATCAGTGCTCTACTTATCTTCTTGCATTTCTTCTTCAATTTCCTGTTCTTTTTGTGCCACAGTCCTAGATGTAGCATAGTGTTGTCATGAATGATCTTGTCCAATCTGCTTTGCTCCTTTAATGCTTCATTTTCATTTTTAATATGTCTATTTAAAACCTCCAACTCAAAGACTTCTTGTTTCAACGATTGGACTAGAGCTTCTTGTGTTGTGTGAGGCTGAGTGGATGAAGTGCTGGGACCCGTGGATGTTCTTTCTAAGGATTCTATGTAATCATACACCTCTTGCTGCTTTGGATCCATCTCGGGTGTCGTTTTCCTTGAGCTATCCCCAAAATGCTGTGGAGGAGAATTGACTTCAAAATCTGGCCGAAGAGGACTCATGTCAACATCTTGAGGACTAGTTTCAACATTTGGCTGAGAATGAGGTGGACTATGGCCAGCTAGAGTTTGTTCAGGTGTTTCTCCTCCCAAATCAATAAAATATTTGGTCAATTTAACAAAATATGTGTCTTGACAATTGGACTACCTGGATCTACATACTTCTGCATGGTAATTTTTCCCATCATGATATCTGCAATTTTTCCTACCAGGTGGATTCTTCTTGTATCTCTTGGTTTCCTTCCTGGTCTTTTGAGACTCAACTCCTTTATTTTTTTGCTAGAATAGGAATCTCTCTAATGGCTTGTAGCAAGGTAATCTTGATACAAGCATTCTTTAATTCATCTAGAAAATCATAGTTAGGCAACAAGATTTGTTTTTCCACCCCTTTATCAATTTGTAATCTTTCAGGGAAAGGAGGTGTGGATGAAGATGCAGGTTGCTCAACTATAGGAGTTGTGGGGGTTAAATTTTCTTTCTCTTTTTGAATGTTTGAGTTTTGAAGAGATGCTTCCTCAGAACCCTAATTGAATTTAAGAGAGTCCTCCTTAGAGGTATCTTGCTCTTGGACATCTATAGAAGGTTTTTCTAAAACTCTGCCAGACCTGAGTTGTACATCATTAAGAGGAACAATCATATAGGTAGGAAATTGTTGTCCTTCTATCATGTAAGTATTCTGAGGATTTTTATTGTTAGGATTTAGAATGCTAAAGAAGATTCCCCTGTAGAGGATAAGTTTCCTGATGAATACTTGTTTGCAGTAACTACTAAGACCCCTTGGTATGTAGATATTGCTAACTATTTGGTTACAGGGAAACTGCGTCCACATTTATTTCCAAGTGAAAGAAGAAATATTATTCAGGAAAGTTCAAAATATTCATGGATTTCTAACGAATTTTTTAAAACAGGGCCAGATATTGTGATCAGAAGATGTGTCAGGGAGGATGAAATACCTGATATCCTCAAGGCATGTCATGATGAACCATGCGGCGGACACTTTGCTGGTAAAAGGACAGCCTATAAAATCCTCTCTTTAGGATATTGTTGGCCTTCCCTCTTCAAAGATGCAAAAAAATATTTCAAAAGGTGTGATAGCTGCCAAAGAGTAGGGAAACCTACCCTTTCAAATGAAATTCCATTGCAACCACAGGTACTCATCGAACCCTTTGAAAAATGGGCTTTAGATTTCATTGGACCTATTAATCCACTATCTAAGAAAAAGAAGTATATATTGGTTTGTACTAATTATGTTACTAAATGGGTGGAAGCCAAAGCATTAGTGTCTGTTACTGAAAATTCAGTTGTTAATTTTCTTATGAGGATATTTTTACTCACTTTGGTGTTCCAAGAGAAATTGTGACAGATCAGGGAAGCCAATTCACATCCAACCTGGTGGAGAAGCTGATGGAAGAATACAAAATCAAGCATAGAAGATCTACTCCTTACCATCCGCAAGAAAATGGTCAAGTGGAGTCTACAAACAAAGTTCTCGAAAGTATCATCACCAAAACTATTCATCTACACAGAAGAGATTGGGCAAAAAGGCTTCCTGAAGCCTTGTGGGCCTACAGAACTACATGGAGAAATACAACAGGACATTCTCCCTATGAACTTGTTTATGGGAAAGAAGTCCTGCTCCGCATTGAGTTCCAAGTCAAAACCTTCAATATGGCAGTTCAGTTGGGGATGGATCTATCAGAAGCCCAAAAGCATAGAATGGAGCAGTTGAATGAGCTAGATGAGATCAGACAAGAGGCAATTCTAAGAACTGATCTAGTTCAATATCAAAGAGCTAAATGGCATGACAAATACATCAAAGAGAATAAGTTTCAAGAAGGAGATTGGGCATTGCTATTTGATTCCAAGTTTAAAGATTTTAAAGGAAAATTTCGGACTCATTGGCTTGGGCCATATGAGATTGACAAGATCTTTAGCAATGGAGCGGTAAGAATCAAGACCATTGATGAATCTCAAACTCCTCTTATTGTGAATGGCCACAGATTAAAGATCTATCATAAGCCACTCTCAAAAGAGGAATTTGTCAAAATGTTTCAAGATAATTCTGCAATAAGGCTGGTGAAGAAGAATCCTTCTTCTCCACCAGCCTAGCCTTTGTTCTTTTCAGTTTCAAAAATAAATAAATAAATAAATAAAAATTTAAAAAAAATAATAATAATAATAATAATAAATAAAATAAATAAATAAAAATTGTATAAGCCTGAAAACCAATCACTGATTGGCAGTCTTATATAGAAAATGTAGGGTGAAAATCAGGAACACCTGACACCCTATATTTTCCAAAAAATTCTCTCTCTCTCTCATTTCACAAGTTTTATGACAACCCACTCCACTTCATTCCACTCAATTCCACCCCACTTCATTTCATTTCACTCCATTTCATCTATTTCATTTCATTTCACCAATAAAAAATTTCTTTCATGACCATTTTCATTCAGTTAGTTATCATCTATCCATCTACATTCACCCAAATAATTGTTGTGTCAGTTTCCGTAGCTGACACCAGTTTCCGCAGCCAGAAGCAGTTTCTGCAGCGACCACTTTGTTTTTCAAAAATTTACAGTCAGATGTTAGTTCAACAATCATGAAATCAAATGCAGGTATGAGGACATATTATGAAGACATGAGGCATTCAAAATCATCAACGAGGAGCAACTGATTGAAGACTAATGAAAAATGGCAAGAATTCCAAGGTATGAGTAGAAATTTATTTCAAATGGCATTCAAGCACATTTTTACATAGTTATAAACCATAGCTCCATTATATGCAATGATTGCGTTGATAACTCCATAACCATTCCACGATCTCTATACGATTCCCCCACAATCCTTGCATTCATTTTTAAACGGCCTCATAATCAAGCCTCCGGTCTTCACTTGTGTTCGGCTATACTTTGATACTCCACCTGTAATTATGGAACGTGGTTGATTTGACTACGGCTTCTCTCAGCCGCACAAAATCCGCAGCCGTTTCATAAACGTCCTTGCGTCTACTCTGCAGCCACCCAATTTTAAATACTGCCGGATGCACTTTACTCCCCCTACGGTTCTATTGACCTCACGGCTGCATTTCCACTGTGTTCACATAAACCTTCACCCCATTTTGTTCTCTGTTCCGCTTCATTCCGTGTACCTATTCTATGATATCCGCTTACAGTCACTGGTCTCCTTCATAAACCCTGTTCATTTCCGCTAATTCAGCCGTCTTACCTCCGCTAAACCCTCCTCACGCAGACGAGTTTTAAAGAACAAAAGGAAGGATGGGTCGGTTGTTGAGGGCAGAACCAGAGGGACCCAAATTTATGGAAGGATACCCGCAAGTCAAAGACATATTGAAAAAGGCAAAATGGCTTCGGTTTATTCAAAAGTTTAAAGGCTACAATAAAAAGGTAACAAAAACTTTTGCAAGGTCTTTCAGCGGTCTGGAGGTGGAAATTGGGGACCTCAAATTTACAGTAACTGAGGCATCCATAGCAGCTGCTATAGAACTCCCTCAAGAAGGTGAACGCTGGTTCAAGAACAAGAGCATTGGCGAGGAAGCCTGGAGAGTGATCCTACGTAACCCAGGTATGGATGTCACCATTTTCAAAAAGGGAATTCCTGTTCGTGCTTTAAAAGAAGAGTGGGTCAGTTTACTGTTGGTTATTCAAAAGTTTATCACCTGTGAGGGACGTTTTGGATCAATGTACATGTATCATACCCGACTGTTGATGAATTTCCTAGACAACCAGACCCTCAATCTGCCATACTTTTTACTAAACAGTTTGAAAAAGATGTCTGTAACCGTCCAAAAGCATCTGGGGGATGTAGAACCACATTTTTATCACCATGGTCTCGTGAAAATATTGATAGAAAAACAATTAAAAGAGAAAAAGGACACCTGGGAGCAGTTTTTAATTAGAAATTTCTTTGAAGAACCCTAAGAAACCCCTGAAGGCAGTACATCAAAAAGAAGTAGAAGAAAGAGAACAGGTGATAAAACTCAAAGCACTCCTACTAACACAGTTGAAAGAACTAGTAGAGAAGAAAGACTATCTAAAAGGAGGAAGGAAAAGACTGAGGGTAAAAAGCCAACAAAATCAAAAGAGAAAAGAAGCATTGAGGTTGTGCATCAAACCCCTTCCTCAGAAGAAGACCATCAAGTATTGTCTGAGAGACTAGTTCACCTTCAGGAACAGTCAGCTATGGCCAAAAAGAAAGGAAAAGAAAAACAGAAGGAAAAAGACAGTAGTCCACGGCATGTAAGAAGAAGCACCAGGCTTAAAGGAAAGTGGAGGAAAGCACAAACAAAAGGACCCCATTTTATTGATTTGGGAGAAGAAACACCTGAACAAACTCCAGCTGGCCGTAGTCCACCTCATTCTTAGTCAAACGCTAAAACTAGTCTTCAAGATGTTGACATGAGTCCTTTTCGGCCAGATTTTGAAGTCAATTCTCCTCCACAGCATTTTGGGGACAGCCCAAGGAAAACGACACCTGAGATAGATCCAAAGCAGCAAGAGGTGTATGATTACATAGAATCCTTAGAAAGAACAGCCACGGGTCCCAGCACTTCATCCACTCAGCCTCACACAGCACAAGAAGCTCTAGTCCAATCATTGAAACAAGAAGTCTTTGAGTTGGAGGTTTTAAATAGACATATTAAAAATGAAAATGAAGCATTAAAGGAGCAAAACAGATTGGACAAGATCATTCATGACAATACCATGCTACATCTGGGACTATGGCACAAAAATAATAGGAAATTGAAGAAGAAATGCCAGAAGTTAAGTAGAGCACTGATTAATATCAAATTCAGATGCTTGATGAAGAAGCCCAGGATGTTAGCAGCACCAAGGAAGAGGAGAAGAGGACTGGATGTACTGGCAGAGGTATCAGAGCATATGAATTGAAGAAGGATGATCAAAATTTTGGTTGCATGGGGACATGCAACACCTTCACAGTGGGGGTATGTTGAGTCCCAAACTTGCATCTTTCCTATACACCTTTCTATACTTTTTCCATTTACCTGGACCTCCTAAGTCATCAACATCATTGCATATTAATCATAAAAGAGAATTTAAAGTGGTTTTTAACTATGTTTTGTGTCTGTTGTTTGAATTAGATTTTTGCTCATTGAGCTGCGGAATCTTGTCACTTTCCGCAGCTGCTTCAACTTTCCGCAGCCATTTTGTTAAAGTCTATATTGTAGGTGTCTTCAGGCAAATCAAGCCACATGGGCAAGTTGGAAATGACATGGATATGGACCGAGTCCTATTGGCTCAGTCGAATTCACCAAAGAAGGCCGTGGTCAAAGGTAGTCAAGCGGTGGTCAACCTAAGAGTCCTACGGTGACAGAACTCCGTTTTTCACCACGTGAAGACTTAAGTGGCCATTCCTCAGTCTCAGGGGACATATCAACACCTGTGAATTGCTCCATAAGCCGAATCCAATGACCACCCTCCATAGATTTAATCTTCACAGCAGCCATAATGCTAGATTTCTGGACGTGGTTGTTCACGTGTCTTTTATCAGCGCAAATCGTAGGAAAGTAGTTATGTCATCCTCTGTTATAAATAATGTGTTATCATACGCATAGTAGCTAGCTTTTGTAATGTAATTTTGCTGTAAAGAAAGCCCACTGTGCCGTGACATTATTTCCTTGTTATGACTGCATTTTGAATACATGAGAAGACTCTGTTCATAAGCATAATTCGTGGTTGATAGCTGTTCCCCGAGGATTGTGCAGAGGGCCCCTGTACACGCCGAGGTTTTGTTTATTGCTGTATAGTTTCATGCTTTATTTCCTTACGTTCATTATACCATAGTTATTCACGTGTATATATTACATCTCTTATGGTATTAACGTTTTATTTCTGTCCATAATTTTTCATGCTTTATGCTGCTGTTAACTGATCAGTGTCTTTGTTCTAGATTACAGTAGGCAGCCCGAGCATTTGCACATAGTTTTACAATGACTAATGACATGGAATCAGTCTTGTCCTTCTGCTGATTTATTTTTCTTAGCTTTTAATTCCAGCACTGTTTTATTTATTTCAATTTTGTACATTTTCTTTATTAGTTAGATTAGATATTAAATTACTCATGTCATTATCAGTTACCTCTGAAAGCCATAGCGAGACTAATGGTGAGGGATTGAAGTATGAGTGTGTAGTTTGATATTAGTTTATTTTTCTGCAAGTTAGATATTAAATTGCTCATGTCATTATCGGTTACCTCCGAAAGCCATAGCGAGACTAATGGTGAGGGATTGAAGTATGAGTGTGTAATTTGATATTAGTTTATTTTTCTGCAAATTAGATATCAGATTGCTCAAGTTGTTTATGATTACCTCCGAAAGCCATAGTGAGACTAATGGTGAGGGGTCAGAATATGAGTTGATGTAATTTGATTTTAGCTTTACTTTGCTTGCAATTCTTGGATTTCTTTGAGCATAGTTTCTTTTGTATTTAGACAGCAGCGAGGGTAATGGGTTTCATGATCAATAGTTCACTGTTTGTTTGACTAGTATAGTGACACATTTTCATTTTCTTTTAGGAATTAATTTTGTCATTGCATATTTTAAAACCTTTTTGAAGTTTGAAGTTTGGGAAATCGTTATAAAGGACATCATTGCCTTGAACATTTGTATCCATACTTGTCTTTTAGAATTTCCGTCTCACATTAGGAAACCAACCAAGATAAAAACCCCCAAGATAAATAAAAAACCCAAAAATGACAAAAAGTAAGAGATAGGTTACCTTGCACATATAGTGCGCCACACTTCGTCACCTTATGAATCCCGGATTGAGAAATTAATGTAGCAATTTAGGAAACACTAAATTGACCAAACAGTGTGATTTCACGGGAAGTAAATGAGTCTTTTTTCTTTGAATGTAAATCTTGACTCTTCAAGTTATCTACGTACGCTTCTCTGATTTTATGTTTTAGAGATGAAAATAACAACGAATTTTCCCCACATAAGATTTAGATGTTCTTTTCCAAGGTACTCTTCGTCCATCTCTAGGTCCCGTCCTTTTCAGGTCATTTCCTATCCTTTTTTTTTTCTTTAGTGCATCACATATTTCTATCGTGAGCAGTTTGGTTTCTTATCTTTAATTATCGTTATAACTCATATATTCTTCCTTTGACTTGGTGCTTAAACGTGGGTGACATTGTTTAGTTTGAATGGTCATTCATGTTACTTACACAGTTAGCTCTTAGTGGTTTTTCATAATCCAGTTAAATAGTTACATATCAACAATAGTCCTAAACTTTATAGAGATGATTTAATCTGCATCTCAAACACATCTACACCACCCAATAAAAACATGGGTTTGACATCTACATTATATCTATGGTTACATGTGGGTTACTGGAAACCTATTTCCATACTCGATTTTTTCATATATAATCCTATTGCAATATCACAATAATTCTTTATTCCTTTGAATATTTTTTTGACCTAGTGCACTACGCTTACAATACCTCCAAGAAGATGGTGGTTACTTCTCCTGGTTCAGGTAATTATTTGCTTAATCTCTCTTCTTTTTTAATAAATGTAATAATTTATTCACGGGTTTTGCAGCCTACACTCATTGACCTGTTTTGGATTTTATTTCTTCCAAACAGTTGCGCATGTGATGCTCATAAACTAGGAGTTCCTTTTGGAAGTTAATTATCACTCGTCTAATACTTCTTCAACCTATCCAGGTCTGTGGCCCTTTTCGATCACGATGTCGAGTCAAAAACTACCTTTCACATAAATACATGTTGTTTGACGTAACTAAAACATCATCTGGAATGTTGTATGGTGACATTTTTTCGTACTCAACCTTTCTTGAGAAGTGGCCTATAATACATTTATTAATGTTTGTGCTAGTTTCTTGTATATCCGAGTACTAATAGGAAGAATCTCTTTTAAAGAGACTTGAGCAAGATTATGAAATTTTGTAACGAGTCACTATTACATGTGATATAAAATAGATGGACAGTAAGGTATTTTCCTAATATCCCAGTATTTTTTAATAAATTCGACCTGGATATTTTATGTTGTATGTTAAATTGATTGTGTAGACATTTTCATGAAAACCTGTACATATAATTATTTTTCTTATGTCCCATTATACTATGATATATGCCAATTTTTTTTGCTTTATATTTTTTATAATTGTATGTTATATAATTTTTCGGCAATGAATTCGGTAGATATAATTTCATTTTCAGAATCTTTATTGTATAGTTATCTTTCGTCTCTCCATTCCAATAATTATATTGGTTGAGTGCACTTATTCAAATAGCATATATACCTTCATGATTTATTCCTTCCAAACAACTTATTCATAACTTCTATGACTTTCCTGAGTGTGCATTGAATATGTCGTAATTTCCACTTCATACTTGTTTTACTCTTCCTATAGAGAGTTGCCTATAGTGCTAATCAACTGAAATTATTGCTTCCAATATTTGTTTCTAAAATGACTAATATCACTATCTCCTACTAGAACTTTATTCTTCATATAGGTACTTATTATCAATAATAATTTATCCCTCCAAAATCCATGGGGGTACTGACGAGTGTGCTTTAACATTAACATACTAAAAATTTCGAACCTCCATTTGCACAACTCACATTTTATTATTTTCATGGGATGACACTATAAAGAAATAATTTTGGAATATATTTTTTTGATAAGAAAAATTTCTTCTCGAGGTACCTTCGTCATAATTAACCCTTTAATTTCCTATCAGAACCTTTATTTTATATATATAGTTCCATAATAGGTCTAAGTTTCACACTTATCACATCCATTTATGGCTTAAGTCATGTTACACAACTTAATAAAACTTTAACTAGTAGTAGTAGATAACTTCTAAGGATTCAGTAATAGAAATTATTTTAATAAAAATAATTATACCGTACAGTTATATATTGAGATCTATATCAATGAAAAGTTAATGGAATTTGTAAGAAATAAATAATAACAATATACACCATTTTATTAAGGTTATAGGAATTGAATTATTATCATGTTTAGTTCAGAACTAACACTACCTATGATTTCTAGATCATTTATATCAGTAAAGAAAAAACATATAGATTAAATAAGGTGATATTTGACCATTTACATACAATCAATGAAGTTAAATAGAAAAAAAATCACTAGACGGAAATAAACAAATCAGAATAGTCAAGAGGGAATCACATGGAAATGAACACCACCACCCTACCTAGAATTGATTTCCTCCAATTCATCCCCGAGTTGAGAATAATTGTCTAGGGTTTTCCCAAAAATTTTGACTTTATCTTCATGATGATTTTATTGTTTTTTCTCAATCTTCACAGGTTTTTGTAGCTAAGAAACTAAATGAATCTTACTCTCCCATCCATTAATCTAATATTGAACTTCATCTAGAATTATTAGCATGATATAATATTCCAATCCCATTCACCAACGAGATTTTTTTTTTATTTGGAAGGTATTCCATATTCGAATGTTTCGTTCCCAAGTACTTTGATCCCAATCTCCTGATTTATTAATTCAAATCATTTATTTACATAGACATGCCATTGTTTTTTCATCATGGTATTTTCCCCACTATTCCTATCGAAATAATGTCATCTTAAAATAAAAATATTACATAAATGAATGTATATTACATCAAAAAAGTGAAGTAGAAGAACAAGAGGTTAGTGAAAGAAGAATAAGGATGAAGATAAAGTGATTGGGATATTTCTCTCTCTATCTTCACAAATGTGAAGGAAAGGGACTATGGTTTCTCTTGTTGGGGTAGGGTTTGTTGTTGCACGATCAGACTTGGAGAAAATGCAAAAAGAATATCCAAGGAAGGCTCACTAGGTTTTCCTCAATCCATAGAAGAAGCATGAAGTCAAGAAAAGGCCTTTCGAATTCTCAAAAGCTTGAAGTAATCTCTCACTGTGGAATTAATTTTTAGTGGTAGGGCCAAAAATTTCAGACCTATAGTAGAGGCCAAAATTCTACAAATTCTACTACTAGGGGTCGAATTTGTGCTACTATAAGAGAGTATACTTGGTTTGACTTGGAGAAAGGAAGAACATCATCAACAAGGGTGGGCTTGGTCTTGGGAGTGTACTTGTCTTAGTCTATAGGCCTTCAAATTTATCTATTGAAGAATCTTTAATAAGAGAAGTATATGTTTTCCTATGAAGTGGAGAGGTTTTGGCCCTTTCTTGAAGCCTATATCTTTTGTTCTTCTCTTGTGTCAATTTTCTTGTTTTGGTATTTTTGTTATGATAATACAAACATAATAATAATAGAAGAAGATAATAAGTAAGAAAATGTAAAATGACATAATAAGGAGTTAGCAAGTATAAGATAAATCATTCTAACTATTTCCATATATATCTCTCAACATCATATTAGAGCTCAGGTTGGCTAAGGGCATGACTATGCCCTTGATAGTGGAGCGTCAAGAAATATGAATGTTGAGCACAAGAAACTAAAAACCTTTTTAAGAGAAAAATATTATTACTTTTTTGAGCTTGGTGACAAAAAGATATATATTGTAAGAGGAATTCGATGAACCTCAATCAAGAGGGAGAATAGAGGAAATATTCTTTGTCAACAACATTCTATTTGTTCTAATTTTAAAAAATAATCTAATTTCCATTTCATGTATATAATATAAGGGAGATAGAGTCAGCTTTACAAATGTAAATGTCATAGTATGGGACAAGAACTCTAGCATCTAAGATGCATATATGATTGGTATAAATGAAGGAAGACCCCAGAGATTGCTAAATCCTCTATCTCAATATTTGGTTCACATTGAAGTAAGTCCATGTGAACTTTGGAATATAAGGTTCAGTCATATTTACGAGAACATATTACCATCTTTAAATTCAATGGTGAATGGCATTCGTGAATCCGAGGATCATGAAACAATATGCAAGGGATGTGCATAAGGTAAGAATGTGAAAAGATCATTTGAAAGTAGTTCTTCATGGTCAAACTAAATTGAGGATTTCATTCATTTTGATGTATGTTGAACCATGTCTGCAATCTCTCTTGGAGGTAATATATATTATGTGGCATTCATTTATGACCATTCAATGAAAAATTCGTTTTATTTTCTGAAATACATGGAAGAAGTATTCATCAAAGTTCAAGAATTAAATTCTAAGGTAGAAAACCTTATAGAAATAATAATAAAGATATTAAGGTCCAAAAATGGATGGTTATACACTTTAAAGGAAATCCTATCATTCTGTAAGGAAGATGGGATTAAGAGGGAGATGATAGTCTCATACAATCCCAACCAAAATGGAGTTGCAGAATTAAAGAATCAATATATTGAAGAAATTCTAAGCTTGATGTTACATGATAAATATTTTCCAAAATTTATGTGGGGTGAAGCAAGAGATACTTGTATATATTCAAAATCGAAGTACTCACCCATGAATCCTAAATAATCTTTCACTAGGAAGAAACATAGCAAGGAGCATTTATGAATATTTATTTATTGTGACTATATTGACATACCAAAGGATAAGAGAAGGAAGTTGGATGCTAGAGGAATGAAGGGAACATTTTCCGTCTACAATAATACTTAAAAGGAGCATATGGTCTACAGATAAAAATAAAAATATGTCTTGGTAGACTTTTATGACGAAGAAATTCCAAGGCTTAAAAAGGAAGCTACCATGAAGGAAGAAGATTGAAATAATAAAGATGAAGGTCCCGGTTAACCTGCACTACCTTTGGTCATACTTGAAAGTAGAAAGAGACCTAATTGGTTTAAATATACTCTTTTATATGTAGAGGGACATGGATTAGCCAAAGGCGCATTTGGGGAAAGTAAGAATCCCAAAAGTTAATTTAGCTATGCAACCTATATGACTAAGCTAATAGAAGTAGAACCATCCACCTTTGAAGAGGTTTTCAAAACCAAGAATGGAAATATTCCATGAATGGAGAGTATCAATTGATAATGAAGAATGGAGTTTGAGACATCACACCTAGGCATAAACATGAATGAGTGGAAACTCAAAAATGGCTCTACAATATTAGATATGTGGTAGATGGAATTACTGATAAATATAAGGAAATATTTTTGGTGAGGGGTTCTCCCAAGAGGAACACATTGATTATGAAGAGAAATTTTCACTCACGGCAAGGTATAAAACTATACATTCACTAGTCTCTTCTGCAACATCGATGGGATGGAACATTCCTAAAATGGATGTCAATATTATATTCCTGAATTACACTATTCATGGAGAAGTCTATATATATAAATCCTTCGGATTTGAGGTAAAAGATTGAGAAACTTATGATTTCACGTTAAAGAAGGCATTGAGTTGCCTTAAGAAAGTAGCAAGGGAATGGTACGAAAGGATGGATGCATACCCAAAAATATTGGGCTTCTCAAATATTTCTAATAATATGGAGTAATAGTTCTTTTTTACTTGCATTATCTTCTCATGACGTGTGAAAGGTCATTTCCAACAATGTAAGAGGAAGCTAGCAGTAGAATTCAACATGAAGGATCTAAGGCTTATGCACTATTATTTGGGTTTGGAATCTTGGAATGGACCTCATGAGATTCATCTCAGTCAAGGAAAGTATGTGATCAAAATGTTGAAGACGCTTGACATGATTGATTGAAAAATTATGACAATTCTCATGATCACAAAATTGAAGAGGATAAGAAGTTCATGTATAGAAAATTGATTGGATCGCTAATGTTCTTGGTAAATAATTGATTAAAAATATGTTTTGTATTAAATGTTTTCAATTATTTTTAGGTAGATAAAAAGCATAATCACTGGATATAATCCAAGCATATAATTAGATATCCTAAAGGAAAAATATACTACTTCCTAAAGTATAATAACTGGAATGATGTCCACTTGATGGGATATATAGATTCTGATTGTGGATGCAGTGAGTAGGATGGAGGAAGCACTAATAGAGACTATTTTAGTCAGTTATCGTTCATGGTCTCTTATATGAGCATAAATAAATAATCAATTGCTTTGAGTAGTGTTGAGGCTGAATAAATTGAAGCCTGTGAGGCAATGTAAGAAGTTTGTTTAAGGAATACATTGTCTGACTTATTTGAAGGACCAATGGAACCTACAGTGATACATTGTGACAAAAAAAACTGTATAATATTGTATTGATACCTACGGTTTCATGGAAACACAAAGCATATAAATAACAAGTATCACTACATTCAAAAGTTGGTGCAAGATAGTGTGTTGGAGCTATGGTATATCTCCACTAATGAATAGATGGTTTATATATTTAGAAAATCTCTTCATAATAAGAAGCTTCTATAATTGAGAGACAAGCTTGGATTGGTTGACCTATCCTCCCCAATTTAGAGGGAGAGATAAACAAATCATTCTTGTCTTCACTTTGGGAAGAAATAATGGAGGGTTGGGTAAGCATCTGACATATGGTACTCTTTGACGATGATGTAGGGAATCCAGGATAAGAGTAGTCATAAATTATTCATATTATTTAAGATTTTCAATCGAAGATAAGGATTGTCTTGGAAGGACATACCCTATGAACACTTGAGTGGGGTATGTTCCTAGTCAGACAATTTTGATGGTGTCTATAAGTCATTGGTATCACCAACATCGTGCTATGATATTTTGGATAGATAGAGTTGTTATTTAAGGCCTTTATATCTAAAAATGTTGTTTGTTATGATGATAAAATAGATGGCTTACCATTATGACTCTTCTTATGAGATCTTCTCACATTAAGAATGTCCATGTGCCATTTATGAATACTTCGCGAGTTAAGAGGAAGTGTTGAAAAAATGTGTAACTAGGTTCAATATTTATAAATATGAAATGCACTTTTGAGTATTGTATTATGTAAAATGAAAGAAAAAAAAATATTATTTTTAATTTTTTAGCATGTGTTCCATGCTCAAGGCCATTTATTTTAGAGGTCAAGCACCCATTGAGTGCTTCTAGGGTTTGTCCAAGGCAAATAAGTCAAAATATTCATTGTCACATAATGAAAACCCCATTAGGCACATTGTCACCTGTAGTTTTTTTTGTATTTAAAAGTGTTAAAATACCGTCCAAGACCAATTTGGTCCGTCGATTAAGAAATTGACAGAACGTGGTGTACAATGTCCAAATTGGAAGCCTATATATAGGAGGGAACTTGACATCCTATGGAAACAATTCATTTTCTCATTAGGAAAGCCAAGGAGAAGAAGCAAGAGGCTAGTGTAGAAAGAATAAGGATGAATATCAAGTCATTAGGTTATTTATCTCTCTCTCTTCACATGTGTGAAGGAGGGAGACTAGGGTATTCACTCCTGGGTAAGGGTTTGTTCTTGGTGGATCGAACTCAAAGAAAATGCAGAAATAATGTTAGAGGAAGGCTTATTAAGTCATCCTGAATCCCTAGAATAGTGATAAAGAGAAGAAAATGTCTCAGGAAGTGTTGAAAGCATTAAAAAAGATAACACGTGTTGAATAAAATGTTGCTGGGAGGGCCAATAATTTTAGATCTGCAGTAGAGGTAGATATTCTATTGTTAGGGTTTGAAGTTGTGCTACTCGAAGAGACTTATCTAGGTGTCACTTGGAAGAAGGAAGAACATCATCAAGAAGGTTGGAATTGGTCTCAGAAGGGCATTGGTCTTAGTGTGGAGGCCTTGGAATTTTTCAATTTAATAATCTATAATAAGAGAATATATTTGTGGGTTTGCGTCTTAAGTGGAGAGTTTTTTTCCTTGGCTTGACGCTTATATCTTGTGTTCTTGTCTAGTATTTATCTTCTTTGTTTGGTCATTTTTTGATGATGAGAAAACGCATATTAATAATATAAGAATCTAATAAATAATAAAATTAAAAATACATCAAATAATATATCGAGCGTGGGATAAATTATTCTAACTATTTCCCTATATATTTCTCAATACCGAGGAAGAGTGAGCATAGTCACTCAAAAAAAAATAAAAAATGGAAGAGTATGAAGAAATTGCTTAATTAAAAATATATTTTAGAGCATGTCTCATAATAAGTTGTAGAATGGTGCATTGGAATGTGGGAGTGATTAGGCATTAGCTTCTTACTACCAAAGGAGAAGAAAAGTGTATGCAACAATGCTAATAACATAGGATCCAGTTATATCCCTTCAAGAGGAGTGTTGACAATATCGAGAAATTGTCAAAAACTTGATGAACAATTAAAAAATATAGTATATGTTTATGGGGACATATTAGATGCATATCCAATACTCTAGAGAAGAGAAAAACTCACAAGAAGTTACAATTTCATTTTTTCTTCATTATACGAATTTTTATTCGTTGAAATTAATGTCCAATAGAGAAGTTTCTCATTGACGAAATAAAAGGAATTATCTAATATTATGATGTTGAAATACTAAAGCATGTTTTGTAGGTGTCTCTAGGAAAGTTTAAAAATAATTATGGTTGTAGCTAATATTGGATGCCAACCTTCAAGTACCTTAAGAAAGGAGAGAGTTTTCAACCATTAAGGAGAGTCATGATGATAATTTTTGTTATAGGCTAGAAATATAGAGTCATAAATGGCTACTATGGGATTAGTTCTGAAAAATCAACAATCTGAAGATGTCCTACACAAAAATATGAAAATAATAAAAAATGAATATCTCTTTGTTCTTAATGCTTAAGAATTGTGATATTTGGAAACTAAATTTGCCACAGGGGGCATTAGAGAACTTTTGAGGTCTTTATAAAAAACAAAAATGTACAACAAAAATAAATTTTATAACAAACAATAGGATTCAGGATGATGATGTAAACCATGGGGGATGATTCACTATTTCTTGGGTAAAAAGGTAAAAAGATTAAAAAATAATAAAATAATAAAACTACTTTTTCAACTTGAATTTACAACTTATCTCCCTAATTTTTTACTAAAACTTTCGAGTCGGATAACTCGTTGGATGAAAAATTTAATTTTTCATCCAAGGAGTATGCACATTGCATACTTTCAATGGACCGTGCTATATGAAAAATGAGAAATACGTGAAAAAAAATGATTGTAATCATGTTTTTCAAGTATTTATCAATTTTTGTGTAGAAGGGTCCATCGAAAGTATGCAACATGGGTACTCCTTGGATGAGGAATCAAATTATGTATCCAAGGAGTATTCCCTCTTGAAATTTGACTAAAACCATAGAAGGATAAGTTGAAAATAGGAGTTGAAAAAATAGTTTTTCTTTTTTTCCCTCTAAAATTTGATGATGCAATTTAATCTTATTTTATTATTTCCACTATTATTTTATAATTTCCTTAGGAGGCCCATTTGAGACCTAAAAATTCCCCTAATGTATGAGCAACCAATATGAAGAGCATGCTAGGAGTAATAGGTTTATTTTTCAAACAATTGAAAATTGGGATATTGTTGAAGTTATTGGGTTGGAATTGATGCCAACTTGAGTGCATTGATGTCAACCTTAGTGATGGAATCATAGTATGAGATGATTGTGTCAAGGGATATTCTTGTCATGGTTATCTTGAAATTTGGAAACTATGGTTATGTCAGCACTGGGAAACTATTGAGGAATGGTAGTTTTGCAGTTGGGTTTATTTCCTTTCCTATCCAATTGGAGTTGGATCTTGTTTGTCAAAATCTAGTTAGGAGTTAAGAGATATTGGAGCCTTTAGTAGAGTATTGGATGGGTGGATTTTGTTTCTCTAAATAATTCTAGGAAAGGCTTATCTTTGAAGTCACATTTTTCGTAAAAAATAAACTCACTTAGGTGCCCATGTAAAGTTCATATTTAGATCACTTTTAGAAATACTTTTATAATGGTATATGAAATTCAAAAAGCCTCCAAAGGGTTGAGGAGATATCATAGTTTGAAGTATAGAAGTTAGGTAAGTTGGAGAAGTATATAAAGAATAAAAATTATGTAAAGGGAAATTTTTCGAACCCCTAAACCCCTAAAATAATGTAATACCCATGCCATTCAGGCTATTCAAAACATCGAATTATTTAGGCCATCCAGACCTTACGGGGGCTTGGGTGAAATCTAGTCCTAAATCCAAAGTCATAGACAAAATTTAGTGTGTTTGCATGGTTCCAATATAGTTTGATTCTTTGGATATTTGATATCAGTGAACACTTATAAAGTAAGAATGGTATGGTAGCTAGTTGGAGGATAGAATAGCATGACAACACACAACAGATATAGGAGACATGTGATGTGGTGCCTACTTGGAATTTTTGACAAGGGGTCTATTTGTTAACACTTCCCCATGTTATGGAATTTCATCTTTGGGACAAGAAAATATTTTTAAACGATAAACAGTAAGTAGCTCACCTATAAATAATTTTTCAAGAGGACTATAATCCAATAATTGATGTGGAAAATTATTTTGGAGCATAACTTTGACAACTTCCACTCTAGTTGTATTCTTCCTTTTTGTAGTTGCATTTTGTTTGGCATAGTGGGGAACTATAATATCTCACTTAATCCCAACATATCTCAGAAATCAATCGATTCATTTGATGCAAACTACCCACTGTTTTTGGACCTTACTCTCCTGATTCTACTTCCTCAAGCATTTTAAACATTATCTTTGAATTCATCAAACTTTTAAAACACTTGATCATTAGCCTTAAGAACATAAATCTAACTTTTGTGAGAGTAATCATGAATAAAAGTTACATAATATAAAAATCTACCCAAATTTTTGTTATGCATTGGACCACAAACATCAAAATGTATAAGGTACAATATTCCATTAGATCTACTAACACTACTAGTGCACCTTATTTTAACATTTTTCTGAAGTGCAGATCCTTTGGAAAATCCATCATTATAAATATTAATATCAGGTACACCCTTAGCAAAATATTTATTCTTCCAAAATCCTTGTAGTCCATATTTTCATACCTTCTATGAGAAATATCACTAAACGGGGAGCATGTAATGATTGACCAAGGAGATGATATAGTCCTCTAATTTGAACCCCAATAGCTTTAGCATATTCGAACTCGGATGATTTTTTTCCATAATAAAACTTACCCATCAAGAAAGTAAACTCTATACCATTTTTCTTCAAGAGAAGATATCGATAATGAATTAATTTTTACACGAGGTACATATAGAATATTGATAATGGTACATTACAATTGAATTCTAATTGAAATATGACCTACCAATGCCCTTGACTTCATGTTTTTCATTGTCTCCAAGCTTGACCTTTTGAGATAACTTTATTCGAGGTAATTTGAATTGATAATCATAGTTTCTGGTAATGTGTCTATATGCACGACTATCGAAAAAAAAATCATCGTGATTTTCAATAAAACCTGTAAGAGCTAAAATAAATGAGTGTTGAGATTAAAAATCACATATTCTATGCCTCCTTTTTGAAGATTTCTCATCTAGGTCAAGAAAAAATGCATGATTTCTTCTACTCCTTTTATGACCATCATCCCTCTCATAGTCATATCTTTGATTCCGTCAATGCAATTGAGTTTTATAATGACCATATGATTGAAAATTAATTTAATATGGGATAGTTATATTTTATCTCTTTTATCTCTTCAATCTCTTTTATCTAGAGAGGGAGGAAAAGTACTTATATGAGAGGTATAATCCTTTCTTGAAGAAAAATTATTACGTTGTATTTTACCATCATTTTTCTGTAATTTTCCAAAATTCTGTTTCTTCTCCCTGTTTACCTTAACATGAGTTGCAAATCCTTCTATACTAGGATCTTCAATATCTCGTCAAGGATAGAGTCTTGATTCTTCTTAAGTGAATTCTACGCATAATTTATCAAATGTTGGAGCATTCTCTTGCACTAATACCTAAATAAAATGAGTCACAAGCTGTAGGTATACAACCCAAATCAACAATGGCCAAATTTCTTATTAGAAACTTCTTCATCTACCACTTTGATTTTGTCTCTATTTTGAGATATATTGAGAAAACATGATGCGATTGTGACATTTCTTGTCATGTTGATGTTGCAAAGTTGTTTTATTATATTTATGGATTGATTTACATTGTTTATGGTATACAATTGAATGATAGTATCGTACATAGGCTTAATAATCTTATGTTCAGCAATATAGAGAACTAAATAATCTATATCAGGCTCGAATATAATTCCTCTTGCCAAAATATCATCTTCATGGTACTTTTATTTTCCTACTTGATTAGATGGTTCAATGACTTTAACCAAGGTATATATATATAGTGATTCCCATTATATGAAGTGGTTTTTATTGTATCATTTTAACCATAGGTTTTAAAAAGGCAAGCTTCCACATTAGAGTTTGTCCAATATGGAAATTATTTTGGTTTAAAAATGAACCATGCATTGTTATATTCATTTGAAGGTGAGAATGTGGGTTTTTGCAGCCTTTGGCTGCATCACATCGGGTATATTGTAAAATCAGGTACATTGTCAACAAGTTGGTCCATCGATTAAGAAATTGACACAACTTGGTGTACGTTGTCCAGCTTGGAATTCTATATATAGGACGGAACTTGACATCCTATGGAAACAATTCATTCTCTCATTAGGAAAGAAAAGGAGAAGAAGAAAGGGGCTATTATAGGAAGAATAAGGATGAATATGAAGTGATTAGGTTATTTCTCTCTCTCACTTCACATGTGTGAAGGAGGGAGACTAGGGTATCTACTGCTCGGTTACGGTTTGTTCTTGGTGGATCGAGCTTGAATAAAATGTAGATAGAATGTCAAAGGAAGGCTCATTAAGTCATCCTCAATCCCTATAATAGTGATAAAGAGAAGAAAAGGTATAAATAAGTGTTGAAAGCATTAAATAAGATCACACGTGTTGAAGCAAATGTTGCCGAGAGGGCCAATAATTTTAGATCTGCAGTAGAGTTAGATATTCTATTGTTAGGGTCTTAACTTGTGCTACTCGAAGAGACTTCTCTAGGTGTGACTTGGAAAAATCAAGAACATCATTAAGAAGGCTGGAATTGGTCTCAGAAGGGTATTGGTATTAGTTTAGAGGCCTTGGAATTTGTCAATTTAATAACCTATAATAAGAGAAGATATTTGTGGGGTTTTGTCTCAAGTGGAAAGTTTTTTTCCTTGGCTTTACACCTATATCTTGTGTTCTTGTGTAGTATTTATCTTCTTGGTTTGGTCATTTTTTAATGATGAGAAAAAACATAATAATAATATAAGAAGCTAATAAATAAATAAAATAAAAAATACATTAAATAATATATCGAGCATGGGATAAATCATTCTAACTATTTCCCTATATGTTTCTCAATACTGAGAAGGAGCGAGCATAGTCACTTAAGAAAAAAAAAGAATGGAAGAGTATGAAAAAATTGCTTAATTAAAAATATATTTTAGAGCATCTCTCATAATAAGTTGTAGAATGGTGCATTGGAAAGTGGGAATGATTAGCAGTTAGGTTCTTACAACCAAATGAGAAGCAAAGTGTATGCAACAATGATAATAACATAGGATCCAGTTATATCCCTTCAGGAGGAGTGTTGAAAATATCGAAAAAATTGTCAAAAACTTAATGAACAATTAAAAAATATAGTATATGTTTATGGAGACATATTAGATGCATATCTAGAGAAGAGAAAAAATCACAATAAGTTAGAATTTCATTTGTTCTTCATTATACAAATTTTTTTTCGTTCAAAATAATGTCCAAGAGAGAAGTTTCTCATTAACGAAATAAAATGAATTATCTAATATTATGAGGTTGGAATACTAAAGCATGTTTTGTAGGTGTTTGTAGCCAAGTTTAAAAATAATTATGATGGCAACTAATATTGGATGCCAACATTCAAGTACCTTAAGAAAGGAGAGAGTTTTCATCCATTAAGGAGAGTCATGATGATATGTCTTGTTATAGGCTAGAAACATAGAGTCATAAATGGCTACTATAGGATTATTTCCGAAAAGTCAACAATCTCAAGATGTCCTCTGAAAAAATATAAAAATAATAAAAAATGAAATCTCTTTGTTCTTAATGCTTAATAATTGTGATATTTGGAAATTAAATTTGCCACACAGGGCATTAGAGAACTTTTGAGGTCTAAAATGGGGATCCTAAGAAAAATGTACAAAAAAAACAAACTTTATAAGAAACAATAGGATTCAAGATGATGATGTCAACCGTGGGGGATGATTCACTATGTTTTGGGTAAAAGGGTAAAAAGATTAAAAAATAATAAAACAATAAAACTACTCTTTCAACTTGAATTTACAACTTATCTCTCTAATTTTTTACTAAAATTTTCAAGTCGGATAACTCATTGGATGAAAATTTTAATTCTTCATCCAAGGAGTACCCATGTTGCATACTTTCAATGGACCGTGCTACATGAAAAATGAGAAATACATGAAAAAACATGATTGTAATCATCTTTTTCAAGTATTTATCAATTTTCTTGTAGAAGGGCCCATCGAAAGTATGCAACATGGGTACTCCTTGGATGAGGAATCAAATTATGCATCCAACGAGTATTCCCTCTTGAAATTTGAGTAAACCCATAGCAGGATAAGTTGAAAATACTAGCTGAAAAAATAGTTTTTTCTTTTTTCCCCCTAAAATTTGATGATGCAATTTAATATTATTTTATTATTTCCACTATTATTTTATAATTTCCATAGGAGGCCCATTTGAGACCTAAAATTTCCCATAATCTATGAGCAACCAATATTAGAAGCATGCTAGGAGTAATAGATTTATTTTTCAAACAATTGAAAATTGGGAGATTGTTGAAGTTATTGGGTTGGAATTAATGCCAACTTGAGTGCATTGATGTCAACCTTAGTGATGAAATCATAGTACGAGATTATTGTCTCAAGGAAGATTCTTTTCATGGTTATGTTGAAATTTGGAAATTATGGTTATGTCAGCATTGGGAAACTATTGAGAAATGGTACTTATGTAATTGGGTTTATTTCCTTTCCTATCCAATTGGAGTTGGATCTTGTTTGTTGAACTCTAGTTAGGAGTTAAGTGATATTGGAGCCTTGAGTAGAGTATTGGATGGGTGGATGTTGTTTCTCTAAATAATACCATGAAAGGCTTATCTTTGAAGTCACTTTTTTTGTAAAAAATAAACTCACGTAGGTGCCCATGTAAGGTTCATATTTAGATTATTTTCAGAAATACCTTTATAATGGTATATGAAATTCAAAAAGCCTCCAAACGGTTGAGGAGATATAATAGATTGAAGTATAGAAGTTAGTTAAGGTAGAGAAGTATACAAAGAATAAAAATTATGTAAAGGGAAATTTTTCGAACCCCTAAACCCCTAAAATAATGTAAGACCCATCCTATTCAGGCTATTCAAAAATGATTTAAAATATTCAGAAACCACACTCTGTCAGCTTGAAGAATGTTCAGGTGCCACAAATCCAAAGTTAGGATAAAATTAGTGTGTTTTGCATGAATACAATATGTCGTGATTCTTTTATGCTTTGACATTTACATTTACAAAGAAGAATGGCAGGAAGTTAGTCGAGGATAGGATAATATGACAACACACAACACATATAGGAGACATGTGATGTGGTGACCATTTGGTATTTTTGACAAGGGGTCTTTTTGTTAACACCTCCCCATGTTATGGAATTTCATATTTGGGACAAGAAAATATTCTTAAACGTTCAACAGTAAGTATCTCACCTATAAATAATTTTTCAAGAGGACTATAATCCAATAATTGATGTGAAAACCTATTTTGGAGCATAACTTTGACAACTTCCACTCTAGTTATATTCTTCCTTTTTGTAGTTCCATTTTGTTTGGTGTAGTGGGAAATTATAGTCTCTCATTTAATCCCAACATCTCTCAGAAATCAAACAATTCATTTGATACAAACTCCCCACTGTTTTTGGATGTTACTCTCCTGATTCTACTTCCTTAAGAATTTTAAACATGAGCTTTGAATTCATGAAACTTTTAAAACACTTAATCATTAGCCTTGAGAACATAAATCCAACTTTTGTGAGAGTAATCATGAATAAAAGTTACATAATATAAAAATATACCCAATTTTTTTTTAGGCATTGGACCATAGACATAAAAATGTATAAGGTACAATATTCCATTAGATCTACTAACATTACTAGTGCACCTTATTTTAGCATTTTTCTGAAGCACGCATCCTTTGCAAACTCCATCATGATCAATCTTAATTTCAGGTAAACCCTTAACAAAATCTTTTAATCTTCCAAAATCCTTGCAGACCATATTTTCATACCTTCTATGAGAAATATCACTAAGTAGGGAGCATGTAATGATTGACCAAGGAGATGATATAGTCCTCTAATTTGAACCCCAATAGCTTTAGCATATTCAAACTCGCATGAATTTTTTTCCATAATAAAACTTGTCCATCAAGAAAATAAACTCTATACCATTTTTCTTCAAGAGAAGATATCGATAATGAATTACTTATTAAACGAGGTAGATATATAATATTGATAATGGTGCATTACAACTAAATTCTAATTGAAATATGACCTACCGATTCCCTTGACTTCATGTTTTTCGTTGTCTCCAAGCTCGACCTTTTGTGATAACTTATTTCTGGGTAATTCAAATTGATAATCATAGTTTTCGGTAATGTGTCTATATGCACCACTCTCGAAAACACAAATCATCATGATTTTCAATAAAATCTATAAGACCTAAAATAAATGAGCGTTGAGATTCAAAATCACTTATTCTATGCCTCCTTTTTGAAGATTTCTCATCTCGTTCAACAAGAAATGCATGATTTCTTCTACTGTTTTTATGACCATCATCCCTCTCATAGTCATATCTTTGATTCCTTCGATGGCATTGAGTTTTATAATGACCATATGATTGAAAAATCATTTAATATGGGATAGGTATATTTTATCTCTTTTATCTCTTCCATCTCTTCTATCTGGAGAGGGAGGAAGAGTATTTATATGAGAGGTATAATCCTTTCTTGAAGAAAAATTATTACGTTGTATTTTACCATCACTTTTCTATAATTTTCCAAAATTCTGTTTCTTCTTCCTGTTTACCTTAACGTGAGTTGCAAATGCTTCTATACTAGTATCTTCAATATCTCATCAAGGATAGAGTCTTAATTCTTCTTAAGTGAATTCTACCCATAATTTACCAAAGGTTGGAGCATTCTCATGCACTATTACCTGAAGAAAATGAGTCGCAAGCTCTAGGTATACAACCCAAAGCAACAATGGCCAAATTCCTTATTAGAAACTTCTTCATCTATCACTTTGATTTTGTCTCTATTTTGAGATATATTGACAAACCATGATGCTATTGTGTCATTTTTTGCCATGTTGATGTTACAAAGTTGTTCTATTATATTGATGGATTGATTTAAATTGTTGATGGTATACAATTGAATGATAGTATTGTACATAGGCTTAATAATATTATGTTCATCAATATAGAGAACTAAATAATCTTTATCAGACTCGAATATAATTCCTCTTGCCAAAATATCATCTTCAAGGTACTTTTCTTTTCCTACTTGATCTGATGGTTCAATGACTTTACGTATGACAATTCCCAAGATTGTTTTCCTTTCAATAATCATCACAAATCTTTCCTTCCATGACCTAGAGTTTGTGGCTCCATCAAGCTTGGTTTTAGTCTTCATGAATGAAGAATTCATGGTGAAAATGTAGGACAAAACAAGAAGATTTTCAAATTCTCTTCAAGATTTTATTAAATTGATCTTAAAATGCTCTTGAAGATGATATATTTTCTATATTCCTTCACCAAATTTATGATAACATGTTGAAATGCTAGTGATGAAATTATTAGAATAGTTTTTCAAAGATGATAACTACTTAAATTGATGTAAATTGATCCTTATTTATACTTTAGTTAACACACAACTATACATGAAAAAATTCAACCAATTATTCTTGAACAAGAGCAGTAAATATAGATGGCATTAGAAAATGATAATAGAAAATAATCAAGAGAAAAGAGATACCAAGATTAGGCTTAAGGCTAGGGAAAATCCCACTAGTGGAAAACCCAAAAAATCTTTCCTTATGAGATAGAGATTCTATCCATCGATACTACATCTGAATTATCTAACAAGTCCCAAATTACCAACAATCAGATACACAAACAAAGTTTGTACAAAATAGACAAACAAAGTTTGCACAAAATATGAAAGAAAGATTCCACTTATATCTAATAATATTATCTTCCTCCAAGGAGGCTGAAATATAGGTTTGAGGTCACTGTAGTAGAGGGATGAATTTCCCACTCTGATTTCCAATAAATTGTGGATAGGATACACCCAAAAACGTCTTGATCAACTTCAGAATTGTGTCACAAAAAGAAGAGTGATCCACTCTACAATCTCGACCGTAAAAGAGGTCACAAAATAGAGGTAGAAATGATCCTTAGTAACTAAAGAAACATGCCCTTGAATATGATACAAAAAATTGTAAAAATAACCTTTGTATACTTCCTCACACACGCGGATATACTGTGAAATGAATGGCAAAATTAGCTTGATATTTCTGAGCAGATTTCTTGATGTTTCGCTAGGTGAAATGAATTCCAATGACCTCTTAATAATGGGTTTCATAAGAGGGTTAATTAGCCATAGTAGTTCTGACATCATGTACTTGTTGAAGCTGACTTGTGGAGCTGATTGAGTCGACTTGTAAAGCTAGGATAGGGAAAAAAATGATTTCTTCTCCTTGTTTTTAATGAAAATTTCCAACCATATCTACCTTATATTTCAACAAGGGAGATCCAAATTTTTTTCCAATATTTCACATAGATACAAATATTGTAACCGATGGTCAACCTTTTTCATATGTTTCTACATAGTACTACTACATGGATGGTTTTTAAATTAGTTGTTGTTTTACCCACATCAACTCTCTAGGGCACTTCTTCCTCAGGTATTTGTTCTCAACTCTTGGGTCTTGGTATCCTAGGAATTTGCCAATTTCATTTTACATAAATCCGTTCTTTGAGAGTTTAAAAGAAAAAAATCATTTTTGGGTTAGTCAAATATTTGGTATTTTTCCTCTTAGGACTGAGTATTTGGTTTGCTTCGAGCCCGAACATTTAATTTGTGATATTTCACAGAAGGTTTCCCTGTCGACATTGTCTCCATTGTGGGTTTGTGAGGGTAATATTTTGTCTTTTGTTTTCTCCAATTGTTTAATCTCTAATACCTAGGTTGTTTCTTGTATTGTTTTTCCGAGTGATAATATTGTGGATAATAGAAGACGATGTTCTCTTTCACTAATTAAAGGACAAATACTATAAGCATTATTTAGTTATTTAGTTTTGTCTTATCTTGTTTACGTCTCTCTAGAGTATTTTGTATTCTCTATACTTATTCCCCCTCAATAGAGGATGGCAAGTCGAAGATGTAGTGTAAGTATTTCAACTCCTCAATGTAGGAGCTTATTTTGTTGGAATTAAGTTGCCACATATTTTGTTTTAGTTCATCTCATCTTTAGAAAATAAATTCTTCACCTTGAATCTATGGAGTTTAGGGTTTGCCCATGCTTCTCATATTCTAAGGTGAGTGTTGAAGATATCAAACTAGTCCCTAACCCCTTAAATTTAGAAAAAGAGGGTTACATTTTTCGAGAAACCCTTTAAATTTAGAAAGAAAAAGGTTACATTAGCTACATTTTATGGTTCTTCCTAAATAGATGAATACCTTGATCCATCTACTTAGTCCTAATAAACTGGGGAATGATTATAATATTTTTGCAAGGCAAGAGGACATTAAGTGACTTCTTAGGAGTGTGTGTTGACCTTGGATGTTATTATTTCACATCTATGTGTGTGTTGACTTTTTTTATCACTCGAAATTTCATTTCATCTTTATGAAAAGAAAATTTTGCATTTGCTTACCGAAAATAAACGCCCAATATTATCAAATTATGGGTACTTTACAAGTTTATTAATGCCTATGAGCTTATATGTCCCATCTCTTAGCAATTTTTACCATTTTTGTGGTCGGCCTCTAAAATGATATTTTAAATATATAATCACGTTACAGAGATAGAAAATAGCAAGGCAGTACTAAATTTACAAATAAAAAGATATTTTAAATATATAAATAAAGCATTACGGGTTAATCACGTAGGTCACCGGACGAAAGTCTTATATATCGCTCGATCTTATCGGATATATGCGCAAATTCCTTGAAGGTATCTTTCAAGAAGCCAGGAGATGGAGGAAAGCATGTCACGAAATGGAGGCGATGATAGCAGTCTTGCTCGAGAAATCTTTGAGAGGATTGGAGATTACATGGATAACGCATCAAATAGAGGCATGGTATGGGAAAGACGTGTACCTCGCACGGAAAATGAAGGAGGGGCAGCCACGGAAAATGAAGGAGGGGCAACCAAGGAAAATGAAGGCAGACTTCAGGGCCACTTGATCTCTAGCATAGTGTTCAGATGGATTGATGAAGACAGGGAAGATGTTTGGGAATTGCAGAGCATTTGGAACAATGTGAGTGTAAGGCAATTAGACGACATTGGAGAGAAACCCTACTCTGAATGGCGTCCTTCGAACTACAGTGGCCAAAAGAATATAAAGGCTGCAATGGCTGAAAACGTTAATGTCGTTTTGCTGCGAAGTAGCTTTGATTGGAGTCGGGCTGACGGAAATGTGTGGAGCGTGCAAGTTGTATGGAGTGGCAGTTTTGCAGATTGTCGTCGTGTACTGCAACTCTTGGAAAACGATGGTAATACTGCTAAATCTATAGAATTGAGAGTTGAACGTTTTGACCTTAATACTCAATTTCGAGAGCAATACCTTGCTCTCCATGAGAATTATCCCGTAGCCGCTGCTTTTGCGGTTGTTGACTGTTACCAAACGGTTATCGTTCCAGCACAATCCATTGGTATAGATGATGGTGAGGGCAATATATGCCCCATTTGTCATGATACGCTGTCCACCGGAAACGAAACAAAACAATTGCCTTGCAATCACCTTTTTCATCGGCACTGCATTGTGGAGTGGTTTTTCTCTAAATTTGAATGCCCTCTGTGCAGGAGAAATTATCATTTGTAAATATTGCCCCACTGTCCTCGTTTTAAATGTTCCATTAAGCATTTTAAAATAAACGGTTTGAGAAAAATATAGTTTATGATAATTCTCAAAATCCTACTTATCTATGGAATAGTTTATCGGTTGTAGATTTCCGTGCTCTCTTTCTTTTTTTACTTTTTTTAAATGATTCTCAGAGCTTTCTCGTTAACCCGACATAATTCACATTTTAAGGTGAATTTTTTTTTAGTAATTTTGTTTATTTGGAAGTGTTATAAGTCATCGTATTTTGGAAGTAAATGTATGCTTTCAACCCTATGGCAATCGGTGTAAATGGATTGATGAGAATTACGACTATGCGCTGATGTCATGATTAAGGGGAAAAGTGTGTATGCTAATACTTTTTCCATTTAGCATTTTAAAATAAGTGGGTTGAGAAGAATATAGTTTGATAAAACAAGAGATGTGTTCCCTCTTCAGGTTTGATAAATTATAAGTGAAATTGTTTTATGTTTTTTTTTTTTTTTTTAAATATTTTTAAAATATACATAATATATATAAGTTTAATAATATTAATATTTAAGTTATAGATATATATAGAAATAATAACAATTTATTTATTTCTCAAATTTATTTCTAACTCGTATTTATTTACATGTGATTTTTATATTTTCATTGATAGACTTGTCTCTATTAGAAAGTGAATACAAATTATGTATTTTCAAAATTTAATAAAATTAATATTATTAGTCACAAATAATCCTCATTAAGTCACAATTTTACATTTGTGTATTGTTGATTTTCGTGTTTTGGTATTTGTTTGATGATAAGAACAACATAATAATAATAGAAGTATAAAATAAATTATTCTAACTATTTCTCTATATATTTCTCAACATCGTATTTGAGCTAAGGTTGGGTAATGGATTGCACAAGAAACTAAAATCTTTGTTAAGACGAAAATATTCTTACTTGGTTGAGCTTACTGACAAAATAAGCTATCTTGTAAGAGGAATTCCATCAACCTCACTAGAGCACAAGAATGAAGGAAATATTCATCTCAACAACATTCTATTTGTTCTAGTTTTACAAAAGAATCTACTTTCTATTTCACGTGTATAATATAAGGGAGATAGAATCACCTTTATATATGTAAAGGTCGGAGTATGGGAAAAGAATTCTAGCATCTACATGCATAGGTGAATGGTATTCTTGAAGGAGCACCCCACACTGTTGTCTCCTCTCTCTCTCAAGATCTGGTTCACATTGAAGTAAGTCCATGTGAACTTTGGAATATAAGATTTGCTCATGTTTATGAAAAAATATTATGAGCTCTAAATTCAATGGTGATTGGTATCCTTGAACCCAATGAGGATCATGAAACAATATGAAAGGGATGTGCATAAGGTAAAAATGTCAAGATTTTTTGATATTAGTTCTTCATGATCAAAACAAATTGAGGATCTCATTCATTCTAATCTATGAGGAACCAAGTCTCCAATATATATTGGAGGTAATATATATTATGTGACATTCATTTATGACAATTCAATGAAAACTTCATTTTACTATTCTGTTCGGTAGCATCAGTGTGATAGAACATTCTTCAAATGGATGTCAATATTGCATTCCTGAATGATAGTATTGATGGAAAAGTCTATGCATAGAAACCCTTGGGATTTTAAGTATAATATTGAGAAACTTATGTTTGCACGTTCAAGAAGGAATTTTATGGAGATAATAAAGCACCAAGCACTAGCACATTTGGCCCAATTTTTTACAGTGAAAATGTCGCTCTTGTGACACATAGGTGTCCCAAGAGTGACACTTTGAGGCGGGGAAAAACATTTTTTATCTTAAAGTTGCAATTCTGACACTTGAGTTAATTGTCAGAAGAGCGACACTTTTTATGACATCACCAAGCCAATGTTTCTCTTCCAATAATTCAGGTAGGTTTCGCTATACCAACATTTGCAGGGACGTGTCGCTATATAGACGTTTGTAGTCAGATGTTCCTATACCGACATTTTTAGGAAAGTGTCTCTATACTGACATTTTCAGCCACATGTTTCTATATCGAGGGTTTCAGCTAGGTGTCTCTATACTGATGGTTTCAGCCAGGTGTCACTATACCGACGGTTTCAGCAAGGTGTCGCTATACTGACGGTTTTAGCAAGGTGTCGCTATAGCAACAGTTTCAGCCAAGTGGTGCTCTACCGACGGTGTCAGCCAGGTGTCACTATACTGATGTTTGCAGGGATGTGGACCCTAACCATCGCACATAAGACGTGTACTCGTAACTGGAAAATATCGTCAAAATACCGAAAAACGCAAAAGGATAGTTGAAAAAAACATCGGACACTATATGGTCAGAATACCGACGCTAACAAAATAATATTTAATAAAAAACGTCGGAAGAATGCATACGGTTTCAGTTTCCCCACTGACACAAGATTAACCCAAAAAATGAAGCGTGCAGACTCAAGTACCATAGAGCAATCTAGTGTCATCTTGACAAGAAAGTGCATCTATTGGTTATTCAAGGTTGGATCGAAATTTGTTCCATTTTTTAGGAATTCCTGTGCGGTGATCATGGATATAATGAAAATTCTTCCATTTTATCTATAGGGTCGATAAGGACGAGCTTACTATTTTACATTGGTGGGCACTGAATTCTCTTGTTATTATTCTATGTATTCACAAGATGAATGAACAAGGGTAGGAAATCTTCAATCTATTCAATTCTGGCTTCACTCACTCGTTGCTACCAAGGATTTCATTTATTTTCTTTATTTCTTTTTATGTGTTCTTCACCGATTGTGATTAAGTTTTCTTTGGTAGCAATATTTTGTTGGCCTACTTATTTAGTTATAAAGTATTTAAGTTGCAACTTTGGTCATGTCACTATTTACATAAAGTACTTTGACAATCCATGTGCATTGATAGATACATACACTACAATTGTCAACGTTTTGAGTTACAATATTATGCTACGATATTTAGTGATAATTTTGTTAAACTCTGTGTTTCGCATTCTTGTTCAATTCCATAACTTTATGGTGGTCCAATTTCTTCCTGTGACATTTCTAGAAAAAAAAAATCAAAATTAGCCAATGGAAAAATATATTCAAGAGTCTCAAAGTTTCACATAGTATGGCAACGAACAGACTGGAAAGTATGAATGCTAGTGCGCATGGTGGTATACAAGTTATTGAATAAATTTTCATGACAAGTTCCTGAGAATATTAGTATCAGAGACACAAAATATTAGTCTCAGAGAGAATTCAATTGATCTAATAGTAATGACAAAAATATATCTTTAATTTTGTTAATTGTACCATTAGGTGTGAATATCCTCCATTTTTTAGTATCATGTATAGAAATCCAACTTCACATCTGATTCACAACTCTCTAAAGTACCAGGCTCAACAAAATATCCATCATGTAGAGGGGTGTTGTTTTGAAGTACTGTGTACTCATTTATCTTCAGTTTTGCAATGGCCAATTGTCTTTGCAAAAATCATAATGTGCACATGAGATTCAATTATAACAGGAATTTTATATTTAAGTCCTCAGACAAGCCAATATTTTGTAAACAATATAGCATAAAGTGACAAGTCTTTTCTATTTCTATATCTCATGTGTTGTGATGTGTCTTTCACATTGTGATTACCTACAATGCAGGTCTGGCACAATTATGTACTACTCTATTTTTCAGGTTAATATAAATTCCTTTCCTTGCACAAAAAAAGGCACATGGCCTAGAAATTCTCATTATGCACTATAGAATGTTATCGAAAAATAAATGCGGCATATTCTAAAAAAAGAGAAATATTTTCTCCCTCAGAAATGTCAAAATGTCATTTCGAAAGATTTCCTGCCCCACAAGTTTCATGTATCATGATTACAATGTAATGCTGCAAAAGCCATTGACTAAATATTAGCAATTGCTAGTTAAGTTAGAAGATTCAAGACATAAAATATATCTACAAGTCGCCTTACATAACTATTAACTTCATGGTAATTCTAGTAAGCAATATATTCTCATCGGTCAATAACTTATACTTGATAGAACAATTGAAAACTCAAAAGAAAATCAGTATGAATTGATGTAGCTAGTAATGGATTGTGACCATTATCCTCCATACATACTTTCTAATTGGAACATTTAAGTGATGGTTACTCTTCCCAGAACCTCAAAAACATCAAGTTTAAACATAAATATCTATGCGGCACTACTTTTAAATGAAGATTGATACAGGACCATACCTTGAACTGAGATAGTAGAAAAAGCTAAAAGCTCAAATTCTGTCCTAGATAATTAATAGTCCACAGATTCCCAACATTTATTCTCCAACGATAATCATAAATCCTTAATAGTCACAAAAACCTTGATATGTTACAATAAAATTTAAAATGCAAGAGAATTTTTAAAAACTATAACCATTACTGATAGCAAGTACCACATTTTAAAAACTAGCACATGGTTGCTTTCGTAGAAAATTGGTAGTATTTAATTTAACCATTTCCAAAATTGATATCCAAAAAATTGAATGTCTACAGCTAACCATAGATAATAGGTTTTAATATTCACAAATTTTTTGAACATAGGTCAACACAAGTTCACAGATATTTTCAAAGATAACGCCACATAGGATTCATGTATTTTCATTGTGTTAATTGTGTGTCAACAATTGAAGAAATGTCAAGCCAAAATATCATATACCTTAACATTTGACTGTGAACCGTAATCACTCTAAGGGAGTCCATAATTCAATTCCTTAAATAGCGAGTGGCCCTGTTGCAAATATTGAATATAACTATGATTATGAAGTTTTTCTAGGTTCTGGAAAATGAAAGACATGAGTTATCGAGAGTCTGCAAGAAACACCAAAAACACCAACCCTCCAATGCATTTTCTCCTAAAATACACTTGAATGCTAATCTTGAAGATGTTTCCATATGGCCTTGAAAATCTAATTTAAACCAGGAAAAGATAAATAAACTTAAAAAGAAATGGATGCCCTAGGTGAGTTTATAAGGGATTAATTAATGCCAATATGAAGTGGTTACTCAGTAAAATAAACACACATCAATCCAACCATTTGTGTCTTAATTGACATTGGAAACTCAAAATTGATTAAAAATTCCTAAGAAGTGTGCTATGGTTTTGAGCAAATTGATTAACATATAGAGTATTGTCTATAACATTCAAAAAATCAACACAAAACTGTATCAACATCTAAAGTAGTAAGGACAATGGTAGTTTCTATTCCTACATTGAATGTGGACCACACATCAAATATGACAACCACACCATATTTTCACAAGGTTTTGGCCAATATTTGTTGTAAGGAGTGCGATGAGATAAGGTGCGCAAGTGTTTTTCCGAAGCACACAAATAAGGCGTGGTTTGTGGAAAACAATTGGTGTTGTATACCTATAAGGAATTTTGTCGGTTTTGTTATTCAATTGGTAGGTGGGGATAATCTACTTGGTCAATAGAAACAAATAAATATTAAAATAATCCAATTGAAAATATTGATCTCGTTCTTTCTACCTAGAGGGAGAAAACGAGATTGTGGCTCCACGGTAAGTGGCTACAAAAGAGGTGAAAAACTCAATAACAAGCATGCCCAAGTATTCTTTGCTCAACAGAGAATTTGAGAAGGTTCTCGGATACATTTATAAAAGGAGTAAATTTTATCTATATACTGGTAGAGTACCTTCATCTAAAACTTTTCATTTGGGACATATTTTTCTTGTTAAGCATTACCATAAATGTTGTAAGCTACATAAACATGTTCACTATCACTAGCAACATTCATCACACTTAATATCCAATATTGTATTCTAACTATTCTCCAACATAAAATACAAATTATAGGTCGACCATGTTTTGGCTGACCTAGATTATATAATTTAGCTCAATAATTTGTTAGAAATAAGAGGGTTTTTCCATTCATTCTTCACCATAATCATTATCATCTTCACCATTATCATCTTATAAAATTAGAGCTCCAATTTGAGTTCCATATTTCTTTTGTGTTTTCTTCATATTGAGAGAGATAAATAGATCGTTGAAGCATAAGGACATAAAAAGGACACATCCCACAGAGGGGGATTTACATAAACATGTTGTAAATATTCCTCACGATGTGTTTTAATAAAGTTATTATTCATTTGAAGTCCTCCATTAGCCTATTTATCTTTCATTTAATATTGCTATATGTTATGGACTTACATCATATATTGTATTGCAAGATTTTCTCATGTTTTATTGCAGATATGAAGCATAGAGGAATTCATTTTCTATTGTTAGGGTTGCATGTCACCAAGAACCTTAGTGAAACATTTTTTTGTACATTTTTTTTGTTGACTATTTTTTCAACTATATTCAGTGTTTTTCCAACTATTTTTAGTCCTTTCAGTCTCTGTTTTTTTATCTCCTTTATTTTTTGGAAAAAATTCTATTTTTGTTGAGGTTCCACATATTTCCATAGGTCATAGGTACCAGCTAAGAATGAGAAAACACATATGATTTCATATCTGTTGAGTGAGAGAACAAACAGAAGGTCACACTTTATGGCCCAATAAATACACCCATAAAACACTTTTCTTCGCCAAAATTTTTCCAGCACACTTTTCATGTTGATTTCCACAATTTCTCGTTTTTTAGATTTTTTCAGTTTTGGCAATACGGTTGCATGTGTGCTTGGAAGGGTTATTGTTATTTGTTAAGCCAACTCTAGGCCTATATCCTCTTAGTATTTTCTTGCTGAGAAAGTAAAAACCCTCGTATGGTTTACAGTAACCTCCACCATTTAGGAAGACAATTGTTGAGCTAAGGAGTGTAGTGTGCATCATTTTAGACCAATATATTTTATTGTTTTGTCCACCTTTTTGTAGCCCTTTTTGACATATTTATTCACCACTTTAATATCTTTATATTTTTATGTTTCCTTTTCCACTTAGAATCCACTAATGTAACATAGTTTTCGGGGCATCTTCCATCTCCTTTTCCAACATTTTCACCACTATTTTTTGTTAGATTTGTACCCCATTTTTAGATGATTGTTTCCTTTAGGTCCAAGACCCTTATTTGGTGGGGGGTTGTGTGCTTAATTTTACTATATATTTATTTTTAACATTCAACATTTTTTATAGTTTCTGAACTTTTATTTTAGGAGCATTGAAACCATAAAAAAAATGCTCAATTAACTCACACACTTGACACATTTGCCACACACACACACCCTAAGCGAATGATATCTTGCTTAATGTGTTCAAGCCATGACTTCAAATACTACACCTCTATAATTCAACCCACATAGATTAATTTCACTTTGGCACCAGGGCCAAAGCAATATTTCTGGTTAGGTGGAGGATTAGTGGTATAGGCTTCCAATGACATCCATTTATCACTTATAATGAGACATAGAAATTTGACATATTACAGAGCTTCAAATCCTTGAGAATTCCACAATCCAAAGTGAGAGTGCGTCAAAAACTTGATTCAGATGGGTTTTCGAGATCATGGTTCAAGTGGTTCTCCTCGATGTTACCCACCTCATGGTATGGAATTCTGTGTCGTGGTTGATCACCAAGAAGCTGAAGACTAGACCACCCCCATGGGAAAAAGGTATTCTTAGTGTCAAATCCTAGGAAAACATCCTATAAGACTAGTTTTGGGAAAGCGGTTGGTACTCTACCCCACCTTTCTCTATACAACGCTACTTGAGGGGATCATATTGCATCAAGTAAGAACTCTCCTCGGTGGCCATTTGAAACAATAGACCTAATATGTTTTTTAGGATTTTGATAACCTTTAGGCTAGAGGTCATTTTCTCTTTTATATGATGTATTCAGTTGAATTGGGGTACGATATTAAAAAATTTAGTTTGCACTTGGAACCACTGCACTAGGTTTTTGGTTTTTTTTTTTTTAACATTTTCTCCTATCATTACCCTTTAGCCTCTTGATTCATATTTCTTATTAACAACATTTCATGCCGTAGGAATTTATCGTAGAGACATCATGGCATTCACCCATAATTTCCTTTAGGACATCTTACTCCCTCTTGTCGAGTTTCAACCCATCCTCCTATTCGTACATTGAGTCCCCATACTAACTCTGGTTCTTCTGATCCTTCTAATTCTTCCTCTAATTTAACATCTTTCCAATTCCACACTACCACCATGTCACACACAAATTTGGGTAGTGGAAACGTATGTGGTAACCAAGGTAACCCCACAGGTAGAATGTATACTAGTATGGACACTAACCCTCCCTTTATTACTTATGTGGCCAGACTGAGCCTCCCTAATTTCCACCAGCTCATAAATGATCGTCTTCTCCATGACCACAATTAGCATCCTATTACTGCCAAATTTACTTCTTACATCATGAATTTTAAAGGTAACCCTAGAGAAAACACCCCAAATCATGTTCTCTCTTTTCATAAGTTGTGTTCATGAAATTAAATTAGCGAAGACTCCATTTGTCTTTTCCTTTTCCAATGCACCCTTAGTGGATTTGATTCCAAATGGTATGTGGATCAGTTGCATTCCTCCCATTCCACGTTCATGACACTTGCCAAATTATTTCTTTCCTACTTCTAGTTACCTCTCCAATACGGCCCAAGTATCAAACTCTTGACCTCTTTTGGTCAAAAATTTTCCATCCACCTTTCTAACCATTTTAAAGAATGGTGTAGAAGGAGGAGGATGTGTAGAGCGCCTCAGTTTGAATATTGTGAATATATAGATTGGTTTCATTGAAAACTTTTTTCCCTCATTGGTAAACATGTCACCTCTCATTTCCGTGAGTATTAGGAATAAGCTCTCAAGATATCCTCAAAATATGATATGATCTAGACCAAGGAATGTTATGTTTGGACTATCCTTCCTCATATAGAACCAATAATTTTTGAGCGCACCCTCATATTTAGAGTGTGGTCTTTGATACCTTTCCTAACTCTAACATTCCTAAGATCCAAGAAAATTATAAGGTTCAAGCAGTGGAAAATCACATCGAGAATCAAGAACAAGTTCTCCAACCCTTAAAGGATGACCTGATGTGGTCATAGAAACAAGAACTAGACAACTATGAAATCAATCAACTTTACAGTATCTCATCAAGTGGAAGAACTTACCCACTGAATATTCCATATGGGAGGATGAGAATTTTAAACATAAGCATCCAAAGGTACTCAACGTTGAGGACAATCATTTTTTGAAGGAGAGGGGCATGTTATGTCCCTATATTACTAATGTTGTCCCTTGCTATTGTTAGTGAACCCCCCTCATTGTTATTTTTGTACCCTTGTCCCAATATTGTTATTATTATGCCCCATAAAATCCAACTATTGTTATTGTTGTGCCTTTACATTATTATCGTTAGGTTGGCTAGGATTATATTATGACCCCATGGACTCCTATATATAGAAAGGATGTTTTTCCATTTGTATCATCTAAGATTTTTTCATTTATCTAATGTAAAGCAGGTTTCCCCCTTGAAGAGGTTGATTTCTAAGGAATTGATCTATCATTTATTCTATTTTCTGAGATGGTATCATAACAGAAAGTGGTGATTAGAACAAAATAAATTTTAATCATGATATCATATACTCTAACATTTGATTGAATACCTACCATATTCTAAATATAAATATGAGGAATTTTGATGGCAAGGATCTGGTAACATGGATACTACAGATGGAGCAATATTTTGATCTCCATAATGTACAACAAACAAAAAAGGTACGTATTGCAAATTTGTATTTAGAACCCAGTCAATTCTTATGGTATCAATGGATTTGTTATCATAAACCACTTTTCATTTTCTCATTTTTTATGGATGAAATGATAACACATTATGACGATAAAAGCAAAAACACCTGCTTTAGGAAATTGATAAATCTCAAACCAAAGGGTTCAACGGTGGAGTACATTTAGGAATTCCAAAGATTGAATATAAAGGTAGATGATATTTTATAGGGTCATATTATTGATGTACTCATAGGGACTCTAAAGGATAAAATCCAACAGGAGGTTCCTCTATGGTACCTTGATTCATTGGAGAAGGAATTCAGGTTGGAAAGAAAAATTGAAAGTGAAATTATGGAAACAAGGACACCTACTAATCACATCTATAAATATGGAAGTGTTTCTACTCCTAGCCTTCCAAAACCTACAAGGCTAACACCACAATAGTTGGAAGAAATAATAGAAAAAGGGTTTTGTTATAGTTCTGATATAAAATACAGTAAAGGTCAAAACTGTGTTGAGAAGAAATTATTTTACATATATAGGAGGAAGAAAAGGAATAGGAAACTTAAAAAAAAAAACGATATACACTAGGAAAAAACCCTAGAGAAATAGGAAATAAATGTGACCATACCTTGCAATGAATTAGTAGGGATTATCACTATTGAAGCTCTCATGATAGAAGAACATATCAAGAAGAAAAATGTAATAGTCATGATGTATTTGGGTAGTCCCATTAATTCTACTAATTATAATATGGCCAAGCAATTGGATTAGTTCCTGTATCGAGCACCAAAGTGTCAAGTGATGGTAGTAAATGGAGGAACTATAAATTTCTCTAGAAATTTCCAAAATGTTAAGCTATACATGGGGGAATATGTATTGAATATTCCAATGTTTTCCATTCCAATATGTGGTGCCAAGGTTCTAATAAGAGTCCAATGGATACAATATTTGGGTACAACAAATTTTAATTCTCAAGAAATTTACTTGAATTATTTTTTAGAAGGAAAGGAAGTTGAATTAAGGGGTATCACATGGAAACCAATAAAGATAGCCAGCTCTAATGGCATGAAAAAAAATTGAAGAAAATAGAAGAAGGGAGTAATTGCACGACTATTCTCAGTAGAGATTCAAACATGGAAATCATCTATTTCTCCAGATCTCCAAAAAGTTTCGGACAATCATTCCAAGGTATTTCAGGCTCCCAACAGCCTCCCACCTACTTGTGATCATGATCATGCTATTAATTTGATTCTAGGAAATATTCCTCCAAACATTAGATCTTATGTATATCCCTATCCCCAAAAGTGTGAAATTGAACATATGGTTGCAGAAATGTTAGAGGTTGGTTTAATTCAACCTAGTCAAAGCTCTTTCTATGCTCTAGTGTTATTGGTGCAGAAGAAGGATTGATCGTGGCTCATGTGTCCAGAATATATGGAACTCAACAAGCTCACTATTAGAGTTAAAATTCCCATTCCTACCATTAATGAATTACTGGATGAATTACATGGAGAAATTTACTTCACCAAGTTACATGGAGAAATTTACTTCACCAAGTTGGATGTTCTTTTACGATATCATCAAATTAGAGTGAAAATTGAAGATATTCTAAAAGCAACATTTAGAACTCATGAGGGTCATTATGAATTTTTGGTCATGCCTTTTGTACTTACCAATGCACCTTCTACATTTTAAGATTTGATGAATTCCATTTTCAAACCCTTCCTTGGAAAATTTGTGTTAGTATTTTTTAATGATTATTAATCTACAACAAAACATGGAAGGGTCATGTTGAAAATGTTGAGAAGGTGCTCAAACTATCAGAGGAGAAACAATTATAGGAGAAAACCTTCAAATTTTATTTAGAGTGCATGAGGTGGAACATATGGGTAATATTGTATCACGTGAGGGTGTTAAGGTACACCCTAACAAAATTAAATCCATTAACTCATATGCAAGGGTTCTTGGGTTGACAGGTTATTATCGCAATCTTGTTAAGAATTATGGGAGAATAACAACACCTTTAAAAACATTACTAAGGAAAGACACATTTTCTGGGACTCTGGAAGCAAGTAAATCCTCTAAATATCTTAAAGAGGAAATGTGTAAAGCAACGATATTAGCTATGCCATAATTCAGAAAAAACTTTTTTTTGGAATGTGATGCCCTATGAAATGGAATTGGTGTTGTTTTAATCCAATAAGGAAGACCCATGTTTTCTAAAGTCGTATAATTAAAGGAATTTTTTTACAAAAACCTATTTATGAGAAGGGAGTGTTGGCAATACTAAATGGACTAAATCAATGATGACCTTACAAAGTGGGAAAACACTTAAATATAAAAAACAAATCTTGATAATATTAATAATTTTTGGAATAAATATTATCTTCAGAAGACCAGAAAAAATTGGTCCCAAAGATGTTGGGTTATGACTTTTAAATCATGTATAAAAATGTAAGAAAATTGTTGTTTCAATTGCACTATCAAGAAAGGATGAGGATGGGGAAGCCTTTGTTCGTTCCATTTTTTTAATCCAAATAGATTGGATAACCAAAGAAAGGGATGAATGGGAGAATGATGAGAAGTGTGAACACTCATTCAAAAATTCTAGCAATATCCTAGTACATATCATATGTTTAGATGGAAAACCCATTGATTATGTTACAAATATTGCTTATTTATTTGTAACAATTCCGAACTAAAATAAAATATTCTTTGGAATTTCATACCTCTCCCTCAGGAGGGCACTCAGCGTTTATAAAAACTTACAACAGGTTGAAGAAGGATATTTTTTGGGATGGCCTTAAATTTTATATTCAAATGTTTGTGGCAGAATTTTTGGTTTTCCAACAAAATAAAGTTGAGTGAATCAACACCCCATGTATGTTACAACTTTTACCCATTTCAAGTCAATGTTGGGAGGAGGTTTTAATGGATTTTATGAAATTTTTACACAAGTATGAAGGAAAGAGTGTCATGACGGTGGTAGTTGATAGACTTACCAAGTATGCATAATTTTGTATATTCTCTCATCCATTTAAAGCCAACACAATTTCTACTACAGTACTAGAAACAATTAGAAAGCTACATGGAAACCTAAATATTATTTTAAGTGACAGAGCTCCCATTTTATTGTATTAGTACCCGATTATCTCATAGCTGATCTTATCATCATCAATCTCATTGGAGAACTAAGATAGAAAATAATTTTTTAGAAGGATATATTCATTTATTTGTATCTGATAAACAAAAAGAATGGATCAAGTGGTTACTTTTGGTTGAGTGGTGGTATAACACTTCCTTCCATACTGCACCAAAAGTGATCCCATTTATGGCACTTTATCGATATCATCCAGTATCCATCAAATCATAATTAATAAAAAATTCCAAGGTTAAAGTAATGGAATATCACATCGAGAATCAACAAAAATTTCTCCAACTCTTAAATGATAACCTGACTTTCTCACAAAATTAAATGAAACAACAGATAAATAAACATCACAACAAGATTTTTTTTTATGTAGGTGACTCGGTGCTTTTAAGGCTACAAGCATACAAATAAATGTCACTGAAGAAAGTTAATAACGATAATAAGTTATCACTGAAGTATTATGTTCCTTACAAGGTGTTACAAAATATTAGTATTATGGAATACAAATTGGAGCTTCCTATATCTTCGTGTGTGTACCCATTTTTTCATGTTTCATTCTTAAAGAATGTTATAGGTGACAAGCTCACAACTCAAAAAATATTTCAATAACTTGACGAGGAAGGAAAAATCATATTGAAACCTGAATCATTCATGGAAACAAGATCTCTACAGCTACGAAATCGAAGAATTTCAGAGTATCTCATCAAGTGGACGAACTTACCCATTGATGATTGGACATGGGAGGATGATAATTTTATATAGAAGCATCCAAAAATACTCAAGAAATGAGGACAAAACTTTCTTGAAGGAGAGGAGAATGTTAGGTCCCTATAATACAACCGAAACACCTTATTATTATTGTTAGTATAGCCCCTTTATCATTATTGTTATGCACATGTAGTCCACATATTTTTATTACTGTGGCCCATAGAAGCCCACTATTGTTATTGTTGTGCCCTTATATTATTATCGTTATGTAGTCTCTTATTATACTATGACCCCTTAGACTCCTATATATAGAAAGGAGGTTTTCTCATTTGAATCATCCAATAATTATTCATTTATGTGATGTAAATGAGGTTTCCCCCTCAAAGAGGATAATTTTAAAGCCATTGATCCACCTTTTCTTATATTTTGTGAGTTGGTTGCATAGTATGAATCTAATGGAATCCAAATTTTATATATTGTTTCCTTAACTCATTTGTGACACTTACGACAATTTGGCCATTTCCTTGCCTCAAATATTTCAATTCCATTAAATCCTTTTGTTCATAGCCCAAAGGATAGAATTGATCTTCCAGTGTATAAACAAAATCACACCAAGAGCAAAGTAGATTACCCAAATGTATAGTACATTTCTAAAGCTCACTTTCCCAGTAGACGAGAGTGGTGCCACTCAGTGGAAGAGATGCTAAATTGATGTTGGACTCAACTTCCTTGATTTGCAAAATTCACATTATACTTTAACATGTATGATCAAATTGTTTAAATTCGATGTGGGAAAATATAATTCTAATAAATATATCATGATACCCTTTCTCATCAAGGATTTCTTCTAGGACAAAGTTTTTCTTCAGTCCTGGAACATACATCACATTAATGATATGGATAAGGGAACAATAATCGTTCTTAAAGCTCATTGTACCAACTCCTTTAGTCATGTATTTTCCATCATCTTCAATTTATATAAGTAATTGCATGTATTTATCCTCCAACAAAGAAATATATATTCAATGCCATGTGAAATGAAGCATGTGAATCAATATACCACTCACTACCTCAAATGAAGATGTTAATGTAAACTATTAAGGAAAAATCCGATTTGAATTGAGAGGAGAGTGCTTCTCCTACTGATGTTGGCACAAAATGCTTATTGGATTTATTATTTTGACATTTTGTAGCATAATTTCCAAATTAATGACAATGAAAAAACTTGATATTGATAATATCCTTTTTTTCCTTGCCTTCAAATTGACTAAACTAATTTTTTCCTTGGGCCTTATTGCACTTGGATTTCTTCCTTTTGATAGCTAAAGTAGGGTTCTTCTCATCATATATTCCATATGAGACTCCATACCTTGTGATCCTCATTATCTCTTCCTCCATAATATTTGACCACAATCTCTCCTAATAAAGGAATCTATCTCTTCCATTCAATGAATCCTAGAAACTATGCCAATATTTGTGAATTTCGAGAAGAAGAAGGATCACAAGGTGTGCTGGTGGAACTTTCTCTCCAACACTTCCAAGTCCATCCCTTAAAGATATTTTTTGGCATCACTACTGATTTCAAACATTTTAGTAAGGGGCTCCACATTAGAAGCTTTGTCTCCTTCCCATGAAAATTTAGAAAAATGTGGTCTATGACTCCTTCTAGGATCATCCTTGAAGCTTTGAAAAATTCCTTCTTCCACTGATTTAGTTGTTTTGCATATAATGTAGGACGTTTAGGAATATTAGTCTTAAGGTATTCCAAAACCCCATTATCATCTAACAGAACCTACATTATATTCTTCCATACACAAAATTTTGTGGACCCTTCTAGGGCAGAACCTCTCAATAAACCTTAGGATGACATGAATGCCACACATATATAATTCCTACACTGAATGATATTCTTTGCAAAGCACATTGAATCTGATCAAGGAACTTGGTCCGTAACTTGTTTACATGTATAATACCATGTAGAAAATTGATTAAACCATGCAACTACTAATGAGATATAATTGATTACAAAAGACATAAGACTTCTCTCCTAAAATATGTGGAAAAAAAACAATGAATAGAAACACAATCACACATAGAATACAAGATATATCTCTCGAATCCAACTAGGAAAAATGCATGCATGCTTGTATTGAATAAATTGATCAATCAAATCTATTAGATATAATATGCTTCAAGCATGAAATTCAATATCCATCAACTCTTTCTCAAGGCATTCCAAACACATAGTAAAATAAGGCCTCTTAGGAGCTCTTATTTCCTAGCACAAACTTACCACTAAAGAATAGGAATTACCCATATTTCCTTGCACAAGTTCCATGAGAAATTACTCTTCCTTCTCCTCACCCCTCTACATAAAAACATGTGTACAATAAAATAAATACAATAGCGTCTTCATCCAATATCAATAGAAAATTAAATTGCACGACATTCTAGCGATAAATTTAGTAGTTTTTACAGTTAATTGAGATTAATTTTAGTTAATAAAAAGTCATACTATTCTACTCTATACTAGAACTGTAGATCAATTAATTAAAGAACACTAGATCTAACTCCACTACATAACTAGTTTTAGCTATCAACTAGTGCACAACTCACTCAAAGACATCTAACTCGAATTAAATGACAATAACTTAGTGATAGGATGACAACAAGCTTAATTAACTATGACATTGAATTTTAATTCAGATCTTTGACTAAGGAACAAGTGAAATAAGACATTCATCGCTACATTTTCAATAGAAAATGGACCTCTAGAAAATTAAATACATTAAATATTGGTCTTCTCTAACAAATGTCTATGACATGAAAGTTTACATAGATGGGAAATATTTAGTGATAAAATTATTTAAAAATTTAATCATATTTGTGCAACAATAGTGGAAACCATCAAAAGGGAACAAAACATTTTAAATGGATAGTAATATGGAAGGAATAATTCATGTTGTTAAATGACAAAATATCATAAAAATATGTTCTAATATTGCATGTTTTCCAAAAACATTTTTACGTAAATGAAATGATAATGCAATGGACATTGGTGTTGTTCTTAACACGGATGACAAACCCATTACATGTCTCAAAAAACCTGAATGAGACTAAGACAAAATTGTTGGATTCTATATATGGTAGGTTAATGCTCCCACATTCAATATCTTAATGTGATGTCTTGTAGACTTCAAGGTAGAATAAAGGATAAGATAGAGGAAGACCACATGAAATTGCAAGTTTCTCTCTATATAACTAGATAATATTCTCAATCAACACATTCTACTTCCACAAGGGAAAATAATTTCTTGAATCCAAATCAAATATGAAATCCTAATGGATTTATCATTAAGAAAAAACCTAACTAATAAACACTATGGTATTACGATTTTGTCTCCTTCAAGACTAAGGAATCTAAGGTTCAACTTAAATATCGAGAGGACAAAAGAGTAAAGGAATCCCTATGGTTTGTACACCTTTGGAAAAAGAACAAAAATTCTAACCATAGTTCCATCTAGGCAGAGGGAATAAAGGCTAAACTCAATGTTCCATAAGAGAAAATGGATTAAGAATTCTTGTAGCTTGCACACTTCTGATGCAAGAAGGAATAGATTTCCATTGCCCTCACTCTTTCTTGGTTAATAGACCTAACATACTATTTAGTTATCCAAAGGAGAAAACATTAGTAAGTATCTCCTTCCAATCACAAAATAACTCAGGCTTAAAGGTTACTTAGGAAGCAATATTACACATTCTCAATGAAAGACTTGAACTACTATAAACCCATCTTATGTTTTGGCAAGTTATTCCACTACAATTGTCATCTATTGAAATAGAAATATGCTCTATAAAGGAACATAATTTGTGATTATGAATGAAAATATTTACTGTGTTTGAACATAAATTCTTTGCTTCATATCAATGTTGATATTAATTACAAATAATGAAAATAAAGCATGTGAAGTAAGTGTGGAAGAATGACACAGCCTAAGCTGCATAAACCCATATTATGCATATAAAAATGCATGTGTATACATATGCCCCAAAATCAAACTTTCTCATTTGATGATATAGCCCTTAATCAGAATATTTCCTTTATACAAATATAGTTACCCACCTAGATAATATATTCTGACAACAAATATTTATCTGGCCCATAGTTTATGCCTGATGCACCTTTATCGTTGATCTATCCACAACCATGATATTTGACGGATATCATGCGTCAATGTGTATGATATATAACATTCTCGATCCTCTAACCTTTGGTTTGTGGCTCACACATATTATTCTATTCACATTTCAACCTACGATTTTCGCATCTATCAATCCAACAACTATCGCACTGAGAGGAGTACAATACCCGACCACTAGATAACTCGTGAAATGAATGTTTTTAATTGTGATGCGGCACCTCACGTTATTTCACATCCCTCCAACAAATACTACTTTCGATTTATTTTCCATGCAAGAACCCCTTTTTCTTTTCAGAACCGTTTCACCATTCTGCTGTGCCATCGATTCATGGTTCTATGTTCTCCTGACTCCTGGTTCCAAACAGAACAAGGTTCCAAGCATCTAATTATGTCCATCTTCACTACCTTACATTCCACTGCATCAATTGATTCATTGTTCAAACCAGAATATGGTTTCCAAAGCACATAATCCCAGAGCCAACACAAATTATTACCAAAAAGGATATTCCGGAACCAACAAAAATTACCTCCATTTATGAAAGAGATCAAGCATTGATGCCTTAATATTTACTAGAAAACCTCTACCATTAATCGTTCTGATTAAATCACATAGAAAAATAATTTTCCTCTTAGTTTGGGTTCCAAATTGTATGATTCGACTATGATTCTACCACGCCTTTGACTCTCGGTTCCAACAAACTCGGATTCCAAAAACAATTAAAACGTGGATTTGCAATGAAGGTTAACAGCATAATTTCTTCATGTTCAATCAAAACCTCATAAAATCATTTTGGCTAATTATTCTAAATAACACATAATAGAAGATATGTCCAAATAAAACTCAGAATAGAAAAGCAGCACCAGTATATAAAGATTTGAAATTTCAAAGGATTTTAGACCAAACTCAATACCATAACCGGGATTGCACATCAACCTAAAATCTATTATTCATAAAATTTACAGAGCTTTGACCCTTTCAGTTTGATTACCTCAACTATGAGGCTCTCTCTCTCTCTCTCTATCTCTCGATTCTATCTATCCCATTCTTCCTCTCGATCTATGCCTCTCTATATTTGTATGCCTTCGACGTTTACAATTTATAAAAATGGATACTACAACCAATTTTGGTTTAGATCCACAACTTGCTTAACAAAATCCTAAGAATCCTCTAAGTGCTAAAATCTCATTTTTATCCCTAAGGATCCTCTCTAATCCATAAATTCATGAAACCAATTCTAATTCTAGAATTTACAATAATTTCTCAAATCTCTCAATCCATATGAGTTTTCAATTATCTTAATTCTCTCATGTTCTTCAACATTAGAGAACATTCACAATTATTCTCACAATATTAATTAAATACTATTCTAAATTACTCAAAACATTAAAATTACACTTAGAGAACCAACTCTCTTGAAAACATAAGACCTCCTAAGTTTCCCAAATAACTAATGAAATTTGAGCAGGATGCTCCTTCACCAGACTCCCCATGTAGAAAAGCTTCCGTAGACTCCTATCTATGAGGTATGTTTCTTTTCTATAATAATGCAATAGCCATAAATCTTAATGATTTTCTTCCTCCATGATTCCAAGCTCTATTATTCTTTGATTTCATTGCTTCTTTCGACTGTTTTTTAAGTATTCTGTTGTTTTTTCTTTCATTTCCTGGTTGCCATATCTTCGTTTGCATCACTCCATTGTCTTTTCCTTCAATGTTTGCTACAGTACAACTTTTTATCCACATAATTCTCTATCTGGAGCTCCTTTCTTTGTGTTAATTTTATGTAAACTTTATCAAATTTTATATTTCTCTATCCAAATTTATTTTTTGTTGTTGTCACGTCCATTGTGTATGAGTTTCAAAAATCTTTCTCCCTTCTCTTTCTTCAACATCTGCTATTTTTTTTAAGATTACTCCAAGTACCATTATAGATATTTCTGCCATGCAAACTTCCTGAATATCTTTAAAGATATTTCCCTTTGCAATATCCAATTGTTGTTCTTCAAATTTACTTTCAAAAAATAAATTTTTCTTCAATTCTCTGACTGTAGTGACATTTTGTTCCACTGTTGTAGATCCTTTGCAATCTTCCTCAGGTTCTTTCTTATCTACTGGTGTTTTCAACCAATTCTCCAGTGACTCCAGTTCTTTCTCGTATTCACTAACCAACTGTATATTTTTTTTCCCTTGACTATCATAATATCTAGCCTTATCCTCATCATAATACAATTTTGATCTTGTTTCTTTGAAATGTTTTTGTACATTTCTCTTTCTTCCTTCATCTTTATGATAGCTTCCAGTGATTGTCTATCACCTGCAAAATCTTCAAAACCTTCACTCCAAAATTTTCAGTTTTAAAATCACAAGATTCAATAGTCTTATTTGATGGTTCTATCATTAAATCTCTTTTATGTTCCAACTCTTCTACATGACTCAAAAAATCCTCAGTAATATTCATCGCAACTTCCTCAAGCATAACATTTGAGTACTTGGCATACTTTGCTTCTTTTTCTTTCTTTTGTTCATCATTGTGAGCCAAGCTACCTATGTTCTAAACTTTAGCATTATACTGGAAAATAATGTGTACCTCCAATTGTGTATGAGCTTCCTCATGAGATTTAATAGTCTGAAAACTAAAATTCTCTCTCCTTTCCTTGACATTATCCGCAAACATACACAAATTGTAAATTTCAAAACCATAAGGCTCAATTGTCTAAAATGATGATTCAAACATCACTGCTCCTTATTCAAGTTCAAAGGAAACTTGCTCTTCTCCAACAATTTCATTTTGTTGTAGCTTTACTCCTTTGAGCTTCTCTATCCTCAATTGAACTTCTTGTGTACCTCCAATTGTGTATGAGCTTCCTCATGAGATCTAACAGTCCAAAAACTAAAATTCTCTCTCTTTTCATTGACATTATCTGCAAACATACACAAATTGTAAATTTCAAAACCATAAGGCTCAGTTGTCTGAAATGATGATTCAAACATCACTGCTCCTTATTCAAGTTCAAAAGAAACTTGCTCTTCTCCAACAATTTCATTTTGTTGTAGCTTTACTCCTTTCAGCTTCTCTGTCCTCAATCGAACTTCTCTAAGCTGCTTAAGTTTCATTTCTCCGTCAAGTTTCGTGAGGCATCATTCCAAGCACTCTATTTCCATATGAAATCTTTCCGACATTTCATCACAACCTTTGTTCTCAATTTGAATCTTCTTCTGGAAGTCCTCTCAAATTATCCTACTTTTGGTGCCATCATATTACAAAATTCTTCAATCAATTTCCTAAAAAAAAATTCATTTTTTTACCTTCTTGGAATATCACTATGAAATTTTCATTATGCTTCTGCTCCATAACAACTTTAACTGGTTGTCTTATACCGAATAGAAATTCATCTACGAATTCCTTCTGCTACAATAAATCAGTATCTTCCTCCTCTAAAAGGCATTCTCCATCATACTTCACCTCAAGAGCTTTATTCATTTTTGTGAAAATTTCATCAAACTGTCCATCATCTCCTGTACATCCTGCATACACATACAAACTATGAGTTTTAAAAACACACGGCCACATAGCCTCATTTGACTCCCTTATCATCATCTCTTCAAAGTGTTATGGAATATTCTAATAGTCCATGGAATCTTTCTCATTATCCTCTTAAGCCAGAATTTCACCTTGTTCTAGCCTACATATGGAAACTTTCATTTCTGACACTGCTTCTTTGAAATTTTCAACCAACTACTTCACTTCTCTCTATTGTAGCCTTCTCTGTAACTTAGACCACTTCAATGTCTTTTTCCTTAAGACCCAACCTTGTCTTTGGTTTTCCTCTAGCAACATTTTTACGTCATCAAGATATTTTCTTATCTCAACCAACTCCTTGTCAAGCTCCTCTTGACTCATTTGATTCTTGCAAATTGTTTTATCACCCTTTTTCTTCACCTTGTAGCCTTCTTCTGAACCTTCTTTATGACTTCCCATAGCCATATTTACTTTTGTGTGAGCTTATAGACCTGCAAAAAATCAACTTCCTTCTGAGTTGATCTTCTCACCAAACTTCTCCTCTATCTAGTTTCCAAGTCTCGTTTTCCTTAGAAATTGCACCAAGTAATCTTGCTCTCTTGCTGGTTGCTACACCCACTTCTCTTATGGACTCCTTTGTCCCTATCTATTCCAAGCCATATATGGAATAAGGTTCTTCTACAATATCTAAGAACTTCTAAAAGTTCTTCCTATAGTTTTACTGTTGTAGTCTCGTGCCAAATTTTCCATTCAATCAACTATTTCAAACTTTTATAACTTTGTAATCAATTTATGTCTCGGCTAGTTGTCTCCTGCAAACATGCAACTTTTTCACTCTCTTCATCTGTTTCAATCTGTATAATATCATTAATTAATCAAAACTTATGTATACCATCTTCCCAGCATCACCTATCTTTAGAATCTCCTTATTTTTTGGTTTTTACCATTCCTATAAATCTGGGTCTATCTCTGATCTTTATGCTTCCAATATGAAATATTTCAACATACAACTGCTGCCACAACAATCAATCCTGAGAAAAACCTCAATCCACATCAATTTGGATCTCATTCCAAAAATGCATCCCTGTCCTTGAATAATACTTTTGAATTTCAGCCTCAACAAATTAGAAATTACACAGAGCATTATTTTCTTTCTAAGCATCTATCTCTCCAACAATATGTAATCATAACATATTTCATCTCTTTCTCATGCAATTTTTGTAAATACAATACAAAAACTTCTCAAAAATTTACTTCTAAGTAGAAAAAAATATTCCTTTGTTATCATAGTATACCATGTGTGATAATACTTGTTATTCTACAAACTTTATCTGACTGCAATAACTCACTATCTTGAGGGACATCTCAATCTATTGATACCTCTCTCAGCTGCACGCAGAATCCCTTTATATTTTATTATGAACACCCTTTCTTCAATTTCAGTTGCATTCTTGCACAATTCAGTTTTAACTTCAAAATACTTTACTTCGGCTTTGATACCACTTGACGCAGCCTAAGCTATGTAAACCAATAGTATGCATATAAAAATGCATGTGTATACATTTTCCCTAAAACCAAACCTTCTCATTTGCTGATATATAACTTAATCGGACTATTTCCCTTATATAAATACAATTACCCACCCAAGTAATATATTCTAACAACAAATATTTACCCGACCCATAGTTTATACTAGATGCACCTTTACCATTGGTCTATCCACAACCATTATATTTTACGGATATCACACGTCAACGTGCATGATATATAACATTATCAATCCTTGGATCTTTGGTTTATGGCTCACACTTATTATTCCAAACCCATTTCAACCTACGGTCCGTGCGCATATATCAATCCAATGAACATCGCACTCAGAGGTGTACGATACCCTACCACTCGATAACTCGCGAAACGAATGGTTTTTAATTACGACGTGGCACCTCCACGTTATTTCACATCCCTTCAACAAATACTGCTTACCATTTTTGTTCCATGCGAAAACCCCTTTTTATTTTTCAAAATTGTTTCATCGTTCCGCTGTGCCATCAATTCATGGTTCTACATTCACCCGACTCCTGGTTCTAAATAGAACAAGGTTCCAAGCATCTAATTTCATTCCTCTTCACTTGATTACATTCCACTGCATCAACTGATTTTCTATTCCAACCAGAATATGGTTTCCAAAGCACATAATCCCAGAGCCAACACAAATTATTACCAAAATGGATAGTCTGGAACCAACACAAATTACCTCCATTTATGAAAGAGATCAAGCACTAATGCCTTAGGATTTACTCAAAACCCTCTACCATTAATCGTTCTGATTAAAACACAGATATATAGAGTTTTCCTCTCATTGCAGGTTCCAAATCATATGATTCCACCATGATTCTACTACGCCTTCGACTCTCGGTTCCAAAAAACTTAGATTCCAAAAACAATTAAAACATATATTTGAAATGAAGGTTAACTGCATAATTTCTTCAGGTTGAATCAAAACCTCATACAATCATTTTGGCTAATTCTTCAAAATAACACATAACAGGGAATATGCCCAAATTTAACTCAGAATAGAAAAACACCACCAAAATATACAGATTTGAAATTTCAGAGGATTTCAGACCAAACTTAATACCAGAATCGGGATTGCACACCAAGCTAAAATCTAGTATTTATAAAATTTACAGATCTTTGACCCTTTTGGTTTGATTACCTCAATTATGCAACTCTTTTTCTCTCGATTCTATCTATCCCATCCTTCCTCTCAATCTATGCCTCTCTACATTTTTATGCCTTCGAGGTTTACAATTTATACAAATGGATTCTACAACCAATTTTGGTTTAGATCGAAAAATTTCTCAACAAAATCCTAAGAATACTCTAAGTCCTAAAATCTCGTTTTTATCCCTAAGGATCCTTTGTAATCCATAAATTCATGAAACCAATTCTAATTCTACGATTTACAATAATTTCTCAAATCTCTCAATCCCTATTAGTTCTCAATTATCCTAATTCTCTCATGTTCTTCAACATTCGAGAACTTTCACAATTATGCTCAGAATATTAATTAAATACTCTTCTAAATCACTTCAAACATTAAAATTACACTTAGAGAACCAACTCTTGAAAACATAAGACTTCCTAAGTTTCTGAAATAACTAATGACATTTGAGCACGATGCTCTTGCATCAAAGAATCAATCATTAATACTCATATTCGAAGATAAAAATAAAAACCATTCAATAATCAACGTTCACAAAAGCTCTTGTCCTTATTTATGAATGAAAAATAGACTAGATCTGTGTAAATTCATGCATCTACACATCAACAAAGGAATAAATCCAAATATAATGACTAACTTCAATGAAATATAGAAGCCTATTTTACAATGTTTTTTGTGTTATGCAACGAACTCCGAGACCTTACAAAGAAAGCTTGATTAGATGCAATCTTATGATGCAGATCTCAAGTTGGAAAACTTTTTATGTTCCTTAAAAAAATACTACCTGGATAATTTATCTAAGAATTCTTCATTGAAAAGATAAAATATTATTTATATTACATTCTAACAAATCCGTAATTAAACCAATCACATCATCATTTATATTTCATATGTTTTCACATTCACTCATGCATCGAGAAAATATGTGATACAAGGTGAAAACAATATCTTTATAACTATTTAAAACTACATCTAAAATATACAGAATAGGAAAATTGAAACAAACCCTAAAATCATATCTTTCAAACTCATATTTTACATTTAAGAGACAATATATAAAAGTTTATCAAGTCATACATATATAAGACAAAGTTTCACTTTGTAATAAGAAAGGTTAGAAAATATGTCAACCCCACTTAGATATTCATGACCTAAATATTACACGAGAATATTTATCCCAATCATACAATCTCAATGATTTACCATATACTAGTGAGAGACAATTTTCTAAAGGAAAAACACAATGGAGGACAATCTAGTTATTTTAGCTATGACAAAAGATATGCCTAGCTAAATTTTTAATTTTATTGGGAGGGAATGACAACTAATGTAGGGAATTTTGTGCATAAATTTAGAATTTATTCGATATTTTAATGTAAAAAAATAAAATGTTAAGTTTTATGAGGTTGCAAGAATCCATGAGTATGAATGATATTTGTACTTAGAAATTTGGGAAAAGAATAAGTTTGAAGTGCTAGTGAAGAGTAAGTTTCCATAGCCTTGTAGAAAAAGTATAAAAGGGTTTGATCGGAGAGAAATAGAAGTGAGATTTTAAGTTTGTGATCTCTTAAAGTCTTTTTGAGAAGACAAGTGTTTCCAAAACATGAGTAAAATAAGCTAAAGCTCAAGAAATTGGGTTTTGTAAAATATTAAGAAAGTTCATACAAAATGCATATGAGAATGAAATACCCCTCATATAGGGATCTCTCCTATATTTAATGTCATGAAATTGTATTCCCACAAAGAATTTGAACTATATGATGGGAAAGGTGCAAAAGTGATTAAATGGAATAAGTAGTTACCCACTTTCAAAGTGTTGCTCATTATAGAGTGTATTCTCAATCAAATAATTGCAAAGATAAAATAAAAATACAAACTCTATTAGTATTTGGTCAAGTCAAAGGGTCCTCTAGTTTCTAAAATTAGGGATACATGTAATTAGTACCAACCCATTGTGTGTTGTAGTGATATTTTATTTAATAAGAAAATATATAAAAGGAGATGAGTTAACTTCTAGACCTCTGAACATAGGCCACAAAAATGTAACCTTATATCTTGAATAAAATATCTCTGACCTAGGCTCATATGGTGGCTTAAAATCATAGTTCTTCATTTTCAACTATGTTCAATATGTCAAACCAAAATTAATTGGAGACAAAATAGTTAACCAACCATATTCAACTATAGTCTATCATAAATAATTTTAGTTTAACGTGCACAACCATAAGCATCAAAATAAATCATTTATGGACCATAATTGACCTTTCTCAAATATAATTTACCATATTTTACTATAATAAGTCCCTTATTATGTTCCACTAATCCTACCAACCCCTACCTACATGTTGTAACCATCAACTTACTCAACAACATTATTGAAATGGTTGAAACACCTCAATCAATATCACTTTCCACGTTCCATACACCAATAATTAACATTAATGAAAAATAATATTAATATTATTTATTTTAACAACACTATTAATATAACTACGATAATAATAAAACACTACCAACATGTTCAAGTTACTAGTCTCGTAAGAATAAGAATTATTAATGTATATAAGCTTATATCTATATCTCATGAATTTTTGATTTTTACTAGTGTCTAAATAAACAACTTAAATGGTTGCAACGAGTTCATATAATAATACGTAATCAACCATGAAAAAATTATCTTTGACGCTCAATTGAGGGTAGACAAAAAGCTAGCCATTCTTCTAGTCGGTCGTCGGAAGTTGACGCAACTATATTACAACCTCTAAAATGATAGTGTGAATATATAAAGCATTAGGGATTAATATGTAGGTCATATGCAAAGAATATTGTCTCCGGCTCTTTCAAGATATATTCACAAACTATTCCTTCAAGGTATCTTTGAGAAAACGAAGAGATGGGTGATTCAGGAAATGGAAGCGATACTGATAATACCAATCTTGCGAGAGAAAATTTTGAGAAGGTTACGGATATCTTGGGCAACGCAAAAGGTAGAGAACTCCAATGGAAAATATCTATGCCTTTGATTGTAACGAGTGGAACTGATGGCCATTCACATGAAGGACGGGTATCCACGGAAAATGAAGATACCTATCAGCAGCACTTGATCTCTAGCATAATGTTTAGATGGATTGAGGGACATGGGGAGAATGACTGGGAATTGGAGAATGTTTGGGATAATGTCAGTGTAAGTCACTAATATCAACTATAAATCAAATATTTCTAATTTCTCTAAAACATATAGTAAAGTATAGTGAAGGGTTTGGTAGATTTGTTAAGTCACATTATGATGATAAAGAAAAATAATAATTACATTAAATAATTAAAAATATTAAAAATAAAAAGTTTTTTTATTATAGATAGTGTAGATTAATAAGTAATATAGATCCATCTTAATTGAATATTTATAAACTTTAAGAGACATTAAATCTATTGAATTACAAATTTGAATTGGAGTGTGAAGTAAAGGGCTTGCATAATCATGCCTGAATTTACAAATTTATAGGTATTTTTCCAAATGAAAAAGATTTAGTTAAATGGATCCAACGAAAATGGCAATCAGAAGGCCACATAGATCTTAAATTTGGGGCCACACTGCATTTTAACATGATCTTTACTAACGTCATGGATAAAGAAATATTATTTTGAGGGAGGACCATATTTCTACTATAATGTAGGTTTATTGTAAACCCAATTGAAGGAATGTTATAACCGTGATCAAGAAAAAAAAAATTGGCACTAGCATGGGTGAGGCTCTTCACATAGATGCTAGATTTCTCGGACCCAGAAATACTCAAAAGCATTCGTAACCCTCTTGGAAGATTTGTGAAGATAGCACAAACCACTTGTAAACGAAGGTATATGTCGTTTTCCCTAATTTGTGTTTATATGAATATAACTGAGCCTCTTATAGAATCAATAGAATTGGAATATGAAGGAGAAGTCTTGCAAAAACTTCTTGATTATTAATGTGAGTCATTACTATTTTTCGGTATCTTTAAATGAGTATAAGATGTTTACAAATTTCTAAAAAAAATATTCCTTGAATAAATTTAGTTTCAGAAATCTCACTTCCTTCGTTATCCTTACAAACCTATTTTCACTATTCCTCATTTGGTCTTCTCAAAGTTACCCTGTTGCTCCTAAAGAGATTCATCGTGGGCTTATACTGCTCACTTTTATCCTTCTTTCCTACCTAGAAACTTTTTCCCATGTTCCCTAGGTTCCTCAAGTATTGATGGTCTCAAAAATATCTTTATAGGATCTTTAAATAAGTCAAGTACATTGGATTTTGAATCTTCAATACAAGAATTTTGGAAATACTCTACTTTCACTTAAAAATTTCCAGGTCAAGTTTCATTCAAAATCAGGTCAAGGGACACTCCCACTAGGTCATTAGGGTTTTACATTATTTATGTTCATCCTTGGATGTTTCAGGAACTACTTTTCGTTTGCTAGAATCCGGCTCAGATGTAGTAGAATGTCAAGACATGGTTATTCAAGAAGGACCTAAAATTTGTAATGAAGTTTGTCTTATCAGTTCAGAACCTGCAAATGAGGAAGATGGACAAAGTCCAGCACTTCTGCAGAAGTGTTGGAACATTTATTAGGAAAAAGTAATGATGAGGTAGACTGTCTACTCCTGAATGAAAACAACTTACAACAAGGAAAAGGGAAACACATAGTCTTGAAGATGATTAGGTTTTATACACTTGTTAGTTTAGTTGAGTTCCAATAACTCATGTTTATCCCATAATAATTATGATCTTCCTTTTATAAACCCATTTTGTTGTGGTTTATAAGGCACTATCAATTCCCCTTGATTCTTTCTGAATCACAAAAGTTATTGAATTACATTGAAAAATATTCTCCACCATTGCCCATCCTCAAAGCCTTCACCTATTTCCATCTATATTTCTTGTTAATTTTTTTGAATTCGGAAAAATTTCAGAATGTCTAATATTTCTTTCGCATGAATAAAATCCAAAACTTGTGTGAAAAATCATCTACAAAATCACATAATACATGTCTTTTGTTGTGGAAGTTGTCAAGAGCGATACACAAATGTCTAAGTGAACTCTATCAAGGATCACCTTTTCTCGGATTTCGTTCTCATGGAAGGTGGCTAAGATATACTTCCTCAATGTGCACCCTTTTCATGTATCTCGTTTTCAATTGCACCCTTGGGAACTAGTTTAGCAATATGTTGCATGATCTTCAAAAAACCATGGTGTAGATGGCCTAATATCATTTGAAATAACTCATTGATGTCTCTACTCTCCACCTTATTTTCTTTCATGCTAAAGAAATCATAATATTCTAAATCCAATTTTTAAAGGTTATTTACTTGAATACCATTCTTTTTCACTTTTTCCATGTCTCTGTGATGAAGGGACCCATTTCCTCTGCTAAATATCACATCATAGCCACGGTCTTCCAGCATAGCAACATAAGCCAAATTATTCTTTAAACTAGGAACATACATGACATATTTTAATGTGAGAGCAATACCCAACTATCTCTGAAAGGTAATTATACCTATGTTGGTAGCGTTATACCTCTCTTCATCTTTCATCTCAATGTGTATATGGAGATGCTTCTCCTCCAAGCTACTGAAGAATTATTTTTTGTCGGTCATATGGAATGAAGCTCCACTATATATGTACCATAGAGAACCTATCACCGATGACAACATGCATGCAATGTGGATGAAATCCAGCTTGAAATTTTAAGCAAACGCTTCAGCAACCTCTCCTCCTCAGGGCTTATTGTTGGTATTTTTGTGTGGAAAAGTTGTGGCATAGTGTCCAAATTAATGATAGTGAAAACATTTTACCTTTGACAAGTCTTGCTTCTCACCTGCCTGACTAGAATATAATATATAATTTGACGTTGTCCCTTTCCCTTTATTCTCCTTTCCATCCAAGGCATAATTCTTCTCATCATTAGTCTTTTATGAGTATTCATCTTTTGTGTTCGGTCGAATCTCTTACTGGACCAAGTTAGACTAGAATTTCTCCCACTTTCGTAGATTCTCCCTCATATTCACTGAATACTCATGGTTTTCCCAACTCTTGGAAAGGCATAGAAGTTCTAGGCTGAAAAAATAATCCTCAAAAAATTTCACACAAACACTTCCAATCTCATATCCACATCGACTGCACCTCATAAATTATTTTGGTATTGTGTTGTCCTTCTCCATCTCGATATTTATGAGATTGTGCTTCAACACCAACATCTCATGGTCAGTACTATTCAAAAAATTATTTTTTAAGGCCTTCCACATAGCATATGGAGTTTCCTTTACATGTAAGTTCAAGAAAATATGATATCAAACTCCTTTTAACACAATCCTTCCCACATTTGCCACATTATTCTTCCATGAATCAAGATATTGGGTATCTTCTTCTGTGCGTCATGGAATATCATTGTATATGAATTCCTTCAGTTTTTTTTTCCTCCAAAAATTCCTCAAAAATTTGATTCCAATCTATGTAATTCGAACTACCATCAAGGGAATATTCAAGTCTCAATCCATATAAAGGCATATTGATCTATTGTTGGTCTCAAAGAATAAATCTACAAATTTGACTCACATGTTCGAAACAAACTCATATTCTTCCCCTCTATTGTGATCCCTCCTCTTAGACCATGTATAAAATCCACATAGATTCAAATAATCTTGTAATATGAAAAAATAAGGTTCGTGAATATATTTTACAAATTGCGGAAAACCAAATTCGATCACGGAATCACATGAACAAGAAAGAGAAAGAATTTCAATCATACAACAAAATTATTTATCTAGGGAAGACATTACCTAAAAACCTGACTATCTGTATATTTCATAAATTCAAGAACATGAAATAATACAATGCTTCTATCAGGCTTGAGATCTCTTTGCACTATCTCTAACAATATCACTCTGAATTAAGAAATTTTGGTCCAATATTTAATCACTTACTTGCCTCTGTCTCACCAGCCCTACTCATGCATTCATCAGATAATTGAGAGTCTATTAATTAGAAAATTTCCATAAATTAATTGTGCAATACAACCAAGGTCTCTTGATGACCTCATGCATGACCTGTACAATTTTCTAGTTATACAAGTGATAGTCTACTTCCCTTTAACTCCAATCTCAACTGGGTTAGTCTTAGAAATAACATGCAACAACTATTTATAGCCAATTATTAGTTATATGATTCATCACTACATGTGAATTAAATCATATTTAATTCATTGGACCTATCACTAGCTTATCACTCAAATAGAACTAGTTAAACTGATTTTAACTGAGATAATTGAGTTAACTAATTACAACTTGAAATAAGTTGTAACTCTACCCCATAAAACTTAGAGTGAAATCAACATGCCTGCAGTTTGACCCTCAACTCGAACTCAGTGAGCTAACTAACCTTTCCTAACTCAGTTAACTCGTACAAGTTGTCATGTGATGTGGAATTACAATTTCCTTTTAATTAAATTAAGGGAAAATTAATCTAGAAGTCATTTATTATTTCCATTAAGACACTAATTTGTAATGATTCGTAGTATTCTCTATAAATTTTGAGCCCCTTATTCCTTACTATTTTTGTATTTCATTTTTTTCTATAACACTTTAAAATTCTATTGTTACACATCACTGTGCTATATTGCTAATTTCTTCTATTGATTGTCTACCATAAAAGAGGATTTACATCTACAAATTCTCCCAACTTTTGCTAACTTCTTCTTCCTTATTTTTTCAACGCTTTCTAACTCTGTCAGAATAGTTACTTTTCGAATTTTTGAATACAACAAATAAAGGAAATGAGTCTCCCCCTACAATACAGAGACTTAAAATAATGCATAAATTAATATTCAATACACACATGCAGCATAATACACATGAGAGGAATGAATTTCGTTTTTCTATTCAACTCTCTTCTAAAACATAATGAAATTACATCTCTTAAAAAAAATGGCCATAACCTATAAAACCTAATTAAATTCATTGCAATTCAATTGTTGAATGAGCATTCGACAACCATTCATCCTTGGGCTGTCAAAATGGCCCATTTCTACATTAAAACAACGTGGAGGCTGTATTCTGGCTTATACAAGAAAACACATAAAAACGCGTTCAAAACAAAAAAGCACAGAATTCAAATTTTATTCAATTCCATTCTAATTCCACATCACATCCGCACAAGTTGGCGATCTCAAACTTTGACTATCATGCTATCTTTTAGACACTATGAACTCTGATGTGCGATAGTGATGTGGCACCATCGCATCACATTCAAAATAACATAGCCCACGAGAGCTTATGGAAAAACTTAACTTTGTGCGATTGCGATGTGTGATAGCATGATCACATCACATTTCAAATAAAATAGATTGCAGCCTGCAGAAGGTAAAGTTTAAACCTTGACGACGCAATGTGCGATGGCAGAATCGCGTTGCAAAAAAAACAACTTAACTTGCGCGGAAGGGAAGGAAAGTTGTGAACATTTTGAAATGTGCTCTGTAGTGCAGCTTAAGTGTAACAATTGTTGTAAGTGGATAACAAATAAAATGAACAAAAAAAAAGGTTTGGTCGAAGTGGTAACGATAAGGTGGGTCCCGCCAATATCACATCGAAAGAGACATAACATACGGTGAAGGGCTTAAGTTTGGGAATAAAATCTTGCGAAGTGCGGGTGGCGACAGGGTAAGTTGTGGTATGTAAGAAATCAAAAATACAAAGGAATAATCAGAATAAAAAATGTTTGGGGCATATGGTAATGTGGTTGGATGTACGGTAGGACCCGCCGATATCACATTAGTGGTAGAATAAGATTTGTGGTGAAAGTGTTAAGAGGTAAGGTAAAAGATTTGCGATGAGGGAAAAAGGTAAGACAAAAATAGTAGTTGAAGAAATAAACACAGAGTTAAAGGTTTGGGTACTTTGTTTTGACCTTTGGGTGGATTTGTGAGAATGCCTCTAGCTTCTTCGATCGTTGCTTGTCCCTCTCTGCTCAAAATTGATGAAGTGTGGGCTGTTGTCTCTTCTCATTCATGGTGGTGGTTGGGAGTATAATTCCAACACTCCCCTTTAATCAAAAGAGCCTCCATCAGTCGTTCTCAAACATTTTATGAGATACTCAAAATTATTCTGTGCTAATGGCTTTGTGAGGATATCAGCGAACTGTTCCTGTATCCTGTAATGTTGCAAAACATTCTCACCATTTTTAACCAATTCTCATATAAAATGATATTTTGCATCTATGTGATTTTTTATCTTATGGAAAACATAATTTTTTGATAATGCAATTGTGGAGCTATTATCACTATAAATTTTGGTTCCTTTGTCTTGCTCATGATGCAAATATCTCAGCATCCTTCTCGTCCAATTAGCTTGGCATGTTGTTGCTGGTGTTGCCACATATTTTTCTTCTGCTGTTGATAATGCAACTATTGGTTTCTTCTTGTAAGCCCATGAAATATCTCCCGATCCCAAATGAAACACATACCTAGATGTGCTCTTCTTGTCATATACACTTATAGCCCAATCATTTTCATTGTAACAATCAATTTAAAATTATCCGTTGAGGAGTATAGAACACCATACTCCTTTGTTCCATTTACATACCTCAATATTCTCTTAGCTGCTTCCCAATGTGTCTCCTTTGGTGTCTCCATGAATCTCGATATTGGAATTAAAACATACATAATATCAAGCCTATTTGTAGTCAAATACATTAGACTACCAACTATGCTCTTATACACTATCAAATCAACATTCTTGTTGCACTCTTCTTTGCTTAACATCAACCCCATGATATTTAGAGTTAGTGCTCCTTTGCAGTTTTGCACGTTAAACCTCTTCAACAGTTCTCCAACATATTTTTCTTGGGAAATAAAAATTTCCTTTTAATTTTGCTTTACTTCTATGCCTAAGAAGTATCTTAATAAACCCAAATTAGTCATTTCAAATTCACTTCTCTTGACTTCTTTAAAATAAACAATTAGAGAAAATTCATTTCTTGTGAGAATAAAATCATGTACATGTAAAACAATGATAAGGATCTTACAATAATTTTATTTAATGTAGAGTGTGGGTTCACCATCACATTTTTCGAACCGATTATCGATCAGGTAAGCATCAATGCTGTTGTACCATGCTCTTGGTGCTTACTTCAGCCCATAAAGAGCCTTCTTCAACTTGCACACTTGGTGCTCTTGGCCTTCAATTTCATAGCCTAAAGGTTGTTCAATATATACCTCCTCTTTCAACAATCCATTCAGAAATGTTGATTTTACATCCATTTGGTAGACTTTCCACTTTTGTTGTGCTACAATGCACAACACTGTCTCCACTGTCTCCATCCTTGCAATAGTTTCAAAGTTTTCTTCGTAAGCTCTTCCTTGTTGCTTCTTGTAGCCTTTCATAATAGTCTTGCTTTATGACTTTCAATCTTTCCTTCAGAATTGCTTTTGGTATTATAAACCCATTTTACTCCAATAACTTCTTTAGCTTGTTGGAGGTCCACTAAATCCCATGTATCATTCTTTTCTATTGCACCAATCTCTTCTTTCATTGGTTCATTCCATTTTTATTCTTTTACTGCATCTTAAAAATGCATTAGGTCATCAACATGACAAAAAAAGAAAATAAAGAATTCAAGGCATTATTATTATCATCTTCTTACTCATAAATTTCACTCAAAGTTCATCTTGGTCTTCTTGGTGTGCTTGGATTTCCACTTGAACTCGAGGGAGTTTCTAATCCGCATGGTATGCTTGGAGAAGCACTTCCTTGATTTCTAAAGGTTGTTCTCTTTCATTATTGTGGTGTGGTTTGTTGTGGTTGTGTAGGTGGAGGAGGAGCCACTGTGGAGAGATTATCTTCTGCAATAAATTCCTCTCGCTCTTTGTGAGACATACATGTCTTCACATTCAGTGTTTTCTCTAAAATTCCATCCCAAGCTTCTTCTTCAATAAATTGCACATCTCTGCTCGTTATAACTTTCTTGGTGGATGGATTATAGAGTTTGTAGGCCTTTGATTCATCATTGTATCCAAAAAATATACACTTCTCTCCCTTGCTTTCCAACTTCTTTATTAGTTGATCTGGGACATGTGCATAAGCCACACATCCAGATACTTTCATGTGAGTGAAAAACTGCTTTGTTTCACTCCATTCTTCCACAGGGACTCTGTTCATAACAACCTTGGTTGGTCATCTATTCAAAATATACGCTACACAATTGACAGCTTTAGCCCAATACTCATTTGGCAAATGTGTTTCCTTCCATACTTCTGACCATGTCCATGATGGTCCTGTTCTTCCTTTCTGCTACACCATTTTTCTATGGTGTATATCTTGTGGTAAACTACTTTTGTATGCCATTCTCCATACAAAAACATAGGAAATATTTGGAGATATATTCTCCTCCTATGTCAGTTCTCAACACTTTTATGTAGTGCCCACATTGCTTCTCAACAAGATCTTTGAAGTGGTAGAGCTATTCAAACACTTCACTCTTCTGTTTCAATAAATAAACACATGCCTTTATTGCATAATCATCTATAAATTTCAAGACATAATGACTGCTAGCTAAAGATGGAATTTGCATTGGTCCACACAAATATGAGTGGAAAATCTTTAAGGGTGCCTTTGCCCTTATACTCTTCCGTGGTGGGAATGCTTCTATGTGCTGTTTTCCAAAGATGCATCCTTCACATAGGCGGTCTGGCTTCTCAATGAGTGGTAATCCTCTTGCCATCCCATTTCTATGCAAGAGGCTAAAACCTCCAAAATTGAGATCTCCAAATCTCAAGTGCCGTAACCAATTTTTGTCTTTCACTTCTTGAAAGACCTCATGTGTGACTCGTTCTACAACACCTCCTTCCTTCAATTCTGTAATGATTTATAGAGGAAACATCCTATTCTTTGTCATATGCACTAATGTGATGACCCTTGTACTTTGAGGTATGTCCATGATTGTACACACGTTATTTAAAAAAAATACATTGTAGCCCTTATACACGAGCTGTCCAATGCTCAGAAGGTTACATTTTAAGCTAGGTACATAATATACATCTGGCACAAGTTTATTTTATCCCTTCCTTGTCAATATACTGACTCTTCCTTTTCCCATGATAGATATTTTGCTTTTAGTCCTCGTTGTCACTTCAAATTTTACATTTTCATCTAGATTCGCAAACATTTTTACATTTCTAGTCATATGGTTACTATAACATGAGTCTAGGAACCAAACATATTCATGTTTGTCTTGTGCTACATTACATGTTAAAATCACATTATTCCGGTTTTGACTTTCTTTTGCAAAATTAACATTTTCCCTATTATTGATGTCATTTTGTTTCTTTCTACATTGATTGGCATAATGCCAATACTTTTTACAATAATGGCATTGGACTTGGGATTTGTCATACCTTTGTCTTTATGCTTTGTGTTGGCTTGGGCCTTCACTTTGATTCTGATTGCTACCCCTTCCACTTGTGCTTACAAGGCTATTTCTTCCAGCTTTCTGTGGGCTTCTTCCTCTTCCTCAACAATTTGATCTTCCTTGACCTCTACATCGACCAAAAGATATTTGTGTCTTGAAAGCAAGCTCCGTTGAGGATTTCGTTGTTCTATTCATTCTATGATCATGTGACTTCAGGAATGCATGAAGTTCATCCAGTGAAAATTATGAGAGATCCTTTGTCTCTTCTATTGCCACTACTATGGCATCAAATTTTGAGGGTGGTCTTCTCAAGATTTTCTCCACTATTCTTCTTTCCTCAAGTGTCTCTCCATGAGACCTTATCTGGTTAACCAACCCAATAACATGTTTGAACAATGAGTCTATGTTATCAGAATCTTTCATACGGAGAGTTTCAAAGTCTCTCCTCAACATTTGTAACTTTGTTTTCTTCACTTTCTCCATGCCTTGATAGGCTGTCTTGAGAAAATCCCATGCCTCCTTAGAATTTATTGCTACTACAATCATTGGGAGAATACTCTCATGAACTTCTTGATAGAGATAGAAGATGACTTTAAAGTCCCTCTTCCTATTATCTCTCAACAAGTCTCTTTCTGATACCGTCAAATCAACCAGCGTTGTTGAGTGTGCTGGTTCTTGGAAACCTTGTTCCACCAGCTCCCATATATCTTGTGAAGAAAATATTTCCCTCATTGTAATGGCGCAATAATCATAGTTCTTCCCATTAAGCTATGGTAGTTGGGGATTTCTCAAGCTTGTGCCTGATGCTTCCATTCTAACTGTGTAAAACAGAATCTTTCTCACTGCTAGAGAAATCTGCTTCTTCAAACCAATCTTATTGCTTCTGTAGTGAAGAGTGAGCTTTTGCGTCTTTCACCAAGAGCCTAGACCAGCTCCGATACCATTTTAGAATTTCTGAATACAAAAAATAGAGGAAACGTGTTTCCCCCTACAACACAAGGACTTCAAATAATGTGGAAATTAACATTCAATACACACAGGAAGCGTAATACACAAGAGAGGAATCAATGAACAATTCTTGGATGATACAATTTACAAAACCTCCTTTCTATATATAGGAGTCCATGGGGCCATAATGTAATCCTAGTGGGGCCACAATGTAATCCTAGACAACCTAAAAATTATAATTTAAGGGAACAATAATAACAAGATGGGAGTTACAAGGGTATAATAATAACAATAAGGGGGTTACATTAACAACAATAAGGGAATATACTAGTAATATAGGGACCTAACATGCCCCTCTCCTTCAAAAAAGTGTTGTCCTCAACGCTTGAGTAGTTGGGAATTCTTACAAATATATAAGCGATCTTTGTACCATAAGGAATTATTTTTCCAACTAAATGTATCAGATGTACTAGGATCTTGCTGAAAATTTTGAATGACTGTACATACATATTTGTCCTTCTTCCATTCATCTCTTACTTCGGTTATCCAATCTATTTTTATAATAGAAATGGCACAAAGCAATGCTTCCACCTCTTCATTCTTTCTTGAGAGTGCATCTGCAACCACATTAAGCCTTCCTTTTTTGTAGATTATTTCAAAGTCATAACCCAACATCTTTGTGACCCATTTTTTCTTCTCTTCTAAAGATAGTCTTTATTCCAAAAAGTGTTTAAGACTATCATGATTAGTTTTTACCTTGAAGTGTCTTCCCATTAGGTAAGTTCGCCATTTCTTTATTGCATGTAGTATTGCTAACATTTCCTTCTCATAAATAGGTTTCTGTAAATAATTTCCTTTGATTGGACGACTTTCAAAAGAAATGGGTCTCCCTTCCTGCTTTAAAACAGCACCAATTACATTTCTTGAGGCATCACATTCCACAATAAAGGTTTTTGTGAAGCCCGGTGTAGCTAAGACCGGTGCTAGGCACATTGCCTCTTTAAGATGTTCAAAGGCCTTAGTTGCTTCAGAGTCCATGAAAATGCATCTTTCTTCAATAATGTTGTTAGAGGTGCTTCTATTCTCCCATAGTTCTTAAAAAACTTGCAATAACACCCTGTTAACTCGAGAAATCCTCACAACTGCTTTATGGTTGTGGGGACTTTTGATTCCTTAATGGATTTAATTTTGTTAGGGTCTAGTTTAACACCCTCGTGAGATACATATGACCTAGATATTCCACCTCTTGTACTCCAAAGAAACATTTGGATGCTTTTGCATATAATTGTTTCTCCTGCAATAATTTGAGCACCTTGTCAACATGTTCAACATGATCCTTCCAAGACCTGCTGTAGATTAGTATATTATCAAAAAATACTAGCACAATTTTTCTAAGGAAGGGTTTGAAAATGGAATTCATCAACCCTTGAAATGTAGAAGGTGCAATGGTAAGGCCAAAAGGCATGAAAAAAAATTCATAATGACCCTCATGAGTTCGAAATGATATTTTTGGAATATCTTCAGTCTTCATTCTAATTTGATGATATCCTGGATGAAGATCCAACTTGGTAAAATAAATTGCTCCATGTAATTCATCTAATAATTCATTAATCACAGTAATGGGAAATTTATCTTTAATGGTGAGCTTATTGAGCTCCCTATAATCCAGACACATTCGCCATGATCCATCCTTCTTGTGTACCAGTACTACAGGAGAAGAGAAAGAACTTTGACTAGGTTGAATTATACCCACCTCTAACATTTCTGCAATCATACATTGAATTTCGCTCTTTTAGACATAAGGTTATCTATAAGGCCTGATGTTTGGAGGAAAACTTCCTGGAATCAGATGAATAGCATGATCATGATCATGAATAGGGGGGGAGTCCTTTGGGAGTTTCAAATTCCTTGGAATGATTGTCCAAGACTTGTTGGAGACATGTAGAAATAGATGAATTTGATGTTGGAACTTCTAGTGAGCATAATTGTGCAATTACGCCTCATTTTTCTTTATTTAGAAGCTTTGTCATGACATTAGAGCTTATTATCCTTCCCAGCTTCCCCGCAATACACTGTAATTCAACTTCCTTTTCTTCTGAAAAAAATTTGAAGAAAAGTTCTTGAAAATTAAAAGCTACCGTCCCCAAGGATTGTAACCATTGTACTCCTAGTACAACATTAGCACCTGCCATAGGAATGGAGAGAATTGGACTAGTCAATACATATTCCCCCATGGTTAGCTTGATATTATGGCATTTTTGAGAGAAATTTATAGTTCCTCCATTTGCAACCATCACTTGACATTCTGGTGCTCAGTATAGGAAACAATTTAAGTCCTTGGCTACCTTACAATGAATAAAATTATGGGTGCTACCTGAATCAATCAACACTATTACCTTTTTCTTCTTCACATGTCCTTCTATCTTGAGAGTTTGCGGAGTGGTAATTCCTATCAGTGCATTACACGATATGGTCAGATTCATTTCTTCCTCTTCTAGGGTTGTTTCCTAGTCTATATCCTCTTCTTGTCCATTTTCTCCTTCCTCTTCACAATCTATGTAAAATAATTTATTCTCATCATACTTATGACCTTTAGTGTATTTTTTATCAGAACTGTAGCAAAGCCCTTTTGCTCTTTTTTTCTTTGAATTGTTGTGGTGTCAACCTTGTAGGTTGTGGAAATCTAGGCATAGCAACACTTCCTTCTTTATAGAATTGAGTGGTAGGCTTCCTTGTCGCCATAATTTTACATTCAACTTTTCTTGCCAACCTGAATGTCTTCTCCAATGAATCAGGTTCCAAAATGCGAACTTCATGTTGGATGTTATCCTTTAAAGTGCCTATGAAGAGATCAATCCTATGTTCCTATGGAATATCAGTTACCCTTATATTGAATTTTTGGAAGTCCTCAATGTGCTACCCCACTAAACCCTTTTGTTTGAGATTTATCAATTGGATAAAGAAGGTGTTGCTCTTTGTATCCTCATAATGTGCTATCATTTCCTCCGTAAAATTGACCAAGTGACAATTTTTTTACAGGAGAAAAGCCATCCATACCATACAAATGTATTTTTTTCTAAATGTAAAATTGCAATGCATACCTTTTGTGTGTTTTGCACGTTATGGAGATCAAAATATTGTGTCGTCTGTAGTATCCATGTTACAGGATCCTTTTCATCAAACTTCCTCATATCCATTTTTGGAATATGGTGGTTCTTCCTGCCAACATTAGAGTTTATGAAATCATGATTAACATTTATTTTTTTCTCATCATGAGTTTCTTCTACTATCTTTTCACCATTAGGAAACATTTCTTGTATCAAATTTGTCAAACTTCCATGTCTACTTTTAGATCATTCTTCATGTTTTCCATGTTGTCTTTCATGTCATCCATCTTAGCTTCCATGAAAGCTTCCATGCCATCCATCTTAGCTTCCACGCCTTTCTTCAAACCTTCCATCTTCGCTTCCATGCCTTTCTTCAAAAATTCCATTTCATTTTTTGTTGCTCTTTGCGAGAGAAAAATTTGGTGCACTTGCTCTTGTAATTTTGATAGATCATATTGCAATTCTTAATCTTCATGAGTCATCGTAGAGCCTTTTGAAGGCTTAATGGGTGATGAATTATTTTTATGGGGCATATTTTAGAACCCAATACTGATATCTATTCTACAATATTCCCTTGGAATCAATTCAAATTGATTCTTCAAACAAGACTTATGCAATTCGAAAAAAAATACACACCTTTTTCTTGCTTTTGAGGAGCTCAATATTGAAATTGGTTTATCTATGGGATTGCAGCTCTTCAATATTTGAATTTTGGTACCGAAATAGCCCTCTGAATTCTCTTTCGAATGCCATAGGTCTAACCTGATTTGGATTCTCCAAGACAAAGTTGTGTCCAATCTCCCACAATGACCTAATTATGGACTAGTTCAATAGAGCAAAATTGTATGACTTACCACATGTCACTGTTTCATCCTTTGGATCTAAAATTGATAGCCAAGAAAATACAGTCCATGTACTTGCGACCAATTTTGATGGCACTCCAATCTGATGCTCACAAAGAGAGTTATGAATCTTTTCCCACGATCACCTCTTTGAGATGAAATTTGGGAGCCTGAAAGAGAATTACCTTCCACAGATCATATCTCCGAAAGTATTGTGAACCAATATCTAAAATTGTTTGAATAGTTTCCTCTAGATTTCAGCTTCGCACCCTAAAAATTTCAGATTCTGAAACTTCGTAGAAAAAAAGTTATAGCGAAAATTCCACGATGACCTGTTTCGGAGCCTGAAAAAATACCTAACTTCCATAGATCATATCTCCGAAAATATTGTGAACCAAGCTCTGAAATTTTTTGACGATGTTCCCCAGGATTTCGGCTTTGTACCTTGAAACTTTTAGCTTCTAAAATTTTGTAGAAAAAATGTTATAGTGAAAATTCCACGATGACCTGTTTGGAGCAGTGAAACCCTAGAATCCAAAGCTCTGATACCAAATGTTGTGAAACCAGCTCCAAAAATAGAAGAAAGGAGATATCAACGCCTTAGCAATAAGCCACTTCGAGGGGGAAACCTCCAATACACTACATGAATGAACAATTCTTGGATTATACAATTTACAAAACCTCCTTTCTATATATAGGAGTCCATGGGGCCATAATGTAATCCTAGTGGGGCCACAATGTAATCCTAGCCAACCTAACAAAAATAATTTAAGGGCACAATAATCACAAAATTGGGGTTACAAGGGTACAATAATAACAATAAGGGGGTTACATTAACAACAATAAGGGAATATACTAGTAATATGGGGACCTAACATAATTTCATTTTTCTATTCAACTCTTTCTAAAACATAATGAAATTACATCTCTTATACAAAATGGTCGTAGCTTGTAAAAAATAATTCAATTCATTGCAATTCAATTGTTGAAGGGACATTCAATAACCAGTCATCCTTGGGCTATCAAAAAGACCCATTTCTACATTAAAATGGCACGCATGCCGTATTCTAGCTTATACATGAAAACACGTAAAAACGTGTTCAAAACACGAAAACACGAACTTCAAATTTTATGTAATGCGGTTCTGAGTCCACATTGCATTCGCGCAAATCAGTGCTCTCAAAATTTAAATATCATGTTATCTTTTATACATTGTAAACTGCGATGTTTGATAGTGATGTGGCAACATCGCATCACATTCAAATTAACATAGACTGTGGGAACTTATGGGAAAAATTAACTTTGTGTGATTGCGATGTGTATAGTAGAATCACATCTCATTTCAAATAACATAGATTGTGCGCGGTGGAAGGTAAATTCAAAACCTTGAATGTGTGATGTGCAATGGCACAATCACGTCACGAAGAAAACAATTTAACTTGTGGGGGTGGAAATGTAAGTTGTGAACATTGCAAAATGCACTCTACAGTGTGGCTTAAGTGTGGTAAGTGCGATAAGAGGATACCAAATACAATAAACACAAAACAAGGTTTGGTCCATGTGGTAAGGGTAAGATGGGTCCTACCGATATTACATCAGTGGAGACATAACATATGATGAAGGCCTTAAGGTTAAGACTTAAAATCTTGGGAAGTGTGGGTGGTGATGTGGTAAGTTGTGGCAAGTGTGAAATGAAAAATAAAGAGTAATAAGTGGAATAACAAAGGTTTGGGGCATATGGTAATGTGGTTGGATGTACGGTAGGATCTACCGATATCGCATCGGTGGTAGAATAGCATTGATGACGAAAGGATTAAGAGGTAAGGTAAAATATTTGTGATGCGGGAAAAAGGTATGTCAAACACGGTGGTTGAAGAAATGAACGCAGAGTTAAAGGCTCTAGTACTTTTTTTTTTATCTTTGCGTGGATTCTTGAAAACGCCTCTAGCTTCTCAGATCCTTGCTTGTCCTTCTCTACACAAAATTGAGGAAGTGTGGGTCTCGTTCATGTGGGTGGTTGGGAGTATAATTCCAACATTACTATCGCTCTTGACTTTGCACCAGCTCCTTGTTAAGATTATGTTGTTAAAATATATGTACATTTTGGGATGGAATTCGTGTACTAAAGCCATCATCATAGAGCCTTCCCCATTTCTATACAACACTGGATTATAGTTTTAGTACAAATGGTATCCACCAAATACAAGGAATTACTATTCACATCAGATTTTCATGTAAAGTGATAGGATTTATCAAGATTTTATTATAGATTAAGCTCGAGTTTTAGTAATTATGTGCATCACTCTTATTTCCCTTCTTGGTGTGATTCCACGAGATGTAAATGAGTTTTTTTTCTCTGAATATAAATCTTGATTCTTCGAGGTGTCTCCGTACGCTTCTCCGATTTTGTGGTTTAGAGATGAAAATAACGACTAATTTTCCACACATAAGATTTATAAGTTCTTTTCCAAGGTACTCTTCCTCCATCTCTAGCTCCCGCTCTCCATTTCAAGTCATTTCCTACCCTTGTTTTTTTTTTCCTTTAGTGCACCACCTATTTCTATTATGAGCAATTTGCTTTCTTATCTTGAATTATCGTTATAACTCATTTATTCTTCCTTCGACTTGGTACTTAAACCTGGGTGATATTCTTTAGTTTGAATGGTCATTCATGTTACTTACACATTTAGCTCTTACTGGATTTTGATAATCCAGTTAAAAAGTTACATACAAACAATGGTCCTAACCCTTATAGAGATGATTTAATTTTCATTTCAAACATATCTACAACACCCAATAAAAGCATGGGTTTGACATCTACATTATATCTTTGGTTACATGTGGGTTACTCGAACCCTATTTCCATACTCAATTTTTTCATATATAATCCTATTGCAATATCCCAACAGTTCTTTATTCCTTTGAATTTTTTTTTGACCTAGTGCATTATGGTTACAGTACCACCAACAAGATGGTAGTTACTTCTCCTGGTTTAGGTAATTATTTGCTTAATATCTCTTATTTTTAATAAATGTAATAAGTTATTCACTGATTTTGCAACCTACACTGACTGACCTGTTTTGGATTTTATTTCTTCCAAACAGGTACGCATGTGATGCTCATAAACTAGGACTTTCTTTTGGAAGTTAATTATCACTTGTCCAATACTTCTTCAACCTATCCAGGTCAGTGGCCCTTTTAAATCGTGATGTTGAGTCAACAACTACCTTTCACATAAATACATGTTGTTTGACATAACTAAGACATCATTTGGAATGTTGTATCATGACATTTTTTCATAATCAACCTTTCCCGAGAAGTGGCCTATAGTACATTTATTAATGTTTGTGCTACCTTGTTGTATATCCCAGTATTAACATGAAGAATCTCTTTTAAATATACCTAAGAAAGATTATGAAATTTGGTAACGAGCCACTATTACATGTGATATGAAATAGATGGAAAGTAAGGTATTTTCCTAATATCCTAGTATTTTTTTAATAAATTCAACCTGGATTTTTTATGTTGTATGTTAAATTGATTGTGTAGACATTTTCATGACAACTTATACATATAATTATTTTTCTTATGTCCCATTATACTATGATATATGCCAATTTTTGTTGCTTTATAATTTTTATAATTATATGTTATATAATTTTTCGGCAATGAATTCGGAAGATATAATTACAATTTCAGACTCTTTGTTGTATACTTATCTTTTGTCTCTCCATTCCAATATTAAATTATATTGCTTGAGTGAAATTATTCAAATAGCATATATACCTTCATGATTTACTCCTTCCAAACAACTTATTCATAACTTCTATGACTTTCCTGAGTGTGCATTGGATATGTCGTAATTTTCCACATCGTACTTGTTTTACTCTTCCTATAGAGAGTTGCCTATAGTGCTAATCCACTGAAATTATTGCTTCCAATTTTTGTTTCTAAATTGACTAATATCACTACCTCCTACTAGAACTCTATTCTTCATATAGGTACCTATTATCAATAATAATTTATCCCTCCAAAATCCATGAGGGTACTGATGAGTGCGCTTTAATATTAACATACTAAAAATTTATAACCTCCATTTTCACATCTCACATTTTATTATTCTCATGTGATGACAATATAAAGAAATAATTTTGGAATTTAATTTTTTGATAAGAAAATTTTCTTCTCGAGGTATCTCTGTCTTAATTAACCCTTTAATTTCCTACCAGAACCTCTATTATACGTACATACATAGATATACATATACATATACATATACATATACATATACATATACATATACATATACATATACATATACATATACACACACACACACATATCTATATATATATATATATATATATATATATATATAGATAGATAGATAGTTCCATAATAGGTCTAAGTTTCACACTTATCCCAACCATTTCTAACTTAAGTCATGTTACACAAATTAGTAAAACTTTAACTAGTAGTAGTAGATAACTTGTAAGGAATCAATAAAAGAAATTATTTTAAGAACAATAATTATTCTGTACAGTCATATATTGAGATCTATATTAATGAAAAGTTAATGGACTTTCTAAGAAATAAATAATAACAATATACACCATTTTATTAAGGTTATAGGCATTGAATTATTATCATGTTCAGTTCAAAACTAACACTACCTATGATCTCTAGATCATTAATATCAATAAAGAAAAAACATATAGATTAAATATGGTGATATTTGACAATTTAAAAAGAATCAGTGAAACTAAATAGAAAAAAAATCACTAGACGGAAATAAACAAACCAGAATAGTCAAGAGGGAATCGCATGGAAATGAGCACCACCACCCAACCTAGAACTGATTTCCTCCAATTCATCCCTGAGCTGAGAATAATTGTTTATGGTTTTCCCGAAAACCTTGACTTTATCTCTGTGATGATTTTATTATTTTTTTCCCAATATTAACATGTTTTTGTAGATAAGAAACTTAATGAATCTTACTCTCCCATCCATTAATCTTATCTAGAATTTCATCTAGAATTATTAGCATGAACTAATATTCCAATCCCATTCACCAATGAGATTTTGTTTTTTTTATTTTTTATTTCGCAAGTATTCCATATTCAATCATTTCATTCCCACGTACTTCGATCCCACTCTCCTGATTTATTAATTCAAATTATTTATTTACATAGACATGTCATTTCTTTTTTATGATGGTTTTTTCCCCACTATCCCTATTGACATAATGTTATCTTAAAATAAATATATTACATAAATGAAGGTATATTACATCAAAAAAGTGAAGCATAAGAACAAGAGGTTAGCAAAAGAAGAATAAGGATGAATATAAAGTGATTGGGCTATTTCTCTCTCTGTCTTCACACATGTGAAGGAAGGAGACTATATCTTCTCTTGTTAGGCTAAGGTTTGTTGTTGCGTGACCGAACTTGGAGAAAATGCAAAAAGAATATCCAAGGAAGGCTCACTAGGTCATCCTCAATCCATAGAAGAAGCATGAAGTCAAGAAAAGGCCTTTCGAATTCTCATAAGCTTGAAATAATCTCACACATGTGGAATTAATACTCGGTGGCAGGGCCAAAAATTTCAGACATGTAGTAGAGGCCAAAATTCTATTGCTAGGGGTCGAAGTTGTGCTACTATAAGACATTTTACTTGGTTTGACTCGGAAAAAGGAAGAACATTATCAGCAAGGGTGGACTTGGTATTGGGAGTGTATTTATCTTTGCCTATAGGTCTTCAAATTTACCTATTGAAGAATATTTAATAAGAGAAGATATTTATAGTTTTTCATGTCAAGTGGAGAGCTTTTGGCCCTTTCTTGCAACCTATATCTTGTGTTCTTCTCTAGTGTTGATTTTCTTGTTTTGGTATTTTTTTTATGATAATACAAACATAATAATAATATAAGAAGATAATAAGTAAGAAAATGTAAAATGAAATAATAAGGAGATAGAAAGTATAAGACAAGGCATTCTAATTATTTCCATGTATATCTCTCAACATCATATCAGAGCTAAGGTTGGCTAAGGGCATGACTATCCCCTTGAAGATGTTTTTAAAGAAGTGTACTATGGTATGAATTCATCTTAATAAGAGAATAAAGGAATTGTAGGATCTCCTATTATCTCTTAAGAAGGATATGACCAAGACATCTATAAAGAAGAAAGGACTATTCTTAACACTTACTAGCACATTTCACGATGAGAATTTTTTAGGTAATTGATAGTGGAGCATCAAGAAATATGAATGTTGAGCAGAAGAAACTAAAAACCTTTTTAGGAGGAAAATATTATTACTTTTTTGAGCTTGGTGACAAAAAGATATATATTGTAAGAGGAATTCGATTAACCTCGCTCAAGTGGGAGAATAGAGGAAATATTCTTTGTCAACAACATTTTATTTGTTCTAATATTAAAAAATAATCTAATTTCCATTTCATGTATATAATATAAGGGAGATAGAATCACTTTATAGATGTAAAGGTCATAGTATGGGACAAGAACTCTAGCATCTAAAATGCATATATGATTGGTATTAATGAAGGAAGAACCAAGAGATTGCTAACTCCTCTATCTCAATATTTGGTTCAGATTGAAGTAAGTCCATGCAAAATTTGGAATATAAGGTTTATTCATCTTTACAAAAAAATATTACCATCTCTAAATTCAATGGTGAATGGCATTCATGAACTCGAGGATCATGAAACCATATGCAAGGGATGTGCATAAGGTAAAAATGTGAAAAGATCCTTTGAAAGTAGTTCTTCATGGTCAAAATAAATTTAGGATTTCATTCATTTTGATGTATGTGGAACCATGTCTCCAATCTCTCTTGGAGGTAATATATATTATGTGACATTCATTTATGACCATTCAACGAAAAATTCATTTTATTTTTTGAAATATAGGGAAGAAGTATTCATCAAAGCTCAAGAATTAAAATCTAAGGTAGAAAACCTTATAGAAATAATAATAAAGATATTAAGGTCTGAAAATGGATGATAATACACTTTAGAGGAAATCCTATCTTTCTGTAAGGAAGATGGGATTAAGAGGGAGATGATAGTCTCATACAATCCCGACCAAAATGGTGTTGTAGAAATAAAGAATAGATATATTGGATAAAGTGTAAGATTGATGCTACATGATAAATATTTTCCAAAATTTGTGTGGGGCGAAGCAACAGATACTTGTATATATTCAAAATCGAAGTCCTTAGCCATGAATCCTAAACAATATTTCACTAGGAAGAAACATAGCAAGGACCATTTATGAATATTTCTTCATCATGACTATATTGACATACCAAAGGATAAGAGCAAGAAGTTGGATGCCAGAGGCATGAAGGGAACATTTGTTGTCTACAATAATACTTAAAAGGAACATATTATCTAGAGATAAAAATAAAAATATCTCCTAGTGGACTATGATGACAAAGAAATTCCTAGGCTTAAAAAGGAGGCTACCATGAAGGAAGAAGATTGAAATAATGAAAGTGAAGGTCACAGTTAACCTGCACTAACTTTGGTCATACTTGAAAGTATAAAGAGAACTAATTGGCTTAAATATACTCTTTTATATGTATAGGGACATGGATTAGCCAATGGTGCATTTGGGGAAAGTAAGAATCCCAAAAGTTAATTTAGGTATGGAACTTATATGACTAAGCTAATAGAAGAAAAACCATCCACCTTTGAAGAGGTTTTCAAAACCAAGAATGGAAATATTCCATGAATGGAAAGTATCAATTGATTATGAAGAATGGAGTTTGAGAGATCACACCTAGGCATAAACATGAATGAGTGGAAACTCCAAAATGGCTCTACAATATTAGATATGTGGTAGATCGAATTACTGATAAATATAAGAAAATATATTTGGTGAGGGGTTCTCCCAAGAGGAACACATCGATTATGAAGAGAAATTTTCACCCACATCAAGGTATAAAACTATACATTCATTGGTCTCTTGGAACATTGATGGGATGGAATATTATTCAAATGGATGTCACTATTGCATTCCTAAATGACACTATTGATGGAGAAGTATATATATACAAATCCTTGGGACTTGAAGTAAAATATTGAGAAACTTATGCTTTCACATTAAAGAAGGCATTGAATGGCCTTAAGCAAGTAGCAAGGTAATGGTATGAAAGGATGGATGCATACCCAAAAATATTGGGCTTCTCGAACAGCTCTAATAATTAAAATATCTATATGAAGGTTGTAAAGGATGATCGAGTAATAGTTATTTTTTATTTACATTATCTTCTCATGACACATGTGAAAGGTCATTTCCAACAATGTAAGAGGAAGCTAGCAGTAGAATTCAACATGAAGGATCTAAGGCTTATGCACTATTATTTGGGTCTGGAATATTTGCATAGACCTTGTGAGATTCATCTCAGTCAAGGAAAGTATATGATCGAAATGTTGAAGATGCTTGAAATAATTGATTAAAAAATTATGACAATTCTCGTGATCACGAAATTGAAGAGGATATGAAGTTCTTAATCAATCCTAGTGAATCCGACAATGTATAGAAAATTGATTGGATCTCTAATGTACTTGGTAAATAATCGATTAAAAATATTTTTTGTATTAAATTTTTTCAATTATTTTTAGGTAGATCCAAAGCATAATTATTGGATATAATCCAAGCATATAATTACATATCTCCAAGAAAAAATACACTACTTCCTAAAGTATAATAAGGGGAATGATGTCCACTTGATTGTATATATAGACTCTGACTATCAAGGCAGTGAGTAGGATGGAAGAAGCACTAATAGAGACTATTTTACTCGGGTATCCTTCATGGTATCTTAGGTGAGCATAAATAAAGAATCAATTTCTTTGAGAAGTGTTGAGGCTGAATAAATTGAAGCCTGTGAGGTAATATAAGAAGTTTTTTGTTTAAGGAATACATTGTCTGACTTATTTGAAGGACCAATTGACCCTACAATGATACATTATGACAACAAAAATTGTATAATATTGTATTGATACCTACGGTTTCATTCAAATTCAAAGCATACAAATAACAAGTATCACTACATTCAAAAGTTGTTGCAAGAAAGTGTGTTGGAGCTATGATATATCTCCACTAATGAATAGGTAGTTTATATATTTACAAAATCTCTTCATAATAATAAGCTTCTATAATTGAGAGACAATCTTGGATTGGTTGACATATCCTCCCTAATTTAGAGGGATAGATATAAAAATCATTCTTTTCTTCACTTTGGGAAAAAATAATGGAGGGTTGGGTAAGCATCTGACATATGATACTCTTTGACGATGATGTAGGGAATCGAAGGTAAGAGTATTCACAAATTATTGATATTATTTAAGGATTTTCAATCGAAGATAATAATTTTCTTAGAAGGAGGTACCCTACGAACACTCGAGTGGGGTATGTTCCTAGTCAGACAATGTTGATGGTGTCTATGAGTCATTGGTATCACCAACATTGTGCTATGTATTTTGGAGAGATAGAGTTGTTATTTAAGGCCTTGCTATCTGAAAATGTTGTTTGGTATGATGATAAAATAGATGGCCTACCATTATGAATCTTCTTATGATATCTTCTCACATTGGGAATGTCAATGTGCCATTTATGAATACTTCCTGAGTTAAGAGGAAGTGTTGAAAAAATGTGTAACTAGGTTCAATATTTATAAATATGAAATGTACTTTTGAGTATTGTATTATGTAAAATGAAAGAAAAAAATATTATTTTTAATTTTGTAGCATGTGTTTCATGCTCAAGGCCATTTATTTTAGAGTTCAGGCACCCATTGAGTGCTTCTACGGCTTTTCCAAGGCCAATAAGTCAAAAGATTCATTGTCACATAATGAAAACCCCATCGGGCAAATTGTCACCTGTAGTTTTTTTTGTAGTTAAAAGTTTTAAAATACCATCCAAGGTCAAGTCGGTCTATCGACTAATAAATTGACACAACTTGGTGTATGTTGTCCAACATGGAAGCCTATATATAGGACAGAACTTGACATCCTATTGAAACAATTCATTCTCTCATTAGGAAAGCAAAGAAGAAGAAGAAAGAGGCTAGTGCAGGAAGAATAAGGATGAATCTGAAGTGATTAGCTTATTTTTCTCTCTCTCTTCACATGTGTGAAGGAGGGAGACTAGGGTATCTATTGCTGGGTTAGGGTTATTTCTTGGTGGATCTAACTTGAAGAAAATGTAGAAAGAATGTCAACGGAAGGCTCATTAAGTGATCCTCAAACCCTAGAATAGTGATAAAGAGAAGAAAAGGTCTCAAGAAGTGTTGAAAGAATTAAATAAGATCACACGTGTTGAAGCAAATGTTTCTGGGAGGGCCAATAATTTTAGATCTGCAGTAGAGGTAGATATACTATTGTTAGGGTTTGAAGTTTTGCTACTTGAAGAGACTTGTCTAGGTGTGACTTGGAAAAACGAAGAACATCATCGAGAAGGCTAGAATTGGTCTCATAAGGGTATTGGTATTAGTGTAGAGGCCTTCGAATTTTTCAATTTAATAATTTATAATAAGAGAAGATATTTGTGGGTTTTCATCTCAAGTGGAGAGTTTTTTTTCCTTCTCTTGATGCCTATATCTTGTGTTCTTGTGTAGTATGTATCTTTTTGGTTTGGACATTTTTTAATGATGAGAAAAAACATAATAATAATATAAGAAGCTAATAATTAAGAGAAACTAAAAATACATTAAATAATATATTGAGCATGGGATAAATCATCCTAACTATTCCCTACATATTTCTCAATACTGAGGAGGAGTGAGTATAGTCACTCAAGAAAAAAAAAGAATGGAAGAGTATGAAAGAATTGCTTAATTAGAAATATATTTTAGAGCATCTCTCATAATAAGTTGTAGAATGGTGCATTGGAAAGTGGGAGTCATTAGCCATTAGCTTCTTACTACCAAAGGAAAAGCAAAGTGTATGCAAAAATGATAGTAATATACGATCCAGTTATATCCCTTCAGGAGGAGTGTTGACAATATCAAAAAATTGTCAAAAAATTGATGAACAATTAAAAAATATATTATATTTTTATGGGGACATATTAGATGCATATCCAATACTCTAGAGAAGAGAAAAAATCACAAGTTAGAATTTCATTTGTTCTTCATTATACAAATTTTTATTCGTTCAAATTAATGTCCAAGAGAGAAGTTTCTCTTTAACGAAATAAAAAGAATTATCATCATGACTCGTTGGATGAAAATTTTGATTCTTCATCCAAGGAGTACCCATGTTGCATACTTTAAATGGACCGTGCTACATGAAAAATGAGAAATACATGAAAAAACATGATTGTAATCATGTTTTTCAAGTATTTATCAATTTTATTGTAGAAGGGTCCATCAAAAGTATGCAATATGGGTACTCCTTTGATGAGGAATCAAATTATGCATCCAACGACTATTCCCTCTTGAAATTTGAGTAAACCCATAGCAAGATAAGTTGAAAATATGTGCTGAAAAATAGTTTTTTCTTTTTTCTCTATAAATTTGATGATGAAATTTAATATTATTTTATTATTTCCACTATTATTTTATAATTTCCTTAGGAGGCCCATTTGAGACCTCAAAATTCCCCTAATGTATGAGCAACCAATATGATAAGCATGCCAGGAGAAATAGGTTTATTTTTTGAAACAATTGAAAATGGGGAGATTTTTGAAGTTATTGGGTTGGACTTAATGCCAACTTGAGTGCATTGATGTCAACCTTAGTGATGAAATCATAGTACAAGATGATTGTGTCAAGGTAGATTCTTGCCATGGTTATGTTGAAATTTGGAAACTATGGTTATGTCAGCATTGGGAAACTATTGAGAAATGGTACTTTTGTAGTTGGGTTTATTTCCTTTCTTATCCAATTGTAGTTGGATCTTGTTTGTGGAACTATAGTTAGGAGTTAAGTGATATTACAGTCTTAAGTAGATTATTGGATGGGTGGATGTTGTTTCTCTAAATAATCCCACGAAAGGCTTATCTTTCAAGTCACTTTTTTCATAAAAAATATGCTCACTTAGGTGCCCATGTGAAGTTCATATTTAGATTGTTTCTAGAAACACCTTTATAATGGTATACAAAATTAAGAAAGCCTGCCAAGGTTTGAGGAGATATCATAGTTTGAAGTATAGAAGTTAGTTAAGGTAGAGAAGTATAGAAAGAATAAAAATTATGTAAAGGGAAATTTGTCGAACCCCTAAACCCCTAAAATAATTTAAGACCCATCCCATTCAGGCTATTCAAAACATCGAAATATTTAGGCCATCCACACCTTACGGGGGCTTGGGTGAAATCAGGTTCCAAATCCAAAGTCGCAGACAAAATTTAGTGTGTTTTCATGGTTCCAATATAGTCTGATTCTTTCGATGTTTGATATCAATGAACACTTATAAAGTAAGAATGGTATGGTAGCTAGTTGGAGGATAGGATAACATGAAAACACACAACACATATAGGAGACATGTGATGTGGTGCCTACTTGGAATTTTTGACAAGGGGTATATTTGTTAACACTTCCCCACATTATGGAATTTCATATTTGGGACAAGAAAATATTGTTAAACATTCAACAGTAAATATCTCACCTATAAATAATTTTTCAGGACGACTATAATCCAATAATTGATGTGGAAACCTATTTTGGAGCATAAATTTGACAACTTCCACTCTAGTTATATTCTTCCTTTTTGTAGTTCCATTTTGTTTGGTGTAGTGGGGAACTATAATCTCTCACTTAATCCTAACATCTCTCAGAAATCAATTAATTCATTTGATACAAACTCCCCATTGTTTTTGGAACTTAGTGTCTTGCTTCCACTTCCTTGAGCATTTTAAACATGAGCTTTGAATTCATGAAACTTTTAAAACACTTGGTCATTAGCCTTCAGAACATAAATCCAACTTTTGTGAGAGTAACCGTGAATAAAAGTTACAAAATATAAAAATCTACCCAAATTTTTGTTAGGCATTGGACCACAAACATCAAAATGTATAAGGTACAATATTCTGTTAGATATACTAACACTACTAGTGCACCTTATTTTCACATTTCTCTAAAACGCAGATCCTTTGAAAACTCCATCATGATCAATCTTAATATCAGGCACACCCTTAAAAAAATCTTTTAATCTTCCAAAATCCTTGTAGTCCATATTTTCATACCTTCTATGAGAAATATCACTAAGCAGTGAGCATGTAATGATCGACCAAGGAGATGATATAGTCCTCTAATTTGAACCCCAATAGCTTTAGCATATTCGAACTTCCATGAATTTTTTTCCATAATAACACTTTTCCATCAAGAAAATAAACTCTATACCATTTTTCTTCAAGAGAAGATATCGATAATGAATTATTTTTTAAACGAGGTACATATAGAATATTGATAGTGATACCTTACAGATGAATTCTAATTGAAATATGACCTACCAATGCCCTTGACTTCATGTTTTTCGTTGTCTCCAAGCTTGACCTTTTGAGATAACTTATTTCCAGGTAATTCAAATTGATAATCATAGTTTCCGGTAATGTGTCTATATGCACCACTATCGAAAAATAAAATCATCATGATTTTCAATCAAACCTATAAGAGCTAAAATAAATGAGTGTTGAGATTCAGAATCACTTATTCTATGCCTCCTTTTTGAAGATTTCTCATCTAGGTCAGCAAAAAATGCATGATTTCTACTACTTCTTTTATGACCAACATCCCTCTCATAGTCATATCTTTGGTTCCTTCGATGGCATTGAGTTTTATAATGACCATATGATTGAAAAATAATTTAATATGGGATAGTGATATTTCATCTCTTTTATCTCATCCATCTATTTTATCTGGAGAGGGAGGAAGAGCATTTATATGAGAGGTATAATCCTTTCTTGAAGCAAAATTATTACGTTGTATTTTACCATCACTTTTCTGTAATTTTCCAAAATTATGTTTCTTCTTCCTGTTTACCTTAACGTGAGTTGCAAATGCTTCTATACTAGGATATTCAATATCTCATCAAGGATACAGTCTTGATTCTTCTTAAGTGAATTCTACCCATAATTTATCAAATTTTGGAGCATTCTCTTGCACTAATACCTAAAGCAAATGAGTCACAACCTCTAGGTATACAACCCAAAGCAACAATGGCCAAATTCCTTATTAGAAACTTCTTCATCTATCACATTGATTTTGTCTCTATTTTGAGATATATTGACAAACCATGATGCTATTGTGTCATTTTTGTCCTGTTGATGTTACAGAGTTGTTCTATTATATTGATGGATTGATTCACATTGTTGATGGTATACAATTGAATGATAGTATCATACATAGGCTTAATAATCTTATGTTCAACAATATAGATAATTAAATAATTTGTATCAGACTCGAATATAATTCATCTTGGAAAAATATCATCTTCATGGTACTTTTCTGATCCTACTTAATCAGATGGTTCAATGACTTTAACCAAGGTATATATATATAGTGATTCCCATTATATGAAGTGGTTTTTATTGTATCATTTTAACCATAGGTTTTAAAAAGGCAAGCTTCCACATTAGAGTTTGTCCAATATGGAAATTATTTTGGTTTAAAAATGAACCATGCATTGTTATATTCATTTGAAGGTGAGAATGTGGGTTTTTGCAGCCTTTGGCTGCATCACATCGGGTATATTGTAAAATCAGGTACATTGTCAACAAGTTGGTCCATCGATTAAGAAATTGACACAACTTGGTGTACGTTGTCCAGCTTGGAATTCTATATATAGGACGGAACTTGACATCCTATGGAAACAATTCATTCTCTCATTAGGAAAGAAAAGGAGAAGAAGAAAGGGGCTATTATAGGAAGAATAAGGATGAATATGAAGTGATTAGGTTATTTCTCTCTCTCACTTCACATGTGTGAAGGAGGGAGACTAGGGTATCTACTGCTCGGTTACGGTTTGTTCTTGGTGGATCGAGCTTGAATAAAATGTAGATAGAATGTCAAAGGAAGGCTCATTAAGTCATCCTCAATCCCTATAATAGTGATAAAGAGAAGAAAAGGTATAAATAAGTGTTGAAAGCATTAAATAAGATCACACGTGTTGAAGCAAATGTTGCCGAGAGGGCCAATAATTTTAGATCTGCAGTAGAGTTAGATATTCTATTGTTAGGGTCTTAACTTGTGCTACTCGAAGAGACTTCTCTAGGTGTGACTTGGAAAAATCAAGAACATCATTAAGAAGGCTGGAATTGGTCTCAGAAGGGTATTGGTATTAGTTTAGAGGCCTTGGAATTTGTCAATTTAATAACCTATAATAAGAGAAGATATTTGTGGGGTTTTGTCTCAAGTGGAAAGTTTTTTTCCTTGGCTTTACACCTATATCTTGTGTTCTTGTGTAGTATTTATCTTCTTGGTTTGGTCATTTTTTAATGATGAGAAAAAACATAATAATAATATAAGAAGCTAATAAATAAATAAAATAAAAAATACATTAAATAATATATCGAGCATGGGATAAATCATTCTAACTATTTCCCTATATGTTTCTCAATACTGAGAAGGAGCGAGCATAGTCACTTAAGAAAAAAAAAGAATGGAAGAGTATGAAAAAATTGCTTAATTAAAAATATATTTTAGAGCATCTCTCATAATAAGTTGTAGAATGGTGCATTGGAAAGTGGGAATGATTAGCAGTTAGGTTCTTACAACCAAATGAGAAGCAAAGTGTATGCAACAATGATAATAACATAGGATCCAGTTATATCCCTTCAGGAGGAGTGTTGAAAATATCGAAAAAATTGTCAAAAACTTAATGAACAATTAAAAAATATAGTATATGTTTATGGAGACATATTAGATGCATATCTAGAGAAGAGAAAAAATCACAATAAGTTAGAATTTCATTTGTTCTTCATTATACAAATTTTTTTTCGTTCAAAATAATGTCCAAGAGAGAAGTTTCTCATTAACGAAATAAAATGAATTATCTAATATTATGAGGTTGGAATACTAAAGCATGTTTTGTAGGTGTTTGTAGCCAAGTTTAAAAATAATTATGATGGCAACTAATATTGGATGCCAACATTCAAGTACCTTAAGAAAGGAGAGAGTTTTCATCCATTAAGGAGAGTCATGATGATATGTCTTGTTATAGGCTAGAAACATAGAGTCATAAATGGCTACTATAGGATTATTTCCGAAAAGTCAACAATCTCAAGATGTCCTCTGAAAAAATATAAAAATAATAAAAAATGAAATCTCTTTGTTCTTAATGCTTAATAATTGTGATATTTGGAAATTAAATTTGCCACACAGGGCATTAGAGAACTTTTGAGGTCTAAAATGGGGATCCTAAGAAAAATGTACAAAAAAAACAAACTTTATAAGAAACAATAGGATTCAAGATGATGATGTCAACCGTGGGGGATGATTCACTATGTTTTGGGTAAAAGGGTAAAAAGATTAAAAAATAATAAAACAATAAAACTACTCTTTCAACTTGAATTTACAACTTATCTCTCTAATTTTTTACTAAAATTTTCAAGTCGGATAACTCATTGGATGAAAATTTTAATTCTTCATCCAAGGAGTACCCATGTTGCATACTTTCAATGGACCGTGCTACATGAAAAATGAGAAATACATGAAAAAACATGATTGTAATCATGTTTTTCAAGTATTTATCAATTTTCTTGTAGAAGGGTCCATCGAAAGTATGCAACATGGGTACTCCTTGTATGACGAATCAAATTATGCATCCAACGAGTATTCCCTCTTGAAATTTGAGTAAACCCATAGCAGGATAAGTTGAAAATACGAGTTGAAAAAATAATTTTTTATTTTTTCCCTCTAGAATTTGATGATGCAATTTAATCTTATTTTATTATTTCCACTATTATTTTATAATTTCCTTAGGAGGCCCATTTGAGACTTCAAAATTTCCCTAATGTATGAGCAACCAATATGAGGAGCATGCTAGGAGTAATAGATTTATTTTTCAAACAATTGAAAATTGGGAGATTGTTGAAGTTATTGGGTTGGAATTAATGCCAACTTGAGTGCATTGATGTCAACCTTAGTGATGAAATCATAGTACGAGATTATTGTCTCAAGGAAGATTCTTTTCATGGTTATGTTGAAATTTGGAAATTATGGTTATGTCAGCATTGGGAAACTATTGAGAAATGGTACTTATGTAATTGGGTTTATTTCCTTTCCTATCCAATTGGAGTTGGATCTTGTTTGTTGAACTCTAGTTAGGAGTTAAGTGATATTGGAGCCTTGAGTAGAGTATTGGATGGGTGGATGTTGTTTCTCTAAATAATACCATGAAAGGCTTATCTTTGAAGTCACTTTTTTTGTAAAAAATAAACTCACGTAGGTGCCCATGTAAGGTTCATATTTAGATTATTTTCAGAAATACCTTTATAATGGTATATGAAATTCAAAAAGCCTCCAAACGGTTGAGGAGATATAATAGATTGAAGTATAGAAGTTAGTTAAGGTAGAGAAGTATACAAAGAATAAAAATTATGTAAAGGGAAATTTTTCGAACCCCTAAACCCCTAAAATAATGTAAGACCCATCCTATTCAGGCTATTCAAAACATCGAAATATTTAGGCCATCCACACCTTACGGGGGCTTGGGTGAAATCTAGTGCCAAATCCAAAGTTGTAGACAAAATTTAGTGTGTTTGCATGGTTCCAATATAGTTTGATTCTTTGGATGTTTGATATCAGTGAACACTTATAAAGTAAGAACGGTATGGTAGCTAGTTGGAGGATAGGATAATATGACAACACACAACACATATAGGAGACATGTGATGTGGTGACCATTTGGTATTTTTGACAAGGGGTCTTTTTGTTAACACCTCCCCATGTTATGGAATTTCATATTTGGGACAAGAAAATATTCTTAAACGTTCAACAGTAAGTATCTCACCTATAAATAATTTTTCAAGAGGACTATAATCCAATAATTGATGTGAAAACCTATTTTGGAGCATAACTTTGACAACTTCCACTCTAGTTATATTCTTCCTTTTTGTAGTTCCATTTTGTTTGGTGTAGTGGGAAATTATAGTCTCTCATTTAATCCCAACATCTCTCAGAAATCAAACAATTCATTTGATACAAACTCCCCACTGTTTTTGGATGTTACTCTCCTGATTCTACTTCCTTAAGAATTTTAAACATGAGCTTTGAATTCATGAAACTTTTAAAACACTTAATCATTAGCCTTGAGAACATAAATCCAACTTTTGTGAGAGTAATCATGAATAAAAGTTACATAATATAAAAATATACCCAATTTTTTTTTAGGCATTGGACCATAGACATAAAAATGTATAAGGTACAATATTCCATTAGATCTACTAACATTACTAGTGCACCTTATTTTAGCATTTTTCTGAAGCACGCATCCTTTGCAAACTCCATCATGATCAATCTTAATTTCAGGTAAACCCTTAACAAAATCTTTTAATCTTCCAAAATCCTTGCAGACCATATTTTCATACCTTCTATGAGAAATATCACTAAGTAGGGAGCATGTAATGATTGACCAAGGAGATGATATAGTCCTCTAATTTGAACCCCAATAGCTTTAGCATATTCAAACTCGCATGAATTTTTTTCCATAATAAAACTTGTCCATCAAGAAAATAAACTCTATACCATTTTTCTTCAAGAGAAGATATCGATAATGAATTACTTATTAAACGAGGTAGATATATAATATTGATAATGGTGCATTACAACTAAATTCTAATTGAAATATGACCTACCGATTCCCTTGACTTCATGTTTTTCGTTGTCTCCAAGCTCGACCTTTTGTGATAACTTATTTCTGGGTAATTCAAATTGATAATCATAGTTTTCGGTAATGTGTCTATATGCACCACTCTCGAAAACACAAATCATCATGATTTTCAATAAAATCTATAAGACCTAAAATAAATGAGCGTTGAGATTCAAAATCACTTATTCTATGCCTCCTTTTTGAAGATTTCTCATCTCGTTCAACAAGAAATGCATGATTTCTTCTACTGTTTTTATGACCATCATCCCTCTCATAGTCATATCTTTGATTCCTTCGATGGCATTGAGTTTTATAATGACCATATGATTGAAAAATCATTTAATATGGGATAGGTATATTTTATCTCTTTTATCTCTTCCATCTCTTCTATCTGGAGAGGGAGGAAGAGTATTTATATGAGAGGTATAATCCTTTCTTGAAGAAAAATTATTACGTTGTATTTTACCATCACTTTTCTATAATTTTCCAAAATTCTGTTTCTTCTTCCTGTTTACCTTAACGTGAGTTGCAAATGCTTCTATACTAGTATCTTCAATATCTCATCAAGGATAGAGTCTTAATTCTTCTTAAGTGAATTCTACCCATAATTTACCAAAGGTTGGAGCATTCTCATGCACTATTACCTGAAGAAAATGAGTCGCAAGCTCTAGGTATACAACCCAAAGCAACAATGGCCAAATTCCTTATTAGAAACTTCTTCATCTATCACTTTGATTTTGTCTCTATTTTGAGATATATTGACAAACCATGATGCTATTGTGTCATTTTTTGCCATGTTGATGTTACAAAGTTGTTCTATTATATTGATGGATTGATTTAAATTGTTGATGGTATACAATTGAATGATAGTATTGTACATAGGCTTAATAATATTATGTTCATCAATATAGAGAACTAAATAATCTTTATCAGACTCGAATATAATTCCTCTTGCCAAAATATCATCTTCAAGGTACTTTTCTTTTCCTACTTGATCTGATGGTTCAATGACTTTACGTATGACAATTCCCAAGATTGTTTTCCTTTCAATAATCATCACAAATCTTTCCTTCCATGACCTAGAGTTTGTGGCTCCATCAAGCTTGGTTTTAGTCTTCATGAATGAAGAATTCATGGTGAAAATGTAGGACAAAACAAGAAGATTTTCAAATTCTCTTCAAGATTTTATTAAATTGATCTTAAAATGCTCTTGAAGATGATATATTTTCTATATTCCTTCACCAAATTTATGATAACATGTTGAAATGCTAGTGATGAAATTATTAGAATAGTTTTTCAAAGATGATAACTACTTAAATTGATGTAAATTGATCCTTGTTTATACTTTAGTTAACATGTATCTATACATGAAAAAATTTAACCAATTATTCTTGAACACGAGTAGTAAATATGTATGGCATTAGAAAATGATAATAGAAAATAATCCAGAGAAATGAGATACCAAGATTAGGCTTAAGGCTAGGGAAAATCCCACTAGTGGAAAACCCAAAAAATCTTTCCTTATGAGATAGAGATTCTATCCATCGATACTACATCTGAATTATCTAACAAGTCCCAAATTACCAACAATCAGATACACAAACAAAGTTTGTACAAAATAGACAAACAAAGTTTGCACAAAATATGAAAGAAAGATTCCACTTATATCTAATAATATTATCTTCCTCCAAGGAGGCTGAAATATAGGTTTGAGGTCACTGTAGTAGAGGGATGAATTTCCCACTCTGATTTCCAATAAATTGTGGATAGGATACACCCAAAAACGTCTTGATCAACTTCAGAATTGTGTCACAAAAAGAAGAGTGATCCACTCTACAATCTCGACCGTAAAAGAGGTCACAAAATAGAGGTAGAAATGATCCTTAGTAACTAAAGAAACATGCCCTTGAATATGATACAAAAAATTGTAAAAATAACCTTTGTATACTTCCTCACACACGCGGATATACTGTGAAATGAATGGCAAAATTAGCTTGATATTTCTGAGCAGATTTCTTGATGTTTCGCTAGGTGAAATGAATTCCAATGACCTCTTAATAATGGGTTTCATAAGAGGGTTAATTAGCCATAGTAGTTCTGACATCATGTACTTGTTGAAGCTGACTTGTGGAGCTGATTGAGTCGACTTGTAAAGCTAGGATAGGGAAAAAAATGATTTCTTCTCCTTGTTTTTAATGAAAATTTCCAACCATATCTACCTTATATTTCAACAAGGGAGATCCAAATTTTTTTCCAATATTTCACATAGATACAAATATTGTAACCGATGGTCAACCTTTTTCATATGTTTCTACATAGTACTACTACATGGATGGTTTTTAAATTAGTTGTTGTTTTACCCACATCAACTCTCTAGGGCACTTCTTCCTCAGGTATTTGTTCTCAACTCTTGGGTCTTGGTATCCTAGGAATTTGCCAATTTCATTTTACATAAATCCGTTCTTTGAGAGTTTAAAAGAAAAAAATCATTTTTGGGTTAGTCAAATATTTGGTATTTTTCCTCTTAGGACTGAGTATTTGGTTTGCTTCGAGCCCGAACATTTAATTTGTGATATTTCACAGAAGGTTTCCCTGTCGACATTGTCTCCATTGTGGGTTTGTGAGGGTAATATTTTGTCTTTTGTTTTCTCCAATTGTTTAATCTCTAATACCTAGGTTGTTTCTTGTATTGTTTTTCCGAGTGATAATATTGTGGATAATAGAAGACGATGTTCTCTTTCACTAATTAAAGGACAAATACTATAAGCATTATTTAGTTATTTAGTTTTGTCTTATCTTGTTTACGTCTCTCTAGAGTATTTTGTATTCTCTATACTTATTCCCCCTCAATAGAGGATGGCAAGTCGAAGATGTAGTGTAAGTATTTCAACTCCTCAATGTAGGAGCTTATTTTGTTGGAATTAAGTTGCCACATATTTTGTTTTAGTTCATCTCATCTTTAGAAAATAAATTCTTCACCTTGAATCTATGGAGTTTAGGGTTTGCCCATGCTTCTCATATTCTAAGGTGAGTGTTGAAGATATCAAACTAGTCCCTAACCCCTTAAATTTAGAAAAAGAGGGTTACATTTTTCGAGAAACCCTTTAAATTTAGAAAGAAAAAGGTTACATTAGCTACATTTTATGGTTCTTCCTAAATAGATGAATACCTTGATCCATCTACTTAGTCCTAATAAACTGGGGAATGATTATAATATTTTTGCAAGGCAAGAGGACATTAAGTGACTTCTTAGGAGTGTGTGTTGACCTTGGATGTTATTATTTCACATCTATGTGTGTGTTGACTTTTTTTATCACTCGAAATTTCATTTCATCTTTATGAAAAGAAAATTTTGCATTTGCTTACCGAAAATAAACGCCCAATATTATCAAATTATGGGTACTTTACAAGTTTATTAATGCCTATGAGCTTATATGTCCCATCTCTTAGCAATTTTTACCATTTTTGTGGTCGGCCTCTAAAATGATATTTTAAATATATAATCACGTTACAGAGATAGAAAATAGCAAGGCAGTACTAAATTTACAAATAAAAAGATATTTTAAATATATAAATAAAGCATTACGGGTTAATCACGTAGGTCACCGGACGAAAGTCTTATATATCGCTCGATCTTATCGGATATATGCGCAAATTCCTTGAAGGTATCTTTCAAGAAGCCAGGAGATGGAGGAAAGCATGTCACGAAATGGAGGCGATGATAGCAGTCTTGCTCGAGAAATCTTTGAGAGGATTGGAGATTACATGGATAACGCATCAAATAGAGGCATGGTATGGGAAAGACGTGTACCTCGCACGGAAAATGAAGGAGGGGCAGCCACGGAAAATGAAGGAGGGGCAACCAAGGAAAATGAAGGCAGACTTCAGGGCCACTTGATCTCTAGCATAGTGTTCAGATGGATTGATGAAGACAGGGAAGATGTTTGGGAATTGCAGAGCATTTGGAACAATGTGAGTGTAAGGCAATTAGACGACATTGGAGAGAAACCCTACTCTGAATGGCGTCCTTCGAACTACAGTGGCCAAAAGAATATAAAGGCTGCAATGGCTGAAAACGTTAATGTCGTTTTGCTGCGAAGTAGCTTTGATTGGAGTCGGGCTGACGGAAATGTGTGGAGCGTGCAAGTTGTATGGAGTGGCAGTTTTGCAGATTGTCGTCGTGTACTGCAACTCTTGGAAAACGATGGTAATACTGCTAAATCTATAGAATTGAGAGTTGAACGTTTTGACCTTAATACTCAATTTCGAGAGCAATACCTTGCTCTCCATGAGAATTATCCCGTAGCCGCTGCTTTTGCGGTTGTTGACTGTTACCAAACGGTTATCGTTCCAGCACAATCCATTGGTATAGATGATGGTGAGGGCAATATATGCCCCATTTGTCATGATACGCTGTCCACCGGAAACGAAACAAAACAATTGCCTTGCAATCACCTTTTTCATCGGCACTGCATTGTGGAGTGGTTTTTCTCTAAATTTGAATGCCCTCTGTGCAGGAGAAATTATCATTTGTAAATATTGCCCCACTGTCCTCGTTTTAAATGTTCCATTAAGCATTTTAAAATAAACGGTTTGAGAAAAATATAGTTTATGATAATTCTCAAAATCCTACTTATCTATGGAATAGTTTATCGGTTGTAGATTTCCGTGCTCTCTTTCTTTTTTTACTTTTTTTAAATGATTCTCAGAGCTTTCTCGTTAACCCGACATAATTCACATTTTAAGGTGAATTTTTTTTTAGTAATTTTGTTTATTTGGAAGTGTTATAAGTCATCGTATTTTGGAAGTAAATGTATGCTTTCAACCCTATGGCAATCGGTGTAAATGGATTGATGAGAATTACGACTATGCGCTGATGTCATGATTAAGGGGAAAAGTGTGTATGCTAATACTTTTTCCATTTAGCATTTTAAAATAAGTGGGTTGAGAAGAATATAGTTTGATAAAACAAGAGATGTGTTCCCTCTTCAGGTTTGATAAATTATAAGTGAAATTGTTTTATGTTTTTTTTTTTTTTTTTAAATATTTTTAAAATATACATAATATATATAAGTTTAATAATATTAATATTTAAGTTATAGATATATATAGAAATAATAACAATTTATTTATTTCTCAAATTTATTTCTAACTCGTATTTATTTACATGTGATTTTTATATTTTCATTGATAGACTTGTCTCTATTAGAAAGTGAATACAAATTATGTATTTTCAAAATTTAATAAAATTAATATTATTAGTCACAAATAATCCTCATTAAGTCACAATTTTACATTTGTGTATTGTTGATTTTCGTGTTTTGGTATTTGTTTGATGATAAGAACAACATAATAATAATAGAAGTATAAAATAAATTATTCTAACTATTTCTCTATATATTTCTCAACATCGTATTTGAGCTAAGGTTGGGTAATGGATTGCACAAGAAACTAAAATCTTTGTTAAGACGAAAATATTCTTACTTGGTTGAGCTTACTGACAAAATAAGCTATCTTGTAAGAGGAATTCCATCAACCTCACTAGAGCACAAGAATGAAGGAAATATTCATCTCAACAACATTCTATTTGTTCTAGTTTTACAAAAGAATCTACTTTCTATTTCACGTGTATAATATAAGGGAGATAGAATCACCTTTATATATGTAAAGGTCGGAGTATGGGAAAAGAATTCTAGCATCTACATGCATAGGTGAATGGTATTCTTGAAGGAGCACCCCACACTGTTGTCTCCTCTCTCTCTCAAGATCTGGTTCACATTGAAGTAAGTCCATGTGAACTTTGGAATATAAGATTTGCTCATGTTTATGAAAAAATATTATGAGCTCTAAATTCAATGGTGATTGGTATCCTTGAACCCAATGAGGATCATGAAACAATATGAAAGGGATGTGCATAAGGTAAAAATGTCAAGATTTTTTGATATTAGTTCTTCATGATCAAAACAAATTGAGGATCTCATTCATTCTAATCTATGAGGAACCAAGTCTCCAATATATATTGGAGGTAATATATATTATGTGACATTCATTTATGACAATTCAATGAAAACTTCATTTTACTATTCTGTTCGGTAGCATCAGTGTGATAGAACATTCTTCAAATGGATGTCAATATTGCATTCCTGAATGATAGTATTGATGGAAAAGTCTATGCATAGAAACCCTTGGGATTTTAAGTATAATATTGAGAAACTTATGTTTGCACGTTCAAGAAGGAATTTTATGGAGATAATAAAGCACCAAGCACTAGCACATTTGGCCCAATTTTTTACAGTGAAAATGTCGCTCTTGTGACACATAGGTGTCCCAAGAGTGACACTTTGAGGCGGGGAAAAACATTTTTTATCTTAAAGTTGCAATTCTGACACTTGAGTTAATTGTCAGAAGAGCGACACTTTTTATGACATCACCAAGCCAATGTTTCTCTTCCAATAATTCAGGTAGGTTTCGCTATACCAACATTTGCAGGGACGTGTCGCTATATAGACGTTTGTAGTCAGATGTTCCTATACCGACATTTTTAGGAAAGTGTCTCTATACTGACATTTTCAGCCACATGTTTCTATATCGAGGGTTTCAGCTAGGTGTCTCTATACTGATGGTTTCAGCCAGGTGTCACTATACCGACGGTTTCAGCAAGGTGTCGCTATACTGACGGTTTTAGCAAGGTGTCGCTATAGCAACAGTTTCAGCCAAGTGGTGCTCTACCGACGGTGTCAGCCAGGTGTCACTATACTGATGTTTGCAGGGATGTGGACCCTAACCATCGCACATAAGACGTGTACTCGTAACTGGAAAATATCGTCAAAATACCGAAAAACGCAAAAGGATAGTTGAAAAAAACATCGGACACTATATGGTCAGAATACCGACGCTAACAAAATAATATTTAATAAAAAACGTCGGAAGAATGCATACGGTTTCAGTTTCCCCACTGACACAAGATTAACCCAAAAAATGAAGCGTGCAGACTCAAGTACCATAGAGCAATCTAGTGTCATCTTGACAAGAAAGTGCATCTATTGGTTATTCAAGGTTGGATCGAAATTTGTTCCATTTTTTAGGAATTCCTGTGCGGTGATCATGGATATAATGAAAATTCTTCCATTTTATCTATAGGGTCGATAAGGACGAGCTTACTATTTTACATTGGTGGGCACTGAATTCTCTTGTTATTATTCTATGTATTCACAAGATGAATGAACAAGGGTAGGAAATCTTCAATCTATTCAATTCTGGCTTCACTCACTCGTTGCTACCAAGGATTTCATTTATTTTCTTTATTTCTTTTTATGTGTTCTTCACCGATTGTGATTAAGTTTTCTTTGGTAGCAATATTTTGTTGGCCTACTTATTTAGTTATAAAGTATTTAAGTTGCAACTTTGGTCATGTCACTATTTACATAAAGTACTTTGACAATCCATGTGCATTGATAGATACATACACTACAATTGTCAACGTTTTGAGTTACAATATTATGCTACGATATTTAGTGATAATTTTGTTAAACTCTGTGTTTCGCATTCTTGTTCAATTCCATAACTTTATGGTGGTCCAATTTCTTCCTGTGACATTTCTAGAAAAAAAAAATCAAAATTAGCCAATGGAAAAATATATTCAAGAGTCTCAAAGTTTCACATAGTATGGCAACGAACAGACTGGAAAGTATGAATGCTAGTGCGCATGGTGGTATACAAGTTATTGAATAAATTTTCATGACAAGTTCCTGAGAATATTAGTATCAGAGACACAAAATATTAGTCTCAGAGAGAATTCAATTGATCTAATAGTAATGACAAAAATATATCTTTAATTTTGTTAATTGTACCATTAGGTGTGAATATCCTCCATTTTTTAGTATCATGTATAGAAATCCAACTTCACATCTGATTCACAACTCTCTAAAGTACCAGGCTCAACAAAATATCCATCATGTAGAGGGGTGTTGTTTTGAAGTACTGTGTACTCATTTATCTTCAGTTTTGCAATGGCCAATTGTCTTTGCAAAAATCATAATGTGCACATGAGATTCAATTATAACAGGAATTTTATATTTAAGTCCTCAGACAAGCCAATATTTTGTAAACAATATAGCATAAAGTGACAAGTCTTTTCTATTTCTATATCTCATGTGTTGTGATGTGTCTTTCACATTGTGATTACCTACAATGCAGGTCTGGCACAATTATGTACTACTCTATTTTTCAGGTTAATATAAATTCCTTTCCTTGCACAAAAAAAGGCACATGGCCTAGAAATTCTCATTATGCACTATAGAATGTTATCGAAAAATAAATGCGGCATATTCTAAAAAAAGAGAAATATTTTCTCCCTCAGAAATGTCAAAATGTCATTTCGAAAGATTTCCTGCCCCACAAGTTTCATGTATCATGATTACAATGTAATGCTGCAAAAGCCATTGACTAAATATTAGCAATTGCTAGTTAAGTTAGAAGATTCAAGACATAAAATATATCTACAAGTCGCCTTACATAACTATTAACTTCATGGTAATTCTAGTAAGCAATATATTCTCATCGGTCAATAACTTATACTTGATAGAACAATTGAAAACTCAAAAGAAAATCAGTATGAATTGATGTAGCTAGTAATGGATTGTGACCATTATCCTCCATACATACTTTCTAATTGGAACATTTAAGTGATGGTTACTCTTCCCAGAACCTCAAAAACATCAAGTTTAAACATAAATATCTATGCGGCACTACTTTTAAATGAAGATTGATACAGGACCATACCTTGAACTGAGATAGTAGAAAAAGCTAAAAGCTCAAATTCTGTCCTAGATAATTAATAGTCCACAGATTCCCAACATTTATTCTCCAACGATAATCATAAATCCTTAATAGTCACAAAAACCTTGATATGTTACAATAAAATTTAAAATGCAAGAGAATTTTTAAAAACTATAACCATTACTGATAGCAAGTACCACATTTTAAAAACTAGCACATGGTTGCTTTCGTAGAAAATTGGTAGTATTTAATTTAACCATTTCCAAAATTGATATCCAAAAAATTGAATGTCTACAGCTAACCATAGATAATAGGTTTTAATATTCACAAATTTTTTGAACATAGGTCAACACAAGTTCACAGATATTTTCAAAGATAACGCCACATAGGATTCATGTATTTTCATTGTGTTAATTGTGTGTCAACAATTGAAGAAATGTCAAGCCAAAATATCATATACCTTAACATTTGACTGTGAACCGTAATCACTCTAAGGGAGTCCATAATTCAATTCCTTAAATAGCGAGTGGCCCTGTTGCAAATATTGAATATAACTATGATTATGAAGTTTTTCTAGGTTCTGGAAAATGAAAGACATGAGTTATCGAGAGTCTGCAAGAAACACCAAAAACACCAACCCTCCAATGCATTTTCTCCTAAAATACACTTGAATGCTAATCTTGAAGATGTTTCCATATGGCCTTGAAAATCTAATTTAAACCAGGAAAAGATAAATAAACTTAAAAAGAAATGGATGCCCTAGGTGAGTTTATAAGGGATTAATTAATGCCAATATGAAGTGGTTACTCAGTAAAATAAACACACATCAATCCAACCATTTGTGTCTTAATTGACATTGGAAACTCAAAATTGATTAAAAATTCCTAAGAAGTGTGCTATGGTTTTGAGCAAATTGATTAACATATAGAGTATTGTCTATAACATTCAAAAAATCAACACAAAACTGTATCAACATCTAAAGTAGTAAGGACAATGGTAGTTTCTATTCCTACATTGAATGTGGACCACACATCAAATATGACAACCACACCATATTTTCACAAGGTTTTGGCCAATATTTGTTGTAAGGAGTGCGATGAGATAAGGTGCGCAAGTGTTTTTCCGAAGCACACAAATAAGGCGTGGTTTGTGGAAAACAATTGGTGTTGTATACCTATAAGGAATTTTGTCGGTTTTGTTATTCAATTGGTAGGTGGGGATAATCTACTTGGTCAATAGAAACAAATAAATATTAAAATAATCCAATTGAAAATATTGATCTCGTTCTTTCTACCTAGAGGGAGAAAACGAGATTGTGGCTCCACGGTAAGTGGCTACAAAAGAGGTGAAAAACTCAATAACAAGCATGCCCAAGTATTCTTTGCTCAACAGAGAATTTGAGAAGGTTCTCGGATACATTTATAAAAGGAGTAAATTTTATCTATATACTGGTAGAGTACCTTCATCTAAAACTTTTCATTTGGGACATATTTTTCTTGTTAAGCATTACCATAAATGTTGTAAGCTACATAAACATGTTCACTATCACTAGCAACATTCATCACACTTAATATCCAATATTGTATTCTAACTATTCTCCAACATAAAATACAAATTATAGGTCGACCATGTTTTGGCTGACCTAGATTATATAATTTAGCTCAATAATTTGTTAGAAATAAGAGGGTTTTTCCATTCATTCTTCACCATAATCATTATCATCTTCACCATTATCATCTTATAAAATTAGAGCTCCAATTTGAGTTCCATATTTCTTTTGTGTTTTCTTCATATTGAGAGAGATAAATAGATCGTTGAAGCATAAGGACATAAAAAGGACACATCCCACAGAGGGGGATTTACATAAACATGTTGTAAATATTCCTCACGATGTGTTTTAATAAAGTTATTATTCATTTGAAGTCCTCCATTAGCCTATTTATCTTTCATTTAATATTGCTATATGTTATGGACTTACATCATATATTGTATTGCAAGATTTTCTCATGTTTTATTGCAGATATGAAGCATAGAGGAATTCATTTTCTATTGTTAGGGTTGCATGTCACCAAGAACCTTAGTGAAACATTTTTTTGTACATTTTTTTTGTTGACTATTTTTTCAACTATATTCAGTGTTTTTCCAACTATTTTTAGTCCTTTCAGTCTCTGTTTTTTTATCTCCTTTATTTTTTGGAAAAAATTCTATTTTTGTTGAGGTTCCACATATTTCCATAGGTCATAGGTACCAGCTAAGAATGAGAAAACACATATGATTTCATATCTGTTGAGTGAGAGAACAAACAGAAGGTCACACTTTATGGCCCAATAAATACACCCATAAAACACTTTTCTTCGCCAAAATTTTTCCAGCACACTTTTCATGTTGATTTCCACAATTTCTCGTTTTTTAGATTTTTTCAGTTTTGGCAATACGGTTGCATGTGTGCTTGGAAGGGTTATTGTTATTTGTTAAGCCAACTCTAGGCCTATATCCTCTTAGTATTTTCTTGCTGAGAAAGTAAAAACCCTCGTATGGTTTACAGTAACCTCCACCATTTAGGAAGACAATTGTTGAGCTAAGGAGTGTAGTGTGCATCATTTTAGACCAATATATTTTATTGTTTTGTCCACCTTTTTGTAGCCCTTTTTGACATATTTATTCACCACTTTAATATCTTTATATTTTTATGTTTCCTTTTCCACTTAGAATCCACTAATGTAACATAGTTTTCGGGGCATCTTCCATCTCCTTTTCCAACATTTTCACCACTATTTTTTGTTAGATTTGTACCCCATTTTTAGATGATTGTTTCCTTTAGGTCCAAGACCCTTATTTGGTGGGGGGTTGTGTGCTTAATTTTACTATATATTTATTTTTAACATTCAACATTTTTTATAGTTTCTGAACTTTTATTTTAGGAGCATTGAAACCATAAAAAAAATGCTCAATTAACTCACACACTTGACACATTTGCCACACACACACACCCTAAGCGAATGATATCTTGCTTAATGTGTTCAAGCCATGACTTCAAATACTACACCTCTATAATTCAACCCACATAGATTAATTTCACTTTGGCACCAGGGCCAAAGCAATATTTCTGGTTAGGTGGAGGATTAGTGGTATAGGCTTCCAATGACATCCATTTATCACTTATAATGAGACATAGAAATTTGACATATTACAGAGCTTCAAATCCTTGAGAATTCCACAATCCAAAGTGAGAGTGCGTCAAAAACTTGATTCAGATGGGTTTTCGAGATCATGGTTCAAGTGGTTCTCCTCGATGTTACCCACCTCATGGTATGGAATTCTGTGTCGTGGTTGATCACCAAGAAGCTGAAGACTAGACCACCCCCATGGGAAAAAGGTATTCTTAGTGTCAAATCCTAGGAAAACATCCTATAAGACTAGTTTTGGGAAAGCGGTTGGTACTCTACCCCACCTTTCTCTATACAACGCTACTTGAGGGGATCATATTGCATCAAGTAAGAACTCTCCTCGGTGGCCATTTGAAACAATAGACCTAATATGTTTTTTAGGATTTTGATAACCTTTAGGCTAGAGGTCATTTTCTCTTTTATATGATGTATTCAGTTGAATTGGGGTACGATATTAAAAAATTTAGTTTGCACTTGGAACCACTGCACTAGGTTTTTGGTTTTTTTTTTTTTAACATTTTCTCCTATCATTACCCTTTAGCCTCTTGATTCATATTTCTTATTAACAACATTTCATGCCGTAGGAATTTATCGTAGAGACATCATGGCATTCACCCATAATTTCCTTTAGGACATCTTACTCCCTCTTGTCGAGTTTCAACCCATCCTCCTATTCGTACATTGAGTCCCCAT